>CM033392.1:51277514-51697048 GCA_019426215.1 Buddleja alternifolia | reverse complement strand
GAACTCTATTAATAAAAACTCTAGCCACTACGCAGATAGATTTTACCCCTCTTTTTGGTATCTTTTTGGACATGATTAACCTCAAAAAACTGTTCTTTTCCTCCTAATGTTAGGTTATTCTATAAAATATGAAAAACAAGATCAAAGCACCATATGTATCAAATTATCAAAGAAACCATCAAAATCAATTTGCTAAAGGGGCGAATCGTGTGTAAAATTGGCATATATCAACACCCCCTACACTTATCAATTGCTCGCCCTCGAGCGATTAACCATACGAAATAGCGATCCACCAACAATCAAAAAGGAAAAACGAAACGAAACTACTAACTAATCTCACTTTCGTGGAGTATACGATTGCACTTAGCTCATGCAATAGCCTTAAACCTTTGAGTTGCCGCAAAGGACGAGTTATAGTCTCGTGAGGGTTTGCAGACAATATACCCACAAAATCGAAGGATTTTCAACCCCGACCAACCAATCAATATGATCAATAGTAAAACAATGACATGAATTTGTCTTTTAAAGCTCAATATTACATGTGTCCACATCAAACGCTTGCTCATGTTACTCCTGACTTGAAAAGGTCATCCGAAGGGTGTAGTGATAATAAGTCTAAGGTATTATAGTCAAATGGCATTCTTACCATTCTCAAAATTCGTCCCATATCTACAACTTTCGATTACTCACAAGGTACAAGATTGAAGAAAAACCTCATAGCCATTTAAATTTCATCACTTTTGTTGGTCCCAAGTGGCATACGAAAGGGTTTAGAAGGGGGGGGGGTTGAATAGACCCAGAAGTCTTTTTCGACTTTAAAAAGTTTCGTATTAAAAGGTGTATATGGACGCTTGAGATAACAGACGCTTGACTGAAGCGTCTACTTTGAAACTTAGGCGCTTGGTGAAGCGTCTCTTTTGAAGACTTGATTTTTAGAAAGTTAACTTAGACTTCAAGATTTGAATACTATAACCAAGTAGGTTTAAGTGTTCACTTCTTTTGATCAGTGTTAGCACATCGGAATTGATTTTATAGTCTTCTCCCTTTTTAAAAGGTGTTAGCGTAACTTGAACAATACTTAGTTTCTTAGCTTTTGATTTTGTTTTACTTAATCAGTTTATGCAATGAGATGATAAAAGGAAATTGACTGTAAAGTAAATGACACAAAATTTGTAAGGTTCGTTGGGTGGTGTAATCCCAACTACGTCCTTCTTCTCCTTGAACACTTGGAGGCAATCTACTAAGATGATTCTCAAAGAATCACACAGAATCTTATACAAATTAGGGAGGATGGATGTTAATGACTTGAGCTTCTTGATCACACAAATTTCTGCTACAAATCACTTCAATCCTTGCTTCTTTCACCCAGAAATATGCAAGTATCCTACTTCGACTTCACACAGATCGCGAGGCTAGGATAGGGGTTTGTCTAGAGGTTTGTTTAATTTTGATGAAGTTCAAACAACTTGGTAATATCTCAAAGTAGTGTAGGTTTCTTGAAAAGAATATTTGAGATATTGTTTAACTGTCTCAGGAGTTTGAAGAAAATGAAGGAATATTTTCTTTGAATCTTCTGTTTTTTTGAGATTGTAAGAAATGACTTCAATCCAACAACAATTCGGCTTGATAAAATGTTCTCTCTGTCGTGTGTTGGCTTGTTGTTGAAATCTTATTTATAGGCATACTTGGAAAAAGTGTCCGTTTGACCTATGCACAAGCGCGTGTCTCTTACTTCCGCGAGTCAACAACTTTTGTCCTTTTCCTGGAAATCTGCTGCACAAGAGTTGGTGCTACAGTCTTAAAAGTTGTCAGTCAATAAGGGTGGCTTCTCCATACGTCTGAAAGTGCTTGCTGTCATTTAATGCTCTATCAGCATTTAATGTATTTGAAATCAATGCCCGTTAGCACTTAATGCACTGAGAATAATTGCATTAATACTCCTCTCCTTCTGGCTTAGAAATAATTCAGGTGAAATAAGCCTTTGATAGATGCTCAATCAACCTTGATTTTACTCTTGTCCTTAGATTAACGCTTGATGTAGCTTGAACAAAACTGGACGCTTAGGAATCTTCATCTTCATTCAGACTTGAGACGCTTGAGTCTTCAGACCTTACTTCTGATGAACTCACTCAAAATAAATCAGACGCTTAGTCTAAGATTTCTTAGCCTACCAATCTAGAGTAAAAACAAAGCAAAGCCTATTTAGCCTATTACAAATTTAACACTTGAAACTTATACAAGTTTCTCAAGTAAACTTAAACTTACATATTTTGGGGTCTAACAAATAATCCTCATTGTCAACATCAAAACATCTAACATGAAATTCCTAACAATTTCCTCCTTTTTGATGATGGCAATACTTACTCTTTTATAGTTCAAGAGTTAGACAACCAAGAATGAAAGTTACTTTGGTTAGATTAAATAGTTACGCTTTAACGAGATGTTTCAGCTCGAAAAAATGCATTTTATATATCTTACAAGCATTTTTACAACTGAAAGAAATATCTACAAGAGACAAGAATATAGATAATGCAAACATGATGCTTTTAACGACTTGATCTGATTTTGTATCGGCTTGGCATTTCAGCTCGGAATGCTTCAGTTAAGTTATCGTCCAAAGTCATCATTGCTTCATGATCACTGTTGATCACGAACTTATTCTCTTCCAATTGTCTCTTCTTGAAAGCTATGAAATGTCTGTCCCATTCATACGGATCAATACCTATATACCTTATGCAAATTCTGAAAGTTTGGTCAAAGTTAGACATTCGCCTCTCTTCAACTAAAACTCGCGGATCAGTTAGTTCTGGAATTGAAGCTCTTTGTAGAGGTATGTCAAACTGTTCTAACCTTGCTCTTGTGGGTATAGGTAGATTTGGATATAACGCACTTGGAGTTTTCCTTAATGTTCTACTAGACGCTTCAACAGGGTTACTTTGTATCCAAGATGGGAGACCAAGTGCAGAAGGAGCAGGAGTTAATTCTTGACGCTTAGGTGTAGGAGGAAGTTCTTGAGCTTTTGAACTAGACGCTTTCCTCTTTTCGCCTTTCTTCTGTCCTTCCTTCTTCTTCTCTTCGCCCATATTCCAATCATCAGATTTAAGAAATGATCTAAGTAAACTTACCTAATGAGCAATCTGAGACATTGAGTCTGTAAGATCATCCAGACGCTTTTCAAAGCGTTCCTTTAGTGCAAGTAGCTTGGCGTTGGTAGAATCATTGACAGATGTCTCTAGGGTCTCGAGGCGCTTGTTTAATTCATCCATCATGGCCAGTTGGTTTGTGTGAGTTGCATCATGCATATCTTGAAAATCATGTCGGCACTCACCAACTGCCGCTTGAGCCGAGCTGCGCATATGAGCAATTTGGGCGCTCATAACATGCGACTCAATCTTTGCCAAATCTTTTTTAATCCAATGGAGGGATTCTTCATTTTGAGCTGTATGGTCATTAATATCCTCCAAAACGGATTTGAGCAAAGGGATGAAAGATTGACTCTCATTAGAAGGAACCGCTTGAGGAGTCGTTCGCTTGAATCGAGATGTATGTTTGAGAGAGTCGAGGGGAGGTTGGTATGAGAGATCCAAAGCAACAGGTTCTTGAGCGTCAGGAATATTTTCTGGTGGAGACGCTTGAACTTGTTCTTCAGCAGACGCTGGAATACTGGGGACTTCGGAAGTAGACACTTCAATTATTTTGGAAGGCGCTTCCTCAAGTGTTGACTCTGTTTGGCGAAAGTCATCAAATTGGAAGATCCAAGAAGCTAAATCTGCAAGGGAGGTGGTCGACGCTTCCAGAAGCTCTGTCAATCTGGATCTTGAAAGACAGGTACCAACGATGAATGTGCGGAGGGGACTATCCATGGCCCTGATGTACATTGGACCAAGAATGATTCGGAAAGACTTTGGAAGGCGCTTGATAGATGGAGAAGATAGAATCTGGAGTGTATTGTCTTGAAAATCCTATCAAGCAATCAGTTGGAAGAGTCTTTGTACGCTGATCTTCAGGCACATAAGCAGCGTAGTACTCTTCTAAATAAGGATATATAGCTTGAGCTATGCCCTGATTCCGTTCGAGCAAAGAGAGGACATAGTTATAATGGCTGAGTACCTCTCTGCGGATGGAGGGGAGCAAAGGATATCCTCTAAAAGAATTGATGACTGAGCCGTTCCAAGTTCTGAGATTTGTAGTGAAGATGTGGTCGAAATGTTGTAGAGGAGTCATAATCTTCACCATCAAATTAAAATTGTCTTCACAATGGCTAGGATCAAAGTCCAAACTTGTAATGACTGAACTGCCACTGGTGGACGCTTGAGCGTTGAACAAGAGAGATGATATGGATAATCTGTGAAGCTCTTGACGCAGACACTGTTCAATCTGGTGACGAATAATGGGGAGCTTTAGAACAGGTCTAACTCTTTGTTGACGCTTCTGCAGGCAATACTTGGCGAACTGGTGCTTCTTGTCATGCATTCCTATGCCAAACAAATGGGGAGCTTGAACTAACTCTGTGAAGGTATACTTGTTTCCAACATACGCTTCAACCCAATTGACTTCATTCATGCAGTAGTCTGTGCCAGCGTTTACAATCGCTCTATTGCCTTCATGATGAATGTCTCTGATAGACTCGAATCGGTATCTATCAGTTTGATAATTGTCATTCCAGACGCTATCAAAATAAGTATCACCTTCTGTCTGGATCATGTCTGTTAAAGATGCTAGACGCTCACCGACATGAACTACTTTGTTCTTCCATAGACGGAGTGGATTATTTAACTTAGATTTTCATGACTATGGGCAATATGAGGGAATGTGTGTAGCCTTCTCTATTCAAGACAACCTCCGAAGGATTTAGAAAGCTTGGCGATGAGGCTCATACACACGAATGTTGTAGTCCCTCAGAGAAAAACCAGTAGACTTGCTATGGCCGTGATCTAAGAAATAGCCTAGCTGTACATCACATCGCGGAGTTCTTCCTCCTTGACGGTTTTGCTAGAAAATGAAAGTTGAGGGTATATGATCAGGAGTGCGGCCATGCTGAACAGCAATGTAATACTGTCTCTCAATCTCTGACGACTCACGGCTAAAGATTGTGTTTTTAATATGAGTGTCAACTTCAATGAGTGTGGCAATCTCTTGCTCAGCAGCAACATATCTATCTTCGTTTTAGCCTGCTGGAATAAAATCTTCTTGAAGAGCTGGTGGAATATAATTGATTGAATGATCAATCGTCTTTAGAGGATCCAGCTTAAAGAATTACCTTGCTTGTGAAACGTCTTCAGCAGCGTTCTGACCTTCTGAGCGTGCCTCTATTATAGCCTCTATTTGACTTTCAGACACAGATTGTAGCGGGACCCCTTCCGATGTAGGTTCCTCGGCATCTAATGCAACGCTTGTTGCAACATCTTCGGCAAGGGCCACCACTGTTTCTAGATTTACATCCAGGTGGATGTCTGATGATGCTTCAGCAACAACTGGAATTAAAGCTGTAGCACGTGAAATATCCTCTATAAGAGCAGGATCTTCTACAGATGTAGGAAAAGAAACGCTGTGGGAAGAAATAAACTTACCCTGAGAACTTATCTCAACAGCAGAATCTTGAGCGCTTGGCTCAACAGCAACTTGAGCGCTTGGCTCAACTTTCTCAGGCTCTTCAGGAACAGGGTCAACTTGACGCTTGCGTGTCCTGGTACGCTTGAAAATCTTTTTCACGTTGACTCCTTCAATGATTTTAGACGCTTGGGCAGGAGGAGCAGTAGCTGGCTCATCAAAATCTATCTGTTTAATGATTCCTTCCAGCTTCCTCCGCTTCAAAGGTAACTTGTCCAGAGCATCCTCGTCAGTTTCCTCATCATCTAACTGAGGAGCAGGAGCAGCTTTGACTTTAGGCTTTCTTGGGGCCATCCTCTTTGTAGCAGTCGGACGCTTCATGGCTTCCTGTTCAATTGGACACTCCGCCTATTCAACAGACGCTTCACGTACAATTTGACGCTCAGACAGTGGGTTTGCAGCACCACCAACTTTGGGAGGGTTGAAAAGGTTTATTAAAATCCTTTTTCCCAGAAACTTGGTCTTATTCAGGGGAAGACCATAGGAGTGAACACAATCTGATCTGTACAGAAGTTCACTCAAGACGAGTCCATAGGGCTTGTTAGGAGTGGTCAAACAATCCCTAAATCTCCCAAAGATATATTGACTCCAATTGATCTTGATGGAGAGGAGTATAGCGGTCATCATCTGAAATTGGGTTGGGTTGACCTTGTCAAACGTTCCCACTCTGCATTCAACAATCTTGCTACAGAAATCAGCCAATAACCGGTACTCAGATACCAGATCTTTCTTTTCGAAGTACTGAGTGTAGGATACTCCATCATAAGCCCGTATGACCGACCATGCTTCTTTCATTTGTGCCAGAGTGACACTATCCAGCGAGTCACCTTCATTTGGAAGACTAAAGTTCTGAGCAATGGAGTCAGCAGATAGCACGAACTCCTTTGCTGGCTGTTTCTTGGACAAAGGGATCAGGCAAGAAATAGACTTTTGGTCTTCGGAGAGTTTTGCTGTTCTCCAAAAGGTATCAACCTCTGTGGGAAAGAAATATGAATACTTAGTCAAGAAAGTCTTGAGCCCAGCCTTGATAACGATATCCATCATATCATGCAAGTTAATCTGGGGCTGCTCGTACAAGAATTTCCAATCAACAATAAGGCCCTCAGTGACCTTGATGACTGCCTCAACGGTAGAAGATATAGCTTTCTTTGGTGCCATTAGAGATTTAGAGGAATGAACTGAGATTTTCTTTCGCTTTGATAAAGAGAGAGAGAGTTGCAAAAGTTTTTTTTTTCAGTAATGGTGAATAACTTCGTATGCAAAAAGAATTTTAACTGAATCAGTAAAGGAATTTTGAAAAATGTGTTCTCTCTTCCCTTCAAGATTTAGACACGTGTAAAGTTATTTTAATCTCAGCCACAGATTGAAATACAGACGCGAATTTTAAGTAAAAGAGGGAAGTTACAGGAGGTAACTGCCGTATATAAAGTTTTACATCCGAATAAAAAAAAATTAAACACGTTTGGGATTTTCAGAGGGTAGTACATGCGCCTTGTGATACATTAACACTTTCACAGACACGTGCTCTTTCTGAACTGTCATTTTGAAAAGTCTTTGATTACCCGCCAGTTTGATGTGATAGAGACGTGCAGATAGAGTACAATATAGACTATTGAGTCTATCTACTTTATCAAGAAGCGTGTAAAATTTATGCATGAATTTTATAAAGGTTTTAATGTTAAGGTATTGAATGGAATTGGTTCAATGGTTAGTACGTATAACGCTTGATATTATAAAATTGTTTTGACCTTTTTGGAGAATGAGACGCTTGGAATTTTAAAGTCTTTTTATGTTTGAGCGTCCAATAATTTATGCATAAATAATGCCGAGCATTGATGATCATGCATATGATAAAATTTTGATCATTGACGCTTGCATATTTATTTCAAGTATACTTTTGAGGTTCCCCCTATATCAGTTAACTTGTAACAATTTCAAAATTATTTTGACATAAATGAGATGGATTCTCCCTAAATTATATGTCTAATAAAGTATGATGCGTAGTGACTAAGCATTTAAATCGATCATACCTAATTCACTTCTCAAAGTGAGAAAACATTGTTCATTTAGCGCTTCGGTAAAGATATCTGCTAATTATTTGTCAGTTCCAATAAAATGCATGGAGATATCTTTCTTCTGAACATGGTCACAAAGAAAATGGTATCTAATGTCAATATGCTTGGTTCTGGAATGAAGAACAGGGTTTTGAGTCATGGTTAGGGCGCTTTGGTTATCACAATGAATAGGGGTTGGACCTAGGATTATTCCATAATCTCTAAGTTGTTGCCTCATCCATAACACTTGTGCACAACAACTTCCTGCAGTTACATACTCGGCTTCGGCTGTGGAGGTAGCTATGGACTGTTGTTTCTTTCTATGCCATGAAACTAACCTATCACCTAGAAATTGACATGTACCACTAGTACTCTTGCGATCTATTTTGCAACCTACAAAATCTGCGTCTGAGTATCCAATTAGTTCAAAAGGAGAGTCCCTCGGATACCACAACCCCACGTGTTGTGTGGCTTTTAGGTATTTAAGGATTCTTTTGGCAGCAATTAAGTGTGATTCCTTTGAATCAGCTTGAAATCATGCACACATGCATACCGAAAACATAATATCGGGTCTTCTAGCAGTAAGATAAAGTAGTGATCCAATGATACCTCTATAATTAGTGATATCAACCTTCTTCACACTTTCATCTTTATCTAACTTAAGCGTTTGACTGATTGGAATTTTTGAAGATGATGCATTTTCCATAACAATTTTTTTTTTCATATCTCGTGTATATTTAGCTTGGTTTATAAATATGCCACTAGGGAGTTGTTTAACTTGTAATCCTAAGAAGAAAGATAATTCACCCATCATGCTCATTTCAAATTGTTCTTACACCATTTTCGAAAATCTCTCACATAGACGCTTATTAGTAGAACCAAATATAATATCATCAACATAAATTTGGACTAAGAGAGTATCTTCGTCTCTGGTAATTTTAAATAATGTTGTATCAACACTGCCTTTTGAAAATCCTTTACCAATAAGGAAGATAGAGAGAGTGTCATACTATGCTCGGGGTGCTTGCTTAAGCCCACAAAGTGCTTAAAACATACCCTTACCATGGTTGTTGATGAATCCTGGTGGTTGCTCCACATACACTTCTTCTTGGAGTTTACCATTCAGAAAAGCACTCTTCACGTCCATTTGATATACCACGAATTTATTGAACACGGCAAACGCTAGAAAGATCCGGATCGCTTGAGTGCTTTGAGCGTTTGATCCATACATCCTGAAAAGAGGTCCTTTAGCATTTGACTGTCTCTAAGAAACAAATCTTCATCTCTAGTTGACTTCTGACGCTGATCTTCAACTTCTTCTCTAATAGATTCACCTAGAATTCCATTTGTGATTCAATATGTGATACTTGGTCTAAAATCTACAAAGATAAAATTACAAGCCTAAAATAAAAATTACAAACTTTCAAACGCTTATACATTGATCTATGAAAACAGAGACTTACATTATATTTTGGGGACTAACATAAAATCCTATCTTGTCATCATCAAAACATCTAACAATTAAATTCCTAACAATTTACCTTTTTTTGATGATGTCAAGACCTTAACTCATAACTCTTTTATACTTTAAGAGTTCTTTAAAGAAAAGCCCAAAATAATATAAGTTAGCATATAAAAAGTTAGTAAGGTTAGCTAAAGTTAGTTAGCCTCAACAAGTTGTTTCATCGATAAATCATTCATTTATATGGAAAGAATAAGCATACATGATTTATACTACTGAAAGATAAAAAAAAACATTCATTCACTTTTTCTGTCACTTTGCTCTTTCTTTGCCTTGGAAGACCTCTAGAGCTAAGTCCATTAGGAGATGATCAATGTCGATCATTGTCGTATGTTGAACTTCATCATAGTCATGCCTATGTAGTCTAGTGCTTTCATTAAGCTCCAACAACCTTTCCACCCATTCCCTTGGAGGAATACCAAGTTTATGAATTAAATCATGATAGATATCATTTCTTTGATCGTTGGATGGTTTCCAGTTGATAGGTCATCTCAGCAGTCTGGCATACGGATGAAATCCCATACTTTCCAAGAAATCGACTTCCAATTCCAAAAACGGATACTTTCCTAGATAGTACCTTGGCTTTCTCTTTTTAGTTAGCATTTTCTTGATGCTCACTAATTCTTCAACACATGGATCGCCACTGTTTATTATCTGTCTTCGATACTGCTTTGGACTTTTTTTGATTTTCCCCCTTCTTGGCATCATCAAGAGAGATTTTCAAATCAGCGACTTCTCTACGCAAGAGTCAAACTTCTTCGACAAGAAGAGCAACTTGTTGAGCTCTGAGCAGCGGCATCTGTCAAAATATGCCTTTCAGCATCGGCTGAAGCGCTCTAAGCTAAGTAACGATTGAGTTCGGATGAGAGTTCGGCGACAAGCGGTGATATGCTTTGCACAATTGTAACAGTGCTCTTGGTTGCAATGTTTGCAATATCACGACTTCGAGTATCAGACACTATTCCAATTTTTCTATCAGCGGCCTTAAAAAAATTAGAGCAAGAACCCTCAATGTTGGTGAGCGAGTTCCGTACTGCCTACCTGAAATCTCTAGCGTCTGGATCACTCTCTGAATCCGAATCTGAAGAAGGACGCTCAGGAGACGGAATGAGTCCATAAGAGCTAGAAATTCCAGCCTTGCCTTTGGATTTATCTCTAATAAATGGCTTTTCACGCTCTTCAGCAATTTCAGCGTGTACTTCTTCAATCGCTTGATCCATGGATGGATCTTCAATCGCTGGGGGCTCGACTACTGGGGCGCTACAAGAATCTGGCAAAGAAGCCTCAGGAAGTTAAGCGGCTTCCACAGTAGGTGCACTTTCTTCTTCATCTATTTGGATGGAGGGAGAAGGATCTTCAATAGAAATGACCCAGAGTGGGCCAAGTGCTTCCATCATATGCCTTGGACTAATCAGTCTTGATTGCGGAATAAAGAATATAGCGTCTTCGCGCTCTTCGGTGCTAAGTGCAAGTTGCACACCTTCCTGCAATTCTATTCCTGAAGTATAACAATTGAAAAAGTCCAAAATAAGAGGCATAAGCGCTTGAGCTGCTGCTTGGTCCACTGGCCTAATCAGCGAAATCATTTTGGCCACTTGAACGTGTAGTTGATTAAAGAGCACAGGGTAAAGATTGTATCCTCTGAGGTCGCTTAACCCTGAGTAGTGATTAAAAGAAATGTCCAACGCTTGGGCATTTTCTATCACTACTCTCATTTCTCAGTGGAATTCAGGAAACTCAGCATGCTCATTGGTAACATCTACATGAATTTCACTCTGTCCAGGAAGAATCGGTTGTTTGCTGGATGAGGCTTCTTCATTGAGATCAGGAAAAATGCATTGAATAAATGCTTGACGAGGATGAAAAACGTAGCGTCCACCTTGGCTGAATAAGGCTAGCTGCTGGCGAATGTAAGATTTAATTGGCTGCATGTATCTTGGTAAGTCGCTAACATTGCCTGCAATATGCTGACGCTGACGGAGCAAAAAGTTTGCAAATCCTCGGCGTCTGTATTCAATTCTGAAGTCAAACAAAAATGGATATCTAATGAGTTCATCAAGGGTGTAGAAATGAAGAACGAACTCTTCAACCCATTTGGTTGTATCCATCGTCCATCTCTTGCTAAGCTTGGTAGCTTTCTTTGGATTTTTCTAGCGGCAAGGAATTTTTCGAAGCGTTCAGTCTCTTCATCATAATCTTCTGCCCATATTCTAGTAAGATATTCGTGGGCTTCATCTTCTATCCACTAGTTGACCGAATTCGGGCGCTCATCAACAAACGATCTTTTTCTTTCCATAACATGAGTGGAGTAGGAGAAAGAGCATTCTGAGGAGAATTGACGACTGAGGGAAGAGCCGAATATCCAATTTTGTTGAGATCTTCCTCATGGGGATTTTTGTTCCAAAGGCCTATGTGGGGATTCTTGATAACCACCTTGTTGGATCGAAGAGGATAGAAAGACTCGTCCAAGTGACCGGTGAAATTGAATAGCGCTTGATCAAAATCTGCTCTATTGAACGCTGGTCGACGAATATACTCAAAGTGAGATTGGAGTCGCTCCAAGTTGTAGAGACCTAAATCGGCAATACGCTCGAAGAATTTAAATTTCTGAGTGTTGGAAAGATCAGGCCGATGAAGAGTTGTTGGAAAATTGATTTTTAATTCGGCGAGCGTCTGGGTGTCTCGTTCTCTAGTGGCATAATAAAATTCAAGATCAGATGAATATCCGCGAGGAAAGAAATTGATGACACGAGGAGAAGGTCCCATTGAAGTAGGAACAAAGGCAATAGCTTCTGTTGGGATGGGGGCCACTTCTATCGACCACTTAGCATTTAAAGTCGCTTCACTAGATGAAGATGTTTCAGTGTCCGGAAGGGCTTGAGATACTTCCTTTGCAATATCCGCAACAGTTGTCATATCCACATCTAATTCAACTGGAATCTCGGAAGGTAGAGGTGCATCAGCGGTTGGTGCATCTTGAGCTTATATATGTATGTGATTGAGAAAAACAAGCAAAATTTCTACTAAGTAGAAATTACAGAGAAAAGACTAAAACGCTTACCCTGAGGAATATCATCGACTGACTCAGTTGCTTGATCTGTTTCTATATTAGGGACAGGTTCCTCAAGCTCCGGGATAACTTCTTCTGGGTCTAAATCGAGAAAAAAAGTTATTGGAACAGCACGAATGGGAATATGCAAATCTTCAAGAGTGTTGAGAACATATTGAATATTCGCTTCACATTGAACTGAAAGAGGTTTTATTTTAGAGTTAGATACTAACGAGGAAAGGATAAACTAATTTGCTTCGCAAATACTTACCCTGAACACTAGAAAGCCTCTCAGATTGAGTAGCGGCTTGAGGATATGAGCTGATTTCCAGAGCAGCGTCAGAGGGAGGAAGAACACTCACTGACTCTCCAAGAGTTGGCTCTGCTGAAGCGCTTGTAGATGCGGGTGGAGTGGAGAGAGGAGTACGCCTTCGGGCAAGCGGTACTTCTTCTACTACGACTTTCTCTTCTTCAGGAACTGAGAAGATAAATGCTGGAGGAGGAGAGGGAGATTTGGGAGGAGGATAAGGAGATTTTTGTTTCTTCTTGGGCTCCGGCTTCTGCTTTTTCTTTAGTTCCAGCTTTTGCTTCTTCTTTGGTTTCAACTTTTGTTTCTTGGTTGGCTTGGCTGGCTCAGCGACCTTGAGAGCGATATTTCTTTTTGGTCTCTTAACCACCCCTTATTCTTCGGATGAAGACGACGATGAAGAGGAAGACGTTTGATCTTTATCATCGCTACAAAAAACTCCTTTGGCTAGAAGTCGCTCACGCTCTTCTTTTGGAACCGCTGCACCACCTCTTTTCTTTGGTTTGAGCAGCTCTTCTATCATCTTTTTACCATAGAATTTTAACGCTGGGACTTTCTTTCCAGAGGAGTTTGTAAAACCGAAAGCGCTAAGAATTCTACTAAGAACAATCCCATAAGGCTTGGGATTAACTGACTTGGCCATCGCTGCCTTGAAGCGATTAAAAACATAAAGAGACCAATTTATCTTCAACTTGGTCAGAATGGCCACCATCATCTTGTGCTATATATTTGTAATCTTATCAAATGTTCCCTTTCTACATTCGATCATTTTGGCGCAAATGTCTGCAAGATTGACATATTCGCCCTTCAGATCGTTTTTCTTAAAGTTTGGTTCATAAGCAGCTTCAACATCATCCTTTTTGATCAACGCCCACACTTTAGTAGCATCACCGAGAGTGACGTCTTCTACTTCACCACCATCGTTTGGTAAATTTAGCAAGGAAGAAATCAGTGAAGGAGTGAGAACGAAGGTCTCACGAGCAAAAGAAACGACACAGGAAATGGAGTTTCCGTCGTCGAAGATTTTAGCATTTTTGAAGAAGTAAAGAGTTTCTTCCTCAAAGTAGTTGAAAACAGATGTGATCATATCTCTCAAACCAGACTCTTGAATGAGTGGAAGAACTGTCCGGAGAGGAAAGTTCTGGTTATCAAATAGGTAGTCCTAATTAACAAGGAATCCGGCGTTAATGGTGACTGGTTTTTCGGCTCTGGAAGATTTTTCGGTAGCAATTGGAAGATTTTGATGCTTTGGGTGCCATGGCTGAAAGTTTGAAGCTTTTGAAAGAAAGAGAAAAGTTTTTGCCTTGAGAGAGATGAAGATTTTACAACAGAGAGAGTGTTTGAAAGTGATAAAGTCTGATTGTAAAAACCTTGAAGGGTTTATATAAAGGCAAAGAAAGTAACTTCTCAATGGTTTAAATTTTGCCACGTGTTGGATCATTAATTTTGAAATTTGAAAACATTGAAATCTGAACCGTTTATTCAAAAGTACGGACGTCAAACAGTGCGGTAACATAGGTTAACTGTTACGGAGTAGAGAATTTTTGGAATCCGCAGTTACCCACTTATTAAAAAAAAATGTTTGAAATTTTCAGCGTGAAATACACGCGCCTAATAGTACACTGACACGTACTCAGACTCGTGCAGTCGCTGAACCACCTAGGTTTAGGTAGGAATCATCAACCGTCAGTTTGATTGATAGGCACGCGTGGGTAGTTATTATATCTTATCTTTTGAACTTATCCACACGTTACTTTTAGCGATGAAAGACTTATGCATGAATTTTTAAAAGAGAATTACTTATCGTTAAAGTGAGAATCTTTTCAATGCTGAAGTCCCTTTTTTTTTAATATTTTCAATCGGTGAAATCTTTTCAATGCTAAAGTCTTTTATGAAAATATTATTTAATTTCTTAAGGATAAAATCAATCGCTTGGATTTATAAATGACATTTTTACTTATTGGAGATTGATTTTTTTCATACATAAAAGAAGATAAGCGCCAGTGGTAAATGCATATAATTTTTAAAGTCATTTTTTATCACAGTCACTTATGAATTGTTACAAGTACAATTTTAAAGTTCCCCCTAAAATTGATAACTTGTTTCAACTTTGAAAGACGCTTTAGTTATACAATTAGAGTGAATTCCCCCTATAGCGTATGCCTATAAAAATATGATGTTTTTAAGATTTAAGCGTTTAAATCAATCATACCTAATTCACTTCTTAAAGTGTTGTTCGTTGAGCGCTTTTGTGAAGAAATCTGGCAATTGTTTGTCAGTTCCAATGAAATGTATGGAGATATCTTTCTTTTGAACATGGTCATGCAAGAAATGGTATCTAATGTCAATGTGTTTGGTTCTAAAATGAAGGACAGGATTTTGGGTCATAGCTAAACCGCTTTGGTTATCACAATGAATTGGGGGTAGGACCTAAGATTATTCCATAATCTCTAAGTTGTTGCCTCATCCAAAGGATTTGTGCATAACAACTCCCAGCGGCTACATACTCTGCTTCAGCTGTAGAAATCGCTATGGATTATTGTTTCTTACTATGCCACGAAACGAGTCTGTCACCTAGAAATTGACATGTACCACTAGTACTTTTTCTATCTATTTTGCATCCTGCAAAGTCTGCGTCTGAATAACCAATTAGTTCAAAAGGAGAGTCCCTTGGATACCATAAGCACATTTTGTGTGCCTTTTAAGTATTTAAGGATTCTCTTGGTAGCATTTAAGTGTGATTCTCTAGGATCAGCTTGAAAGCGTGCACACATGCATACCGAAAACATAATATTCGGTCTACTAGCAGTAAGATAAAGAAGTGATCCAATGATACCTCTATAGTTAGTGATATCAATTTTCTTCCCACTTTCATCTTTATCTAACTTAAGCGTTTGGCTCATTGGAATTTTTGAAGATGATGCATTTTCCAAACCAAATTTCTTAATCATATCTTTTGTATATTTAGCTTGGTTTATAATTATTCCATTTGGGAGTTGTTTAACTTGTAATCCTAAGAAGAAAGTTAATTCACCCATCATGCTCATCTCAAATTGATCTTGCATCATTTTTGAAAATTTCTCACACAATCGCTTATTAGTAGAACCAAATATAATATCATCAACATAAATCTGGACTAAGAGAATATCTTCACTATGGGTAATTTTAAATAACGTTTTGTCAATTGAAAAGCCTTTACTTATAAAGAAGATAGAGAGAGTGTTATATCATGCTCTTAGTGCTTGTTTAAGGTCATAAAGTGCCTTATCCAATTTGTAGACCATACTTTTGCCATAGTTGTTGATGAATCCTGGAGGTTGCTACCATTTAGGAAATCACTCTTCACGTCAATTTGGTATACTGTGAACTTGTTGAATGCGGCAAACGCTAGGAACATCCTAATTGCTTCAAGATGGGCTACTAAAGCATACGTCTCATCAAGATCAATACCCTCTTCTTAACAATAACCCTAAGCGACTAATCTAGCTTTGTTTCTTACAACAATGCCAGTTTCATCAATCTTGTTCTTAAAAACCCATCTAGTCCCAATAACTCCCTGGTGAGTTAGCCTTGGTACTAGCTTCCAAACCTTACTTATCTCAAATTGGTTAAGTTCCTCTTGCATCGCTTCTACCCAACTTGAATCACTGAGCGTTTCATCCACTTTCTTTGGTTGCATTTGAGATAGAAAACTTGTGAACATGGCCTCATTAATTGTAGCCGACCTAGTTCTAACACGTGCTTCTATATTTCCTATTACTAGTTCTGGTGGATGGTATCTAAGCCATTTACGGTCTGGTTGGAATGGGTTGAGAGACTCTTGGTTATCAAATGCTTGATCCACATTTGTCTCTTGCATAATCGTTTCATCATTCACAGTTCCAATTTGCTCTTGATGATCATTCTCTTCATGATTATCAGCGATTCTGACATTATCATCATTATTTGTAACCTCACGAGTAACCTTAGGAATGCACACAAAGATCTCATCATCACTATTATCACCAAGATTAATTTGTGACTCTTGTTGGGCAAGATCTTCAATTCCTACATCAACAGGATTAACCTTACTCGGTTCTTGGTTAGCATCATCAAACACGACATGAATGGATTCTTCGACCTTTGATTTGATCTTATTTAAGATGCGAAAACTCTTTCCATTCTTATCATAGCCTAGAAAGATTCCCTCATCCACTTTTGGATCAAAAGTCTTTAGGCTGTGGGATCCATTGTTATGAATGAAACATTTTGAACCAAATACATGAAAATATGAAACGTTAAGCTTACGTCCCTTCCACAACTCATATGGAGTCTTCTCATGTTGCTTGTTGATCATACACCGGTTCTGAGTGTAGCAAGCAGCATAGCTTCGGCCCAAAACCTGTGAGGCAGCTTAGACTCTGCAAGCATCGTCCTAGCAGCTTCTTTAAACGTTTTGTTCCGTCGCTCAGCAACTCATTCTATTGAGATGTTCTAGGGGCAGAATACTCATGAAGTATTCCAAAATCTATACAAAACTTCTCAACAAATTGGTTAGTAAATTCAGTTCCTCTATCGCTTCTAATTCTCGTCACCTTTAAATCTTTTGAGGTTTGCAATTGACGAATTAGCGCTGTGAGCTTGACACTAGTTTCATCTTTGGTCGCTAGAAATTCTACCCATGTATAGCGAGAGCAATCATCAACTATTACTAGTGAGTACTTTTTACCACTAACACTCATGATTTGAATAGGACCAAACAAATCTAGATGCAATAGCTCAAGAATTCTAGAAGTAGATAGACATGGTTTCTTCTTAAAAGATGATTTAACTTGTTTACCCATTTGACATGCATCACATAAGCGATTCTTTTGAAAGGAACCCTTAGGTAGTCCCTCGACTAGATTTAGTGATATTAATTGAGAGATTGCCTTGAAGTTGAGGTGATTCATTTTTCTATGTCATAACCAACCCAATTCATTTTGACTTTTAGCAACAAAGCATGTGGGGTTGTTATCAAATGTAGAATCTCAATCTACTAAATACACATTATTATTATTTTTTCTCTTAATTTAGTAGACTTCATCTTAGCGTTGACATAGCAAAAGTCGCTTGAAAATTTTACATCAAAGCCTTTATCACAAAATTGACTAATGCTTAACAAATTATGCTTAAAACCCTCAACATAATATACATCATTAATCATGATGTTCCCCCTATGCATGATACCTATACCTTTGGTTTTACCTTTAGAGTTATCACCGCATATAACTTGAGGACTATTAGTAGCTCGATAGTTGACTAGAAGATCCTTTGATCCAGTTATGTGCCTTGATGACCCGCTATCGAAATACCAAATTAAAGTATCGGTCTGCATTAAGGATAGTTCTAATTCTTATTAGGTACCCATGTTTTCTTGGGTCCTTCAATGTTAGTAACTTTGGTTTGAATTAAAACTTTAGGAACCCATATTTGCCTAGTCTTCATTGTAGGAATATTGGTCTTTTTGGGTTTCACATTGTGTTGTGTGTGCTTTTTGTTCACCTTCTTTTGTGTGTGCTTTTTGGGTGTATAGTAATATCCTCGATTATAATAGTAATCATAATCATAGTCATAATCATAATTATCATAGTATCGATAATATGATCTTGACTACTTTGGATATTGACGTTGGTATTTCCTTGGTGCTGGCTTGGGTTGCACTTTTGGTGTTGGACGCTTAGCGCTTGATTCACAGTGATCAGACTTATCCTTAGCCTTTTGAGCATTTGGATGAACCCGTCTTTGTGAATCATTTGCTTTAGCCTTACCCTTACCTGAGTCAGCTTTGGCTTTCTCATTTGGCCTCGTACCATTGTCGCTAGGTTCATTCAGCGTTTGGCTTTGTGAACTTTTCTCAACAAAGATAACACCTTTTCTTTTGTTATTCGCCGTAACATTAGATTTTTAGGTTGTTTACCAAGTTTATTGCATCCTAAACTGGTCTTTTCACCAAATAATCTAGCTACCTCAGTCACATTATCCAACTTTCTAGAAGCTTTTGATAATGATGAGATGAGCTGCTCTGATTTAGCAAGTATAGCAATCAAATCAGCTTCTCACTTGACTATTATATCAAGATCACTTTTCAATTGAGTAATTTCACTTTCAAGAGATTGGTTCTTCTCAATGCATTGTTGCTGAACTTGAAATTCTGCTTTGAGTGTTACGTTATCACTTTTGAGCGATGAAATGATAGCGAAGTGATTTTGATATATTTTGGCGGCACCTTGACAGTCTTTATAATATTCATTAACTTTGTCAAGTAATTCATCATAAGAAAGAGGATGAGATAATTCCTCGTTTACCTCTGGTAGCGAGTCGTCAGACGTTTTATCATCTCTTGCCATGAGACAAATCAACACTAAGTCGATTTAAGGCTCATCATCACTATTTTCATCTGATGATTCCAAGTCTTCTTCAGGTGCGGAGAGTGGTTCAGATTCTGCTAGAAAATCTTGTTGGCAAAGGCTGCTCCTGAATTGGTTTTTATCCGCATAGTCTTGCCTTGTGGGCTTAGACACATTTGGATAAGGGTAATTTACCTAGTAATGCCCTGGTTTCCTGCAATTATAACACACATTAGTTTTCATTTTTTGTTCAGTGGTTAATCACTTTGAAACTACTAGCGCTGAGAGATTCTGAGTAGGAGATGGAGGCGCTTGATATGGAATTGGCTCTACTGGTTGAGGTGCAGAGTACACTGGCGCTTGATACTGAGGCGCTGGTGCTGAGAAAGGAGTTTGAAATGAAATGTGTTCAATAGTATTTCTCTTTTCATATCTTATAAATTTCTTGACCAATAAAGCCATTTTGTTTTCTTCATTTGATTCCATAGATTTGACCTCACTAACCGCTTTAAACTTATTTTTGGTGGTAGCGATTAAAGCTCCTAATTTAGTCACTGAAGTTGTTGTGTCGCTGACTTCACCTAACTTGAATTCAAAGGCCTTTAACTCTGAAAACACATGTTCTGGAGTAAGAGTCTCCAATGTCTGTGATTCTCTCATAGCAACAGTCTTAATCAAGTATTTACTTGGAAAACTTCTGAAAATCTTATTGACCATTTTCTTGTTTGTCAATTCCTTATCTAGTGACGCTAACTCGGTAGTGAGCAAAGTAAATCTTGCGTCCAATTGTTCTAGCGTCTCACTGGGCTGCATTTTGAAATGCTCGAATCTTTGCATAGCTATGGAGAGCTTGTCTCCTTCATTTGTGCTGACTCTTCACACACAATGGCCAACTTATCTCATATTTCTTTAGAAGTCTTACATTGCTTGATCTTATTGAACAATGCATCGTTATCTCCTAATGCTGAGTAAAGTGCACTTCGTCCAACATTATCCAGATTAGCTCTTTTTCGATCTTCTGGCGTCCATTCTAACTTAGGTTTCTCAACATAACCATTTGGAGTAGTCTCAGTCGTTCTAGGTGCTCGAGTTATGACTTTCATAATCTGAATGGAGCTATATGTAATTACATCACACATTTCATTATCGTAATAATATAGATATGTGAATGCTCTAAGTTTTCAAGAATCATTATTTGACTCTACCACCTTAGACATTTTGTTAAAAGCCATAATGATAAAAATTAAAGCGACTAAGTTTTTTTTTAAAAAAAATGGATTTAAACAAGCAGTTACGCTTGAAAACACTTAGGTTTCTACTTCAACTGCTCTGATACCACTTGGTGGTCCCAAGTGGCATATGAAAGGGTTTAGAAGGGAGGGGGGTTGAATAGACCCTGAAGTCTTTTTCGACTTCAAAATTTCGTATCACTTTTAAAGATTTGAACGCTTAGAATGCTGAGCGCTTGGGTTAGGCGCTTAAGTAAAGATAACTTAGACTTAGTGATTTTAGCAGTTTACCAAAGTAGGGTAATGCTTAGATCGCTTAATCTAGGTTAGCACAGCGGAAATAATTTTTAGTGTTCGTTTGATTAGTTAAACACTTTGCAATTTTGCTTGTCTTTTTCAGAATAAATGATGTAATATAAAAAACAAGATAATAAAAATAAATGACACAAGATGTATAAGGTTCACTGGGTGGTGTAATCCCAGCTACGTCCTTCTTCTCCTTTTTTTTCACTCGGAGGAATTTACTAGGTTGATTATCAAAGAATCACACAGAATTTTCTATAAGATAGTAAAGGGGTGAAAAAGATCTCGGGCTCCTTGATCACACAGATTTTAGCACCAATAAAGATCATCTTCTACAAGCTTCTCTCACTCAAAAATACTGCCTGTAATAGGTTTCAACAACTTTCTCACTCAGATGAAAGGTTGAGGATTTGTCACAAGGGTTTTGTTTGTTTTTTGGAAGATCAAACAACTTGGAATATCTCAGTAGGCATTTAGATTTCTTTTTTGGAAGTTGTTTGAGATATTTGTGACTGTCTGGAATGTAGATAAAAAGCTTGAAAGAATTTTGGCTATGGAGTTTCTAAGTTTTTTCTTAGCAAGTTTTTCTTGTGTACGTATTTCTCTTTTTGGGTATCAGTTATGTACATCTATGTGTGTCATTTCGGGTTTGCTGAAGGTAAGGTATTTATAGGCAATTTTTAAGATCTATCCGTTGGACACATGTGAGATCGTGCCTGTCACGCAGTGCATGATTTTACCTAAACTCTGACATTCCTGAAAATCTGCTGGAACCGATTGAGCGGGAGCAGCTATAAACTCTGAAGTTCTAACAGTCTAGTAAAAAAGGTGGCTTGTCCACAAGTCACAGTAGCTTATCACATTTAATGCTCTTATCAAGCATTTAATGCATTTTGAATTTATTTCCCGTTGAAAATAAATATCCATTGAATGATTGCATTTAAGTCCTTCACGACTTGAGGATTTATTTCAGGTGAATTTGACATAGGTCGCTTGAGTGCTTTGAGCGCTTGATCCGTACACCCTGAAAAGAGGTCCTTTAGCGTTTGACTGTCGCTAAGAAACAAATCTTCATCTCTAGTTGACTTCAAACGCTGATCTTCAACTTCTTCTCTAATAGACTCACCTAGAATTCCATTAGCGATTCAATATCTGATACTTGGCCTAAAATCTACAAAGATAAAAATTACAAGCTTAAAATAAAAATGACAAACTTTCAAACACTTATACATTGATCTATGAAAACAGAGACTTACATTATATTTTGGGGTCTAACATAAAATCCTACCTTATCATCGTCAAAACATCTAACAATGAAATTCCTAACAAGGGTTGATTCATTGGTTTTGACATTAACCAAATCCACAACTGCTTTTTGAGAAAAAGACTCAGCTAGCTCTTGAATGTCAGATAAATCTACTCTTGATATATCCATATTAATTTATATTTTTGAGTATATCATTAACTAGATCTTCCTGAATTTTTGGTTTCAGAATTTCTGTAACCTTACCTTTCTGATGTAGAAGAGGTACATTTTCAAGGGCGTCGCTGATCCTTTCTTTGTTGGATTTGGATGTCCCTGCGTGCTTTCTTTTAGATCTGCTACATCAGTCTTCAGATCTGGCAGGATCTGTAGTATTTCTTCAATCTTTTGGTTCAAGCTCTCTATTTTCCTAGGTATTTGAATTAACCAGTGACCAGAGTCTTGAACGATTTTTAGGATTTCTCTAAGGTCTTGAGAGAACTTAGAAGTATCCGTCTCAATTTCCTTCCATGTATTGAAGGATACCTGATTTTCATGACTACTCGAACAATAGTTCAGTTCCATACATGTTTGAATCTCCTCCGTTAGGGGTAAAATAACAATATATAATAATAATTAAATATTTCATCAATAAAACCTAAGGCTCTGATACCATTTTTGCACAAGATCCCCAATATTGCTTAATGGCTTAAAATTTCCAGGCGTAAGAATATTTTTTGCGAAATATATTTTTATTATCCTTCCGAAAGACTAAAGTAAAACATTTTAAAAGCTAAGAGTCTGATTTGATATTGGAGGTAAAGTTCAGGGACTGAAATGGATTTTTCCCTTTTAGGTTACTTTAGTAAAACTTTTAACAATTAGATTAGTTTGATAAATGGTTCTAATTTTTTGGTTATTTTATTAAAAAAAACCCATACGGCTACCTTTTTTCATGTTAATCTCATTTGATATTTTTAATTTTTTTTATTAATGGATGATATTCTAAGTTATAATATATTTGTTATCATCCAAATTTTTTTTAATGTTTTTACTAACACTATTTTGACACTAACATTTTATTATCGTTTCGCTTGTTTTTATCAGCTGATTTAACCAAGTTCCTGTTTTGTTAATTAATTAATTCAACGCGCATTAATCGACCAAACCTATACAATCACCTAAGTTCGATATGATAAATAACCTACATCTAATCAATTTTGTCCTAGGAATGCAGGTACAGTATATACAAGGAAAAATTACAACACAAACTACTATAATATGTAAGACACATACTAATTACCTCTTATAATTAAAATTATAAAAATCTAACCCATAATAATTGAAAATTACATTTATCGCTCTAAAATCAGTCGTTTGATGACATCATGTGAACTTTTAAAAATATCTCTCCATCCAAATGTCATTTAGAAAACATTATACCAACATCCCCTATTAAATTTTTTAAATTACACAAACCTCTCCTGTTATAATGCACTTCTTAGAATCACCCCCTATGTATTAAAATTTTTTTACAATTTAACTCCTAAAAATTTTACAGTTAGCCATCTGTAGGGGATGTTGATAATTTCAAAAACAAGATATTATTTCAACTTTTTCACTTTCTTTTTTTAATACTATTTAACCATCGACCAAGATACTATTTTTTCAAAAATTTCAAGGGTAAATATAATTTTCAATTATAATAGATTAGATAATTATAATTTTAATTATAAAAAATAAACTTGTGCAATTACTTATTATACAAGTGCGTGTTGATGTAATTTTCCCTATATACAAAACTCAGAAGAACAAAAACCCCAACTCTAAGGATCACATCGAAACTTGAAATCTCTCCTCAATAATCAAATTGTGATGAAAATTATTGCTTATGAATGCTAGTGATGAAGAATCACTGTACAATGCGAGATATTTTTTCCATACACGAGTTCTTAGTCCATGTCCAAATTTTCAGTCGTACACAACCAATTAATCCAACTCCTTTGTCTAGCAAGGGTAATCCAATGTTCTAAAAATCGAACCGGACAGCGAATCGAAAAAGTGATCAGGTCACGGGTCAGTAGTTCAACCGTCAAGTCAACCGCGGTCGAACTGATGATGTTATAATTATGCAATAAATAATAATTAATATACTATTAAATATATAAAATATGAAAAAAAACTGTATTTCCTATATATATTGAATTGAAAGAAAACACATAAATTTCTTCTTTACCTCAAAAGTATCTCAAATACACAAAATATACATATCAAAATATATTTCATTAAAGCAATACTGATTCAAAAATGAAGAAAATATAAAAGTAATGATGGGAGGAAACTTGCACCAATTGGAACTCTAGATATGCGTAGGGGTGTAAACGAGCTGAGCTCGAGCCGAGCCTGGCGATTTTGCGAGGCTCGAGCTCGTCGAGCTCAACTTGAGGGAGCTCAAGCTCCAACCGAGCTCAAGCTCGTGAGCTTGAGCCTAAATTTTAAATAATAATAATATTTAATATTTATCTATTTAATATTTAATATATATAATTAATATTTATATATTAAATATTTAATATTTAATATATATATAATTAATATTTATAATATAAAATTATTTAAAATATAAAAATAAATATATATAAAAATAAAGAAGCTCGCGAGCTTTTTGCAAACGCAAACAGGCTCGAACTCGAGTCGAGCCGGCTCGCCAAGCTCTCGAGCCAGCTCGACTCAACTTGCATCCCTAGGTATGCGCCAGGTGATTTTAGATGGGGGGGGGGGGGCAATTTCAGATTTTCAAATTGCAATTTCAGATTTTCAAATTTTAAAAGGTTGAATTTCATTTATTCTCAGAACTGGTTCATTAGTTTTAAGACTGGTTTTACCAGTTGAACCGGCAGTTTTGACCGATTTTGAGCTCTGAACGATTTTTTCACATAACCATATCAAATTAATGGCCTGTTCCGATTTTAATCGATCTGACCGTTCGATCCAGTCCAATTTTCTCAACATTGGGGTAATCATAATGTTTAATTGTACAGGATCATAGGCTCCTCTTAAATACTGACATTCATAGTACAAAGTTATTATTGCTTACGTTTATCGAAAAAGTGATAACTTGCAAAATATAGTTTAAAAATCTACTAAGAGCAGTTCCCATTAATTTATCTAAAAGGAAAATGATCCTTTTTGGTAGCATAACAATAATGTAAAGTAAATTACGGTTGATTTTCAAGTAAAATAAATAAACTATGTGATGTGTGTTCAATTCACACCAAAATTATTTATATTATATTACGTAGGATAATTGAGCAAATAATATAAAAGGTGAATAATTTGATAGAATAATATTATGAAAACATGTAAAAGATTGTAATAGAGACGATAATTTAACGTGGTTCGGTCAATTAGACCTACGTTCATGGGGATTAAAGTTGTCTTCTCTTTATTCATCTTGAATGAGAGTATTTATACAAGTATTGAAGGTTTAGACTAATCATGGCAGTTGGAATGAACCTTGCTACTTTCCTTCTCTAATTACGGCAGGTAGGTGGTCTGGATAGCTGACCCAGGCAGCTGGATGAAATTTAGCATCTTTCTATTTCTTCTATTTGGTAGCTTCATAAATGTTTGGTCTTCCTTCCTTAGTTGTATATAGTAATTGCTACTAAATAAGGTAGTTTTGACTAAAAGCTAGCTTCCTTCCTTTGCTTCATATGGCAGCTCCTAGATCAGGTCGGATCCAGCTAGGATCATGCCCAAATTAGCTTGATATTCTCTGCTTCTTATGGCAAGTCTTCAATTGATTGGTCCTTGATTGAATACTGATTGACTCTTGTCTTAAATCTCCTCCTTATAGTTTTGGCCTTTCTTGAATACACATGGTAATTAGTATTAACTATGATCTCATTAATTAAGATCAGATCTTTGACTTTCTTTTATTAGACAGATCCTCATTGGTCTTGTCTTGTGGCTAAAGACCTTCCATAAATCCAGTTTGGATCCAGCAAGGCGGACTACCTGGGCCTCAGCAAGGCGAACTGCCTTGCCTCAGCCCGTCCATTAAATAGATTTTCACCCCATTGCCCTTGAGCTTTGTCAGCTTGGCCCAATATATAAATTCCATCCACATCACTATGCTATTTAATAATTTGTGGTATATAAGCATGGTATATATTAGGATCTAAAGTCATAGGAAATAAGGCTACATTGTAGAAATCTTTTTGAAAGATACAGAAGATATGTACTGAGTCAAGCACTAAATCTAATTTAACAAAGTTTAAGTGCATAACATGATAATTTTTACAAAATATTGTCCATAATTATTCTTTATTCTTCATATGGTTAGAAATACTAGTAAAATGCACGTGCGTTGTGCGTGGTCTATTAATTCATCTTGACTTTTAGTATGAAATTTTGCGTAATAATGTAATAGACTACAAGCATATATATATATATATATATATATATATATATAAACAAAGCCAATAGTAATAAGATAAAAAATTTAATTTATAAAATTAATATATTAATAGAATGTTTAACTTGATAGTAATCCACAACCAAGCATAATACTAAAATGCGCACTATTTTAATCTATAGTTTAAATTGAATTTGATCAATTGATAATTTTTAGTTTAGTCTATTCAATAATATAGATATTTAGCTTTTATTTTCTGTTTTTACACATTATTAAACAATAAAGGACCTTTAACATGACAACAATTTGTAATCAACACGAATCAAGCATAACATTGAAAAAAGATTAAAATATGGTTCATATCTAATATTTAATAGAAAATTGCATAATTCAATCAAAACTGCTTATACCTAATGTTATTTTGCATAATAATATTTCTTGAGTTTGTAACTCCATTATCTATTATATGTGATAAAAAATACACGCAAGAAAAAAAAGAAATAATTAGTTTTACCAGTAGTTTTTTTTCTTAATAATTGAAACAACTATTTGCATTTCAAATTTTGTCAAGTTTTAATGGATTTTCTTCCTAACTATTCATTGTCGTTAATTTTGCAGTTTAAATAAACTTTAGTCCCATTTGTAAGTTTTCATTGTTCTGTTTCTTAATCTTTAATATCAAGAATTATTTCTTGTAATTAAGTAAATATGAAGTTACTAAATCATATATTTGAATACTGAAAAAGAGTTACATTTAACTTTTCCTTTATTATCAAATGTTAAAATAAATGATAATGTCCACATCATCTACCATTTAATTTCACTATGTAAACATTTAATAGTTCGTATTCATTCACATAAAAAATAACTGAACATAAACATGTTTTTTGAATTGTCATCCTCCTAAAACTTGGTAGGGAAGGCATTTTGTGAAGTTCAATTTCGCAGTTATTAAGTGATTATTTTCTTCATTTGGAGCTCGATTAAGAATTTAGTCCTCATAATATATTTAAGTCAAGAGGAACACTGAAAAAATTGGGTAATCGATGCTACCCCTGAGGATAGTGCCCTCAGGGGTAGCCCAGTCATTGGCAGACACATGTTAGCCTGCCAGTTTTCATTTTTTTTTTTTTTTGAAGAATCAAAATATTTAAATTCAAATTTTTAATCCAACATTACTCCAAAAATTTAGAAGGAAAAAAAATGCCGCCGCCCGCCGGTCATCGTCATCACCCCGCTCCAACAAAATACAAAGTCTAATCTTATTTAAAAGTCAATGAACCAAAAATAATTTTTTTTTAAAAAAAGCAAAGTAAATTGTTTTTCAAAAAATAATATTTCTCCTTAATAGCCAAGTCACTAACAATCATGTCTTTTATTTTTCAAATTTGATTTTTCCTTTTTTTTTTGTTTTATAAAACTCTGTGGAAATACACATCGGCATTTATGACATCCAATTTATATTATTTAAAGTCAATTCAAAATTTGGCTCATTAGACAATAAATAATTATTTATTCTAAAAAAATGTATGGTGGAAGACATAAATTTACTTACTACTATGTGAATTTATATATATCAATCATTTTCACAAAAGTATAAACTAAAACCCAATTAAGAAAGTAGATAGCAAATTACCTAAGATATACAATGAACTTAGTAACTCATTTAATATTATAGTGTTTACAATTAAAACATGAGCAATTCATTTTAGGAGGCTGGATTAAATTAATTTTTTAATATAATCAATTAACCATACTTTTTTCCAATCATAAAATCATTAGTCAATGAACTTAAAATAATTATAAAAAAAGAGTAAATGGCAGTAATAGTCACTGAAGTTTTACATTTGTATTACTTTAGTCCTTAACGTACGAAATGTTACACTATCGTTTCTAAGATTTACTTTTTGTTTCACTTTCATCCTTTTGTCCATCTTCCGATGCATTTAAGAATAAATGTGAGGTGCATATGTTATTGTTGTTACACCTCAAATGCCCCTCTTAAGGGCATGTGAGGTGCATATATGATTGTTGTTACACATGTAAGCTACATATTGCCCGATCCGTTCAAAATCCAGCAAAATGGACAAAAGGACGAAAGTGAAAAAAAATTAAATTTTAGAGAATGTAGTGTAATATTTGATACTTTATGAATCAAAATGATATAAATGTGAAACTTCATGTACTAACAGTGACATTTACCCTTGAAAAAATATTTTACAAAGTAATATATACATAATGAGATAGGTCACCAACAATCAAGACTTTCTTTCTTGAAATTTGTTTTGTCAAATTTTCTTATTATACTCATGCGTATGCATCGGAATTTGTGATCGGAATCCTTATTTTGCTCATTCGACAATAAGGAATTATTTATTCTAAAAAAATGTGTGATGAAATATAGAAATCTACTTACTACTATGTGAACATATATATATATATATATATATATATATCAAATTCCAAAAGTATATAAACAATATCCAATTTAAAAAAGTAGATAAAAATTACTTACGCGTACAATGAACCTATAACTCATTTATTATAGCATTATGTACAATGAACAAAAGATTAATATTTTTAAGATGCTAGATTAAACTAATTGTTAATATAATCAATTTATTTACATTATTAACTTTATTTTTTCCCAAGCATAATATTGATAATCATTGAACTAAAAATAAATTATTAGTTTTCAAATCTAATGTATGCATAATGGTAGAAGTCACCAACAAACACATCTTTTTTCCCATCAAATTTGATTTTTCAATTTTTATTTATTTATTGAATTCACATGGCGTATACATCTGAATATGTGATAAGCTATAATTTATTTAGAGACCATTCAAAATCATATTTTGCTCATTTGACAACAAAGGATGACTTATTCAAAAAATGTGGTGGAATACATAAATTTACTTACTACTATGTGAACCTTATATATATATCAGCATTTTCAAGAAATAAATTAAAATAATATCCAATTAAAAGAAGTCAATATAAAATTACCCACAAGTATACAATGATCATAATAACTAATTTATTGTAGTAGTGTTTACAATGGAAAAAGAATAATTTTTTTAGGAAGCTAGATCAAAATAATCAAGAAAAATTACTAAAACGCCCTTCAAAAAATATTTGTATCCAAAAAACCCATGAAAATATTCCTCAATCTCTAAAACTCATTCTACAAACTTTTCATTTGAAAAAATCCAAAAGTTAAGATTAACAAATTCTTGAACTAAATTATCTTTCAATTCTTAAGTCAATAAAAGATAAATTAATTTTATAATTAATCTCTTTATTTTAAAATTTTAAATTGATATTATATAATATAAGTTTTATGTTTTGATATAAAATATTTTAAACGTATTTATGTAATTTATTTTTGACTTTAATATGGTCATATCTAAAAACAAACCATTTTTTTAAATTTTTAAAAAGGTTACGATCCAAATCTAAAAAGTTAAAATTAAGATCATAATTAATTTCCATTATCAATAAAAAAGTTCTGTATAAACAAATTTTTATATAAAAGTACAATTGATTAATTTTTAAATTAGAAGGTTAAGGGCAATTTAGTTCATAATTTTTTAACAATAATGTTGAGTATTTTTGAATGAAAAGTATATGGAATGGGTTTTTTTGAATGCAAAGTATATGGAATGAGTTTTTTGGATTGAAAAGTATTATCATGAATTTTTTTAGATATAAAAATTAAATTTTGAGGAGTTTTTAGTAATTTTCCCAATTCATTATTAATACAATTATTTTATTTACAAAATTAACACATAGTTTTTTTCCTAGAATAATATATTCATAGGGATATTTTAGAGATAATTACAATTTTGGTCCCTAATATTGACACCTAAATCAATTTTGGTCCCCCATTTGTTGGACTTAACAATTTTGGTCCTTAATCATTTAATTTTTAACAAATTCAGTCTCTGCCGTCAAATGTCTTGTTAAGCTTAATGGAAAATTCGTTAAATGATGGAATATTTGGGGAATATTCCGTCAATTTTGATGAAAAGTTAACTGCAGGGACGAAATTTGTTAAAAAATGAAAGATTAGGGACCAATTTTGTCGAGTCCAACAAATGGGGGACCAATAATGTTTTGGATGTCTACATAGGGACTAAAACTATAATTATCCCAATATTTAATTTTCAAACAAAGTTTAAAAATATAAATCATTGCCTATCATTCATACTTTTGTAATAGAATATGTATAGATATAGATTTATCTTATTGTTGCTTCCATCCATATTCCCCTTAATCCTAATGCTTTATCGAAGCATCTTGATGTCTTTAATTTAGATTGCACGCGTGTATGTCTCATCTAAACTTATATATTTATGAAAAATATTTCTAGTCTATACCATCTATACTATTATATAAAGTAAGAAGATCTTAGAGAAAGCATCTTTGGACTATCGAGTTTTGGTGTAACCTTAAATTTTTTTTAAGGCTAAATTGAAAAGGTGAGAACCAAACGTCTAACGTTCCATCCAACACCCCCACATTCTTAACTGATACAAATGGCGTTAACATTAGGGTCAAACGTGAGAATATCATAAACTGTAGTCGATTTCCATATCTTTTCTTTCATACTCAAGCAAATCATGCAAAATGCTCATGTTCCTCTCTATATGTTCTTTATTATATTTATGTTAATTTAATACATGGGCGGTGATGGGTTAAGTCACAAGGAAGACAATTTATCTTTCACTTGAAAGCAATTTAATTAAATTTTCACTCAGGTAATTATTTCACCATTTTTTCCCTATTGTCCTATGGTTCCATATTGTTCTTTTGGTGCTTGCTTGATTGTTGATGGAGTTGTGAATTTATCATTACTTTTCTGTCCTTTTTTGAAAGAGCGATGACGAAGTTTTTAGCATATTCACTTATTTCACTACTTATTTCACTACCTTTTATTATTCAACAATGTTTCTCCGTTTGTAAGCATTCAATTAAAATGTTAATTGATTAAATTTTATAACTGATCACAATGAGTCATCCTTATCTAATCCTTTTTCTTCCATAAACATAATAAGTTTTTACTTGATATAATTAATATTTAATTTTTTTTACACTGCACACGCATCGAGTCTGCTCCAGCGGCTAGTCTTTATAGACATTATTTATTAGTTTTAATATATTGACCATTCTTCCCTTTTTTTGCTTTTTTCCTTGTTTACGTATATTTTTCCAAATTTTCAAAAGTAGCTTGGCCAGGAGAATTTCATAGTAATTAACTATCCTTTGTTTATTAGACTAACAAATATGAAAACAGTATGAATCGATAACAAAAAATTGGTAAAAATAGATTGATCAAGTAATTATAAATTCAGATCTAATATTACAGAGAGTCGGTGAGAGGGTAAAAGAAGGGTTACCATTTAGGGAAAACAAAAAGGTAAAAATTATATATATGAATAACATAAATTTTTCTATATCATATTTCTAATTCTACATAAAATGGTTGAAAAATATGTATGTGATCTTGATGTTTGTAGAAGACATATGTTACAGTAAAAACAGTATGTAAATGAAAAATACTAAACATCAACTAATTTTTTAAGCAAACTGGTTTTTAGTGGAAAACAAAAGACTAAATATATTTAACAAATAATCATAAGAGAAAATCGTAATAATCATTAAAAAATAGATTTCTTTATCTATATACCCATCAGTATAATTTTTCTCCCAATATGATCATGAAGGAAAACTAAAAATAAACGCCATTGAGAAGCCTAATACGAAGGTTCCTATACGAAACTTGAGATATACTCGCATATACATGTGAATTGCAATAAGAAGGCTTGATGGAACTATAAAATATCGATTTTAAAATCAAATAACTAATTATGTCAATTCAAAGTGTAATAATCATTTTCTATCATTTCACTATATATATATTTACATATATAAGTAGAATTACCTATTATATTTCTTGATATGGCAGGACGAAGCCTTGATAGAAATATAAGATATAGATTATTGAGATCAAATATCTAAGTCGTATAAAAGTGTAAGGATCCTTTTTTATCATGTCACAATATGTGTATATATATACACCTAATAAATTTCTTGATATTGCAGAATGTAAAATTAGTAAGATGAAATAACTAAGAGGAACTTGCAAGATTGAGCAACATATAAAGGGATAATTACAGTTTTGGTCCCTAATGCTGACACTTAAATTAATTTTGGTCCCTAATCGTTCAATTTTTAACAAAATTCGTCTCTGCCATCAAATGTCTTGTTAAACTTAGTGGAATATTCCGTCAAATGATGAAATATTTGGGGAATATTCCGTTAATTTTAAAAGTTAACGACAGGGACCAAATTTGTTAAAAAATGAAAGATTAGGGACGAATTTTGTCGAGTCCAACAAATAGGGGACCAAAAGTGTTTTCGTTGTCAACATAGGGACTAAAACTGTAATTATTCCACATATTAACTAACAAAGATGATGTTCAAAATAAAAAACAAAGAGAAAGCCCGAAAAATAAAAAGCATTAGTGAAATAAACTACACAAATAGAGAAAGTAGGGGGAAATTTGGAGATTATTATAAATATAAATTTGAAGTGTCACAAAAATAAGAACATGAAAATGATAAAGAAAAAAAAATGCACAAATGCTTGAAAATTAAAATTAGAAATCAATAGACCAACCTTGCATAAGAAATGAACAACATTTGTGTTACAATAAAATTCAGTGACTATCTCTACTCAATATTCTTGCTTTTATAATGAACGAATCGTGATTGAAAACTTAGAAGAGTAAATGGTACACATTTTTTTCCACATGCACAATTATAAGAATTCTGATATGGTAAAAATTGCAAGGTATAATCTCACCGGCTTATTTGTAGATTTTAGAAATTTCTTACTAACTTATATATACCAATTACTTAAAAAAATATAAAATAATATCTAATTGAAAAAGTAGATCACTAAGAGTATACAATGAACATAGTAACTCTATTATTACAATAGTATGTACAATGAACAACATTAAATTTTTTGAGGGGTCTATATTAAATTAATTATTAATACAATCAATTTATTTACATAATCAACATTACTTTCTTCCTAGCACAATATTCATGTAGAGGTATTTTGATTTTCACAAAAAAGTTAAGAAATGTAAATCATTCCTTAACATCCATATTTTTGTAGCAGTTATAGATTATAGATTATAGATGTAGATTATAGATTAAAAGACGAAGATACGATATGCATTTTGCAAGTCAACTTAAGAAAGCTAACCTTTTGTTTCAATTTAGCATCAGCTAACTGCAATCTGTGCTCAACATCTTTCACTTGGTTTTCCAAAAAGAAGGATTTTTTTTTCTTAGCTTCAATTTCTTCCAACGAATATATGCTTCAAAGCAGCTGCACGTTCCAGGTCTTTCTCGGAACTTGACTGATAGAGGCTAAGCTACACAATTTCTTCAAAAATTAAAAAAAAGGAATTATCCAGAGAAACACCAGGAGGAAGAAGACTAGAATTGCTATAAAAAATACTCATTACCTTTTTTTCACACGACACTCACATCTGTAAATAACAAACAAAACCCTAAATTCAAGGATCGGATGACACATGTCGTCATCTCCTGGACTGACTCAAACAAACTGATAATTAAAGATACTCAGTATATTCTTTGGACTAACAATTAACATTCATTTGGGCTCAATAAAATATCTAACAAAAATCATCAAAATGGGCTGGACGTTTAATTGCTCTTTTGGGCCTCTGCATAATTGTATTTTCATTTGGTCCATCTTCATAATTCGGTCCGCTCGTATCATTGACTTTTTCTGTTTTCAAATCTGATCGGTCGGTGTGAGTCGGTAAAGGGCAAATCTGATCGGTTGGTGGTGAAAGGCACGTTTAAAGTAGAGAGACGTGAAAAAAGGGATGGATGCGGGCAGCCGGAGGAAGTTCAAGTTCATAAGCCACAGATCCAATACGTTTGAGTATGTGAAAGGGGCCGTAGAAACGTTTGGCTAATTTTTGAGAAGATCGACGGTACACCGACAATTGACGATACGGTTGCAATTTCAGGTAAACCCAAGCACCTTCTTCGAAAGATTTGTCAAGACGTTTTCGATTAGCTTGTTGAAGCATCCGTTGTTGAGCTTTTTGCAGATTCCGTTTTAATAGTTGCAAGATCTGTTTTTTGTTAGCTAAAGTATCTTCTAAAGATCCAATCTTGGTGTGTGCAGGTTCAGGTAGGGGCAGATGAGGTGGGGGCCGGCCGTAAAGTGCTTCAAACGGAGTCATGCCAATGGCCGAATGGAAAGACGAATTGTACCAATATTCGGCTAATGGCAAACACTTAGACCAACGTTGGGGTTCCTCACTGGTGAAGCATCGCAGGTATGTTTTCAAACACCGATTGAGCACTTCGGTTTGTCCGTCAGTTTGGGGATGGTAAGAACTACTGAAAGCCAAAGTGGTACTTTAAAGGCGAAACAACTCACGCCAGAATTTACTCAAATTTTTTTTATCACGGTCACTAATTATAACCTTGGGAATACCGTGCAGGCGAAAGATTTCAGAGACAAAAATCGGGGCGAGAGATGAGGCTGTAAATTGAGTAGGAAGAGAAACAAAGCGAGCGAACTTACTCAAGCAGTCGATGATGACCCAAATGACTGTCTTTCCAGCAGAAGGCGGCAAATTTGTGATAAAGTCCATGGAAATCTCGTCCCAAACCCGACTCGGAATAGGTAATGATTGTAGTAACCTATATGGTAAGTGAGTAGTGTATTTGTTTTGTTGGCAAACCGAACACCGGGCAACGTAAGTTTTGATAAATTCGAACATTCCAGGCCAATAAAATGATGAGGATAGTCGGGCGAAGAAAGTAGCTTGAGTACCTGAGTGGCCCCCAGCAGCTGAGGCATGGAATTCGTGAATAAGGACATGGGCTAACTCGGATTCTGGTGGAATAAAGATACGATCGCAAAAGTAGAGTAAGTCACCCCGGCGTGAAAAATTCTTTTGCATGCTGTCGTCCCTTTGAAATTTGATAAGAATTGTTGACCAGCAAGTTTGGTGGTGTAAAAAAGAGTTAAGTCATCAAAAATTTGAGCAGTGGAAGAGGAGACGGCCAAGAAGAGAATTTCTGGAGTATCCGGTATCCGAGATAAGGCGTCGGCGACTACGTTTTCGCTCCCAGGTTTGTAATAAATTTCATAGTTGTAGCCCAAATGTTTTGTTAACCATTTCTGTTGTTCTGGAGTTTAAATAGTTTACGTCATCAAACTTTTCAAACTCTTATGATCCGTATAAATGCGAAAAGTCTGACCAATTAAATACTGACGCCACTTTTTTACTGCTTTAGTTATGGCATACATCTCGCGAGTATACGTGGAAGACGAGCGTAAACGATTGCACATTTTTTTGCTAAAGAAAGCAATGGGACGAGTACCTTGGGAGAGGACCGAGCCTACTGCCACACCGGAAGCACTAGTAGTCAAGTCAAATGGAAGGTTGAAAAACGGCAAGAGCAGAACTGGTAGTGATAGCATGGCTGATTTTAGTTGATTGAATGCTTGTTGGGCTTCTTGATTCCATGTGAAAGTACTAGATTTCAGTAGGTCTGTGAGAGGTGTAGCAATAGTAGCATAATGTTGTACAAATCGACGATGAAAGCCCGTGAGGCCTAAAAACCCACGGAGTGTGGTAAGAGAAGTTGGGCTGGGCCAATCTTGTATAGACTGCAATTTACTCAGGTCCGCCTGAACACTCGAGGCCGACAAAATATGGCCCAAATAATCAACTGATTGCACTCCAAACTGACACTTCGAAAGTTTAGCAAAAAATTGGTGTTTAAGTAGCAATTCTAGAACCTGCTGTAGATGTAACAAATGAGTAGACCAAGAAGGACTATAAACTAGAATATCATCAAAAAAAAAACAATCACAAACTGACGTAAAAATGGACGTAACAAATCATTCATTGCCGATTGAAAAGTAGAGGGTGCGTTTGTGAGTCCAAATGGCATCACAACAAATTCATAATGACCATCAAAAGTGCGAAATGCTGTTTTAGAAATGTCTTCTGGGGCCAACCTAATTTGGTGGTACCCGGAATGTAAGTCAATTTTTGAAAAAAAACAGCCCCATTTAGCTCATCAACCGTGGGAATGGGGAAACGGTCCCTCACGCCATGAACCATCTTTTTTTTTTTACAAGTAAAACGGGGGAAGAATAGGGACTAGTGCTAGGGCGGATAATCCCATCCTTAATCATATCCGAAATAAGTGTAGCCATAGCCTCTTTTTGGCAATAAGGGTAACGGTAGGAACGTATGTTGATTGGGGCCGAATTGGGAAGGAGGTGAATGTGATGATTGTGAGGGCGATGGGGAGGAAGGCCTAGAGGGGTAGAGAAGACATGGGCAAAAGATTGTAAAAGAGCAGCTAGATCCGATGGATATTGGGCCAAGGAATCAGTGTCTGATGGATCAATGGGCATCATTATAATGGCATGAAATGAGGCAATAGAATTAGTGTGCAGTAATCTTTTGAGTTGGTGAAAAGTGGTGGGGGTGAGATTAGGAGAAGAGGCCCCTGTGAGTGTGATAAGAGTATTATTATGGTAAAATTGCATAGAAGGAATCGAGAAGTCGGATAAAAAGGGGCCTAATGTTTGAAGCCATTGTACGCCTAGGACAATGTCGGCGCCATGTATAGGTAATACATACAAGGGAATGGAGAATGTGTGAGATTGGATGGTGATAGGGACAGTGAGACAAAGGCCCGAACAATGTAACGATGCGCCGTTACCCACCATAACATTAAAAGCTTGCAAGGCATGAATAGGTAGTCGAAGATATTGAGCAATGCGGGGCTGAATTATGTTATGCGAACTGCCCGTATCCACTAAAATAGAAACCGAGTGGCCATTAATAAGGCCTGTTAAGCGTAAGGTGCGTGGAGAAAAATTGCCCGTAAGCGCATCCAAAGAGAGGTGAAAGGACGATGTATCATGACTAACATCAGGGTTTAATAATGACATGGGAACAGGTGGAGAGAAATCAGGTGGTGGAGAAAGCTCATCAGTAGGGGAAAAAGGATTTGGATCTGGTGGATCATCGTCGGCTAGAAGAAGTAGGAATTGTTTGGGTTTACAACGATGACCGGGCTGAAAACGGTCATCGCAATTGAAACATAAGCCTTTTGAACGGCGTTCTTGCATTTCTGTCGGGGAGAGACGGCGAACAGGTAACTGTTTTTGAGGTGGGGCTGGGAGTAAAAATTTAGATGGTGGAGTTGGAAGAAGATGAGGGTTCAGTTTTAGTGTGTATGGACGGGGGGATGGAATTTGAACAAAACGCCGATCCTGAAGCTTGGATTCCAAGAGTTTAGCAAGACCCATTGCTTGCGAAATAGAAGCAGGGTGAAATATGGCCATTTCCCGTTGGATGTCCGGGCGTAGACCCGATAAAAAATAATCCAAAATAGCATCCGCTGACAAACCCACCACACGATTGCAAAGTTTTTCAAATTCCAATTGATAATCAGCGACTGATCCAGTTTGAGTGAGTTTAAAGAGGGCTTGCTGGTGGTTTTCATATGATGATGGGCCAAAGCGGAGCTCCAATGAGCGGACAAAGTCCTCCCAAGTAGAGAGCAGTTTGTTCGTGTGCATCCATTTGAACCATCCAAGCGCGGCACCCGACATATAGCAGGAAACATGAGGGATACGCATCGATGGGTGGATATTGTAAAAATAAAAAAATCGATCAGCCTGAAAAACCCAATCCATGGGGTTCGGTCCATCGAATAGCTGGAGTTGAATTTTTGGCAGTTTAGGAAGAGCTGCCGAGTCACAAGATTGAGTAAAAGTGGGAAAAGAAGGCCCAGTGGTGGTGGCCGACTGTTGTGGAGGCGGGGAAGAAGATGAAGCTGGATGATGGGGTAAAATATGGGAGGCGATTTGATTTTGCAATTCAGAAAAATGAGCGGTGTAAGATTCATGACGGACGTCGATGGTAGTGTGAATTGCATCAATTTTGGAGGTAAGAGCAACAATGGATTCCTGAAGCTACTGCAATTCGGACATGGTATGTTGGGCTCGGGTATTCATGAAGGAAGGGAGATCGAAAATGAAAGCACCAAATGATAGAGGCTAAGCTACACAATTTCTTCAAAAATTAAAAAAAAGGGAATTATCCAGAGAAACACCAGGAGGAAAAAGACTAGAATTGCTGTAAAAAATATTCATTACCTTTTTTTCACACGACACTCACATCTGTAAATAACAAACGAAACCCTAAATTCAAGGATCGGATGACACATGTCGTCATCTCCTGGACTGACTCAAACAAACTGATAATTAAAGATACTCAGTATATTCTTTGGACTAACAATTAACATTCATTTGGGCTCAATAAAATATCTAACAAAAATCATCAAAATGGGTTGGACGTTTAATTGCTCTTTTGGGCCTCTGCATAATTGTATTTTCATTTGGTCCATCTTCATAATTCGGTCCGCTCGTATCATTGACTTTTTCTGTTTTCAAGCAACGAAAACGTAACTAGTCAATAATTTTTTATTTTATTTTATTTTCAAAAAGCAAAATGTTAGAGTTTATCTTTTATTATATTTCTTATTCTTGTTATTCCTATTCATATTAGAATAGGTTTTAGTATAGGTTTCTGCTTTATTAGTTTCCTTTTATATTATGTCTCTTTTGTAATCTTTATATATACCTTTGATGTTTAATACAATACCTAAGGGAATTTTATATTATAACATGGTATCAGCCTAAAACTCTCTCCTGGTGTCCTCTCTCTCTCTCTCTGCCGTCTACCTCCTCTCCTTGGTGGCTGCCGCCGGTTTCTCCCTCTTCCGGCTACATACTTTCTCCTTCCCTCTAAGTCGTTGCTCCCCTCAACTCACCTCTTCTCACTATATAAGCCTTCTCTGTCGGTGCTACTGCTCCTGCGATTTTGTCACTATATTTTTTGCGAATCTTCTTCTCTTCCATTATATTAATTCTTATTATTCGATTATTGTTTCGATTTTCTTCCCCTCTCTACCATGTCTCAATCGAGTGACTCTTCTGAAACCCAAACACAAGAACACGCTCCACCTCCTCCCGTTCCTGAACCTTCGGCTATCCATCCCGCCTTAGCTGCCGGAAATATTCAAACGTCTTTTGGTTTTAAATTATCTGAAAACGATGCTAATTACAAATTATGGCGTGGCATGTTCATGGACCTCTGCCGTAGTTACTCTGTTTTTGACCATATATCTGGAACATCCAAACCTCTCTCTGAGTCCGATGAAACGTGGTTCTCTCTTGATTCCACAATTAAAAGGTGGTTTTACTCCACAGTTGACATAAAATTACTCAAACATCTCGATTTAGAATTTGCTAGTTCTCATGATCTCTGGTTTGCAATCGAAGAAAATTTTAGAAATAATAAACCTTCTCGCTCCATTCAATTAAATGAGCGTTTTCATAATCTTCGCAAAGGCACTTTAACTATTTCCCAATACTGTCAAGAGATGAAATATTTGGCTGACAATCTCACCAATCTTGACACCCCCGTTACTAATTCCGCCCTTACTCTTCAACTTCTTCAAGGTCTTCCCGAGTCATATTTACCGAACCGCCGCTCCCTTCTTTTTCCGAAGTCCGAAATTTACTTCTTCTTCACGAAACTCGCGAGTCCCGTTTTCATACTCTACCCTCCGACTCTTCTACGGCTCTATTCTCACAAAATCCCTCTTCTAACCCAAATCGAAACACTTATCGTAATAATGGGAATTCTCGCGGTCGTGGAGGTGGTCGTAATAATTCTCGTGGTGGACGAACAGGTTCCTACAATTCGGCCTTTCGCAACAGCCTATCTCCTAGCGCCGGCCCACCTGCTGAATATTCCTATCAATTGGTTCCAAATAATCCTCAAGGACCACTTTTATTCAGCCCAGCTCACTCTCACTTTCAGCACCCCACAAACCACACTGCGCGCGGATCTCCTTCTACCAACTGGGCCCATTCCGCTCAGCCCATCAACTCCCCTTAGATTAATTACTCTCTGCCTGGGCCCTTTGCCATTACAAGACCATTATCGGCGCCACCAGCTACTTCCCAGCCTACTTCTGGAATTCTCGGTCCAGCTCCTAATGGGCCGCCTCCATCCTTTGGCCCACCTGCACAGCACGTCCAACACCCTTTTAATCTGCCCCAGCAGTCTGCCATGCATGCCATCGATCTTTCTGCTCTTTATCAGACTATGACTCTCCACCAACCAGACGACCAATAGTATATGGATACAGGTGCGACTTCTCATATGTCTTCTACTCAAGGTAACTTATTTAATATTGCATCGTGTAATAATTTAAATTCAATAATTGTTGGTAATGGTGCTGCCCTCCCCGTTAATTCCATTGGTCATTCTTTATTTCCTTCTTCCTCTCGTCCTCTCCATCTTTGTAATGTTCTTATTTCTCCTTCCCTAATTAAAAATCTTGTCTCAGTTCGTCAATTTACTCGTGATAATAATTGTTCAATTGAGTTTGATCCCTCTGGTTTCTCTGTAAAGGATCTTAGGACTGGCACGCTTCTCCTCCGACGCAACTGTGAAGGCAATCTTTACTCTTTTCCTCCATCTTTCGCTGCTCTTGTCTCTTCTGTCGCCCCATCTCCCTCCACTTGGCATCGTCGTCTCGGTCATCCTGGCATTTCTATTTTTAATTTTTTGTCGAGTAGAAAATTTATTTCTTGTAATAAAGATTTTTCGCGCTCTTTATGTCATGCTTGCCAATTAGGAAAACATAAGAAATTACGTTTCTCTAGTTCTTTATCTACTAGTAATGCGTTGTTTGATCTTGTTCATTTGGATATTTGGACATCCCTTGTTTCTAGTTTGGGTGGTTATCGGTATTACTTAATTTTCTTGGATGATTTTTCTCATTTTTTATGAATTTTTCCTTTACGAAATAAATCTGATACTTTCAAAATTTTTGTTGATTTCTTTAATTATGTGCTCAATCAATTTAATTCTCAAATTAAGTTTTTTCAATGTTACCATGGGGGGGGGGGATTTGACAATAAATCATAGCAAAACGGTAAAGCCGAACGCACCATCCAAACTGTAAATAATATTGTTCGTTCCCTTCTATTTCAAGCCTCCCCCCCCCCCCCCCCCGTCTTTTTGGCCTGAAGTGGCTCACATGGCCACTTATCTTCTCAATCTCCTTCCCACTACCACTTTATCATATCGCACCCCTTTCGAGCTGCTCTACAAAATCTCTCCCACTTATGAGCATCTTCGTGTTTTTGGTTGTTTATGTTACCCTAACCTTTCCTCCACCTCTCCTCATAAGTTGGCCTCGCGCTCCTCTGCCTGCCTATTCTTAGGTTTTGCGTCTAATCACAAAGGCTATCGCTGCTTAGACCTTGACACGAATAAAATCATCATCTCTCGTCACGTAGTCTTTGATGAAAACTCTTTTCCTTTCTCTTCTCTTTCATATTCCTCTAAGCCTTCTTCCTACGATTGTCTCTCTCAGGATGATGATGATTCTCCGTCCTTGCTCCACCATCTTGCCACCACGGTGCCGTTGCCTAGCCCTCAAGGTTCCGCCGGTCCACCACCCGGATTTCCTCCTCGTGAAGAAAACATACATGCGTCAGCAGGAAAATTAGAGTGCAAATTAACGTACAAATAATTGGAAAAAAATATATTCAATCTTAATTGTAATATATATGAATTAGAAAAGGTCAATATGAACCAATTCTTTGGCTTATTCCCGAGCTAAAAGATTGTTGGAGTAGTAGCGGAAGTGTGAAGGGCTTTGAGTGAAACAAATGATGTTTGTTTAGGAATTTATTGGAGACTTCGCTAATTTTAAAAAAGGGACTAATTATGCACGGCTGATTTTTGAAGAAAGATTAAAATATGAGTTGCTGCTCTTTGTATTATTAGAATTTAGCTTATGGTTTTAGCTTGGTTACTTACAATCATGGTACATCTATTTATACAAGTCCATAGATGAATCTAGATACCTCTACATCACTTTCAATGAGGTGATTCTAGTGACTAGATATTTTCTAGTAGATAGTAATTTCTAGATGCTAGATATTTGTTGGATACAATTCATGATGCTTCTAGACATTTCTTGAAAATTGCAAATTAACTTTCAACACTCCTCCTTAATTTGTAATTTTTAGTTGATGCTTGAACTTCTCGAATTTCTCCAGTGTGACTGCTTTGGTAAGGAAATCAGCTGGTTGATCATTTGTGTTGATAAAATTCATTGCAATCTCCTCCTTGCCCACCAATTCTCGAATGAAGTGATGTCAAAGTTCAATATGCTTTGAGCGGGCATGAAACACCGGATTTTTAGTCATTGCTACAGTTGACATATTGTCGCAATATATTTTTGTCGGCTCCTTTTGTGTTTGTTGCATGTCATTGAGAATTCGTCTCAACCAAATTGCTTCACATGAAGCTTCCGTTGCTGCAATATATTCGGCTTCACATGAGATCACACTTGAACCAAGGCAAAAGATATAGCCGGACGTGCTCTTTCGATCATATATGGATCCTGCCCAATCACTATCAGTGAATCCAACCAGCTTGTTATCTTCTTCTTTGACATATTGGAGTCCAAGTTGTTTAGTTCCTTGAAGATATCGCAAAATTCTTTTTGCAGCGACAAGATGATTTTTGCTAGGATCTTGCATAAATCTTGAAACCACGCTCACTGCATAACATATGTCGGGCCTAGTGTGAGTGCGATAATTAAGTGAACCCACCAAGCTTCGAAAAACTTTCCCGTCTGCCTTTTTTGAGCCGTCATTCAATTGCAATTTTTCACTTGGCATCATGGGCGTGTTTACGGGCTTGCAGTTGGCCATGTGAAATTTCTTGAGTATGTCTTCAATATATTTCTCCTGTGAAAGAAAAATTTCTCCCTTGGCTTGTTTAACTTGGATGCCGAGAAAGTATCTCATTAAGCCGAGATCAGTCATCTCAAAATCTTTCATCATTTTTAACTTGAACTCTTCCACTACTTTTGGATCAGTTCCAAAATAAATTAAATCATCGACATATAAACAAACTATTAAAAAGTTCGTACCTTCTTTTTTCACATATAGAGAAGGTTCATTCTTGCTTCTTTCAAATCCATTTTTGAGAAAATTGTCGTCAATCTTGCAGTTCCATGCTCATGGAGCTTGCTTTAATCCATATAACGCCTTTGTAAGTCTATAAACTTTATTCTCCATTCCATCCACCACAAAGCCTTGTGGTTGCTCAACATAAATTTCTTCTTGTAGCTCGCCGTTCAAAAAAGCTGATTTAACATCGAGTTGATATACGTTGAGCTCCAATTGTGCTGCTACAGCGAGAGCCATTCTTATGGTTTGTATTCGAACTACTGGAGCAAATGCCTCATTGAAGTCGACTCCAGGTTGTTGCGAGTATCCCTTTGCAACTAGATGAGCTTTATGCTTCTTGATTGAACCATCTTCACTATATTTTATTTTATAAACCCATTTAAGTCCAATTACTTCTTTATTCTTAGGTAAATCAACGAGCTCCCAAGTTTTATTTTTCTCAATTACGGGTATTTCCTCTTTCATTGCGTCAATCCACACATCTTTATTTTTTGCATCTGCAAAAGATTGAGGTTCACAAGCAAAGTAAGCAACATTTGAAGATTCATAAATATCTCGTAAAAGACGTACCTTTCTAAATGGAGACTCTGAATCTGAAGACGAGTCTTCATCATTTGAGTTGCTGGTACTTGGGGTCGAATTTAAGTCTTGGCTCTGCAGGAGGTCTCTTGGTCCCGAGGTATTTATTTGAGTACTCATCGGGTGAAGAATGTCGTTTTGAGATGTTGCTTGCTTGTTGTCTTCTTCCCAATTCTATGCTGCCATTTCATCAAATATCACATCCCTTGATATGATGAGTTTGTCGTTACTTGGGTTCAATAGTCGATAGCCTTTCGACTCCTCGCTATAGTCAATGAATACAAGTCTTTCACCCTTCTTTTCGAATTTATCTTTGTTTGGTAACTGATTTAGAGCATAAGCGATGCACCCAAATAATTTCATATGATCGACTTAAGGCTTTCGCTTGTTCCAGGCTTCAAACGATGTCTTATTCCGAACAACTTTTTTTGGTGACCGATTGAGTATATATACGGCTGTATTAACAGCTTCTGCCCATTTCTTTGGCATTCCTTTTTCTTCCAGCATGCTATGAGCCATTTCAGCAATAGTGTGATTCTTTCTCTCTGCCACACCATTTTGTTGCGGACTATATTTCACCGTAAGTTGTCTTTGAATTCCTTCATCCTTGCAGTGATTCATAAATGCATTGTAGATAAATTCACCTCCACGATCAGTTCGTAGAGTCTTGATTAGATGCCCACTTTGCCGCTCGACTAGGGCCTTGAACCGAAGAAATACAAAAAATGCTTCGGACTTTTCACTCAGAAAATAAATCCACATCATCCGAGTGAAATCATCGACAAAGAGAATAAAGTATCTCTTATTGTTTAGTGAAGGCGTCCTTGTAGGACCAAATATGTCGGCATGAACCAACTCCAAAGGTGTTTTTGCCCTCCAAGATGTTTTCGGGAATGGAAATCTATGCATTTTTCCGTAAATGCATCCTTCACAAATTCTAGTTTCTTTTTCAATTTTAGGAAAACCAATAACCATATGTTTTTGAGTTTAATAAGTACAACCCTTTATTATTTAAATGACCATATCTCAAGTGCCATAAATAAGAATTTTCAGATTTTTCCATTTTCAAGGCACAATGGTCATTTAGTGGCAAAGTTAGACGAAAATTTTTATTTGGGGCCATATCGATATTCGCCACTGTTGTGTTATTTTTCTTATCAATGATCTTGCATTTATTATTATCAAATTTTACCAAATAACCTTTTTCTAAGAGTTGACCAACACTTAATAAATTTGTAGCTAGATTCGGCACGTAAAGAACATCATGAATAAATTTCTTCTTACCTTGCCTAGTTCAGACAACAATAACACCTTTTCCTTCAACTTTCTGGACTTTTCCGTCTCCAAGTTTTACCTCCGATGAGAAGTTTTGGTCAAGCTCCTCAAATATGTCGCGGTTGCTCGTCATGTGGTTGCTGCATCCACTGTCAATATACCATGTACCTTGCGACTCTTTTTTGACTTTTAGGCAAGAATAGAAAACTTGGTCTTCCTCCTCCTCTTTTGTAAAATTGGCCCTTTTCGATTCTTGATTCTTTTGATATCGACAATCCCTTTGTGAGTGATTAGGGATTCAACATCTCTTACACTTCAAGTAGCAATCTTGTGAAGTATGATTATTTTTTATGCAAATAATGCAACATTGATTTCCTTCACCTTTGTTGTTGAGTTTGCGCCTCTCTTGATTTCCTCCATTGTAATGATTCTTCTTTTGAAATGCTCCTTTTTTGAAGTCAAGTTTTCTTGAGTCATTCTCCGAAAACTTGAGTTTGGATTGGAATGCTTGCTCGACGGACTAATTTGTCGACCTATTGATTCTTTGTTCATGAGCTTGTAGTGAACTCATGAGTTCGAATGTTGACAACTTTGATAGGTCATTTGATTCTTCGATCGCGAAAACACAATGGTCAAACTTGGGAGTAAGCTTCTCAAAATCTTCTCGACCACTTTCTTGTCTTGAATAGTATCTCCAACACATTGAATTTGATTTACAATAGTAGAGACTCTAGAAGAAAAAAACTCTAATATTTTCACTTTCTTTCATCGATAAGTTGTTGAAATCTCTCCAAAGAGATAGCAACTTGATCGATATTACTTCATCATTTCGTCGAAATTCTTTTTGTAAAACTTCCCATGCTTCTTTAGCTTTTCTTTTGTTAAAACTTTGAGGATAGATAGATTTACTTACCCCCTGTTTTATATATTGAAGTGTCGTCGCATCTTTCTTTTGATTTTTTTTTGAATTGCTTTTCTTGTGTTGCAGTCCATTTGGTCGGATCTCCGTCGGCGGGTGGCTCTGGATACTCCTCTTCGATAATGCCCCATAAGTCTTGAGAGATGAAAAAATCCCTCATCTCGCTGTTCCAGTAATCGTAATGCTCTCCTTCAAATATCGGCACTTCACTTGGAGAGTACTTGAACATTGTAGTGGATGAACTTGTCGCCATGGTTTATATGATGACTGATCAAAGCCGTCTACACGGCTTTGATACCAAATTTGTTGGAGTAGTAGCGGATGTGTGAAGGGCTTTGAGTGAAACAATTGATGTTTGTTTAGGAATTTATTGGAGACTTTGCTAATTTTAAAAAAGGGACTAATTATGCACGGCTGATTTTTGAAGAAAGATTAAAATATGAGCTGCTGCTCTTTGTATTATTAGAATTTAGCTTATGGTTTTAGCTTGGCTACTTACAATGCATGGTACATCTATTTATACAAGTCCATAGATGAATCTAGATACCTCTACATCACTTTCAATGTGGTGATTCTAGATACTAGATATTTTCTAGTAGATAGTAATTTCTAGATGCTAGGTATTTGTTGGATACAATTCATGATGCTTCTAGACTAGACATTTCTTGAAAATTGCAAATTAACTTTCAACAAAGATTACATTAAATAATTTTAATCTGGTGCTATATATGAACAAATCCTTTGGCTTATTACATTAAATAATTGTAACAGTTAATAGATACAATAAACCCATAAATAATGGAAATAAGCGCCACACCTAAAATGAACTTAAAGTTCAATCCTGGACATGACTCAGTAATATGGTGTTGCCTCTGATTTTTTCTTACTCTTTCTTTTTGAAGAAGTTGAAAAGTCGTCCCTTTGGCTCAGTAGCACCTCCCACATCCTGCATGATAGTTCACATATTGGTTTATGGTTTATGTTTGATATGAGACATCGAAATTTTCTACGATAGTGTAGTCTACTTAATCAACTCATAATATATCAAGGGGAAAGCGTTTTCGTTATGCTCTTTTATATATAATTTTGATGAGAAATGGCTTTTTTGACTTATCATAAATACTGACTTTTTCATGACATAAAACACGATATCTAATTTAAGATACAAAATTTTAACAGATAAAACGATAATTTTCCAGAATATTGTTCATAATTATGCAAGTCAATATAAGAAAGCTAACCTTCTTTTTTGATTTAGCATTAGCTGGCTGCAATTTCTGCTCAAGATCCTTCACCTGGTTTTCCAAAAGAAGGATTTCTTTTTTCTTAACTTCAAGTTCTTCCGACGAATGCTTCAAAGCAGCTTCACGTTCTTGATCCTTATGGGAACTCGACTCTTTCTGTTCTCAAGCAACGAAAACACAACTATTCAATGATCAATTCGAAATAGTACTTATCTTAAAAAAATAAATTGTACCTTTTAAACTCTTTATCAAGAACAAATTTTCAACATCTGATTGTTTAACCATTGTACAATAATATGCATTACCTCTTCTTTAAATCGAGCTTCCGTAGTTGCTAACTTTTCCTCGATCTCCTTCAGATGTTTTTGCAACTCAGTCTTCAAGGCATCTTCGTTCGATTTTTGTTCTTTCAACTGCTCTTCAAGATGTACTATCATCGTTTGAAAATCCTTCTTGGAACTTTGATATGTCTCATTGAGCAAATTATTCTCTTCCTTAACAGAAGATATCTGCATGATAAAAAGATAATCATATAAATATTTTGAGTCATAAAAAGAGATTAAAAAAAAACACATTCCCCTAACAATACTAACCTGAGATTGTAGCTTCTCGCTTTCAGAAGTGAGCCGACATGTGAGATCTTCAATTTCATTTCTGGCAGTTTTCAGTTCTTCAACTTCATTATCTTTCTCTGACGAAACAACAGACAATTTTGTCTGTAAATCACTTAACTGAATTTTATACGAATCCAAATCCTGAGTAAGCTTCGAGTTTGCTTCAGCTAACGCCTCACTCTCCTTCTGTAACTGATTAGATTTAAACAGAATTTGTTCTAGTTCTGAATCTCGACTTTTCAAAAGTGCAGATGCTTTCTTAGCCTGTTCTCCATAAGTTTCCACATCTGCTTCAAAAGCTTTTAGCTTCTCATGCAAGTCATTCAATTCTTTTTCCTTCTCTTTTGAAGCTTGCAATGCAACCTCTAGGCTTGATGCTCTCAATTGGACCACCTCAAGCTCTGCATCAAGATCCGACACTCTTTTACCGTTGCTTGAAGCTTCCGCTTTGAAATTCTCACAATTCTTTTCAAGTAAACTTATTTGCTCTTCAAGCTCCTTAATCCTATATTTTTCAGTTTCAACAAGTAGCTCTAACTCACTCACCTTCTTCTCAGCATCCACTGCTTTGGAATCTGATGTCCGCACTAAATCCTCGAGCTCAACGCTACGTTGATGAATAGTATTGGCATGTCTCTCGTGCTCAGCGCTTTTTTCGATTGCACTCTTTAGTTCTTTCTCTAGCTCAGACTTACGAGCTGTTAACTGTCTCAATTCAGACTCCAACTTAGTTACTTTCGACTTGAAATCTTCAATTCCTCTATTTAATTGCTGCTTCTCTTCCACCTCCTTCTTGAGTTTGCTGTTAAGTTCAGATAATTTTTCGGATAACTCTTTCAACTCTCTTTGATACCCATTGCCTTTTGATTTTTCCGAATTAAGCTCTGCTTCAAGTTGCGGCACTCTTCTTTCATACTCTTTCAACTCTTCCTCCTCCAACTTTCTCAATTCAGACTGCAAATTAGTTAATATCTCGAGTTCCCGCACTTTTCTTTCATACTGACTGCTTTTTAATTTTTCATAAATAAGCTCTGCTACAAGTTCTGGCACCTTGTTTTCGTATAACTCTCTCAACTCTGCTTCAAGTTCCTGCACTCTGTTTTGATAACCACGGTACCGCTCTATTTGTTCACTAGAAATTATATACCTCTCTTCTTGTTGACTAGAAGTTTCGTTGCCCATAACTTTGATATATCCCAAATCAGTAAAACTGTCAATATTATCAGACATTTAATGTGTTCATAACATAATTAAAAAGAGGTCTAGATAAAATATTTAAATGTTAGAATGCAATCCATATCTATATGACTATATCTATGCTACTATATATATAGAAATGTGTACCTTGTTGGTGTTTCTTCCAATTGTAAAATGACTTTGTTGCCTTACTTAAGTGAAATTACTACTATATTATTATTACTGTATTAGAGTTGTTACAAAGAAAGTCATGTGGTTTTTCAATTTGTATATTCAAGATGCACTAAAGAAAATCTCACAAAGTCGGATGTCAGTTTTAGTGAAGAAAATCAAGAGTCATCCAAAAGGTCATGTACCAAATATGGCCATAGATCCGACTATTTATTCATCCATAGAGGATACGATGCATTCTCGTGACTCATGATAAAGGAAAGGTCAATCTGTGATTAAAAAAAAAAAATTAGATTCCAGGGGGAAAGGAACTTCCTCTATTGTTCAAATATGCGGCCAATTTTCTTGTTCAAATATCACTGTCATGCTTCTCTCATCTAAGCTTCTTTTGTGTTCTAAGTTGCATTAATCATTCCATGGCTGCTAGAGAAGTATGTATATTATAATACATAAATATTTTGTGGAAAAACATCAAGAACTATTAGTATGCTTGATCATAATTTTTTATATGAACGCGATGTTTAGTATGTGGTTTATCGGTTTACATAAAAGCAATTTGTGGAAGCCTACGGGGGTGATCGTACATATTTTCATAAAATGTTATATTGAGGTCATCATTAGGTGGCAGAAAATAAGGTTGTTATAGATGAACACGACGATGTAAAATATGGATGATTGTATAGAAAGTGAGAGAAGTTAAGTGGTATTAAGTCATTTCGAATGTGTGGCAAAAAAATAAATGCTTGAATATTGAAGAATTATTGATGACTGAGAATCGAAGGAATGTGGATTGATCATGAGACAACAAGGTATAAAGCGACTATGATTAGTTTGTCACAACTCTTTGATGATTCCAAAAGCAAATTTTTATAAAATTAATTAAGAAAAAGTTGACAATATAAACTTGTTGTTGGTCAAAAGTTACTATTTTTAGTTCAAGAAAAATTAATTCATATTTGAAGAAACAATTACAAACAAAGCTTTTACATAGGTAAACATACACATACTACTAAGTTATTTTTTTTCTGATACTAGCTACAATCAAGTAAAATATTTAATCCACCAAAGAATATGTCAACATTTATAGACTATACAAACGTTCTATTGTATTTTTAGAGCACTTACCGACTAAATAGAAAGAAAATAATCCAACCTAATATTCAACTTTTTGCATGGTCTTAATTCTGTCACTTCTAATAAATAAACTAAAGAAGATTGACAATATTTGAAATAGCTAAATAAAATATTGATAAGTTAGACGTTATCCCACCATTATTTTTAATATTTCTTAATTTTTTATTATATAAAAATGGTTTCCGCGCGGGAATACACGTGCACTTTATTAGTATAAAAAAAAGGCCTAGATAAAAACAAAGGTCTAAAAGATTTGATAACAATTGAATTTTAGATTTGGCAAAACATTAACCTTCCAAATTCTTTTAAATACTGAAGATATGCTAAAATCACATTAATTTTTCAATGTTTCATGAAGTTGCCTCAATATTGTCATGCAAATATAATTTGGGGGCTTACGGCCGATTACATATTATATGTAATTACTCTTGCCTGAAGATTGATTAAATAAATTTAATTGGTAGTTTATAGGTTTGGGCATCAATTTGCAAATTGAATTAATTAATAATAACTACGAATTCATAATGATTACAATAATTTTACACAAAAACTAAGACAATATATTTCCCAATGCTTTATAGGAGAAAATAGAAAAGAGTACAGCCATTGATCAAACCTAGTCTGTTCAATTTTCTTTTTACATCCAAAAATAAATATTTTTCTTAAATTGTTATTTTTTCAAAACCATTATTTCATTTAAAGTGTGACACCATGAATTACATGTACCAGTTTTGAAGTTAATTTTATTATGGTAATCAAAACTTATAAAACATTGATACTTATACAATTATGGGGTGTCGTGTCGGATATAACGCGTGTTAGACATGTAATTTGGTGTATTCATGAATTAAGTTATAAAAGAAAATTTTCGACATGAGCAATGAGGTGTCAAACACTTTTCCGATACAAATACCTACATATTTGATGTGCCATAACTTTGGCTTGGGACAATTCGGGTATTGTAGTCTTAAATAATAATAATAATAATAATAATATATTAACCGACTTATTATAAATGGGTTTTGAGTTACAAGACTTTGACCCCGTAATACTGTTGACTAAAATTAAAGGTTAAAGAGAATTGAGACCCAGGGTAAGGAGAATTGCGGCCCTTGACCCAATTAGCATTTCGATAACTACTAAAATAATCATATCGTTAGATCATTATCTAATCACTCCAAAGAATAGACAAAAGGTGATCGTTTGAGAAAAAATCGGTTTGTCGTATTGTAGATCGGGCCTTTCCATATTATTTCATTTTTCCGAAATATTTCAGCTAGAATTGACCGTCCAGACCCCGATGGCTAAAATTCGAATAGTATGCTATTTTGAATTCCTTTAATATATATTTAATAACTGTGTAAGAACCTGAAAAATCTAAATATAACATCTCTTATCCCAAACTCCGAGATCAAAGAAATAATAATGTAACAATGTGACACATAGTGAATCATATTTATCTGATTGTGGCTGACTAAAATTAAATAATATAACTGGAATGCTTGAATTGACAACTGGTCCCATAGGCATTATGTACTTTCCATGCTTTGTTTAGCACGAAATTATTAAAAAATATTCATTAGATTAAGATATTAATCAAAGTAAAATTATAATTATGTATTCAAAATTTAAATTAAAAAACTTAAATTTAAATATAACATAAACTTTTAGAAATTACTAGTGGAACCCAGCACGTCATAGTTGCTGAGTTTAATATATATTTATATATATTTGAATATATATATATATATATATATATAATAACCATGTAAGAGCCTGAAAACTTTATATTCGTGTTGATAAAATATTTTTTTAAATATAAAATTAATTCATTATACATTTATCGTGAAAAAGTGTTATAGACTACAAAATCAAATACAATTTAAAAAAAAAAATTAAAATGAACCCAATCAACTTATGCAATAGCTCGGCTAGTTTAGTTTGAGTTTAAGGAAGCAAGAGGGTAAACATTATTGACAGCCCAAAATTACTTGGTGGAAAAGTAAAATTTAAAAATTACCTTGGCAAATTAAATTAAAGCAAATAATATTACTAAAAAATAAAGTGAAATAGTTTTGGGTAATTTTTAGGGGCTCTCGACGAGTGTCAAAATAATTATATAAATATCACGTTTGGCGAGAGGCCAACCAAGTTGCGGATGCTATAGCCAAACATGGCATTAACCACGGGGTGCACATTATGACGTCCCCGATTGCGGATGTTATTATGTTGTTAGAGAATGATGCAGTTGATCTAACTTGTCCATGTTACACGACCCGGGTTTGTCGGGCTAAGTCTCTAGGGTCATCCCCCTCCCCAACATACAAAAAAAAAAAAAAAGAATTATATAAATATATCAGACGCACATGAGTTCTACTATATGGTAGAGATCATGTCTACTTGAATTGTATTTCTGGAGCGTTAGTATCAATTGCCAAACATAATGAAGATACTAAACGATAGGAGGATTTGTTGCTTAAAGCAGCTTCTCAAAGACTCATCCACAAGTTAAAAAAATTGACTAATATAAAGGTTTATAAGAATTTTTTTTAAAATTCTAGATGAGGGGATACTCTGACATGATAAACCACAGTCGATAGTTTTTAAAGCATGAACCATACAGATCCTATAAAATTTCAAATAAGGAGAGAAAGTCACAACTCGTGACTAAACTCGAGACCTCCCACATGAAAGTCGAAGCTGATATCACTAGGCTAATAAGTTTTGTATTTTATAAGAATATTTAAAGGGGGTTTGCAAACTCTTAAAATAAATTATTATCAATTATTTATGACTTAAAATAATTTATTTGAGTGTTTGTAATTCAAACTTATGGTTCTAATTTTATTATTTTAAGTATTGATAATATATAATCTACGTTGTTAAATGAGTGTTTCAAATTGATTATGATATTTTTTTTAATTTTAAGCATATTAATCTCTCTTTATCTACATCATCTTTTCACACTACTCACTTTGAATTTTTATCTCAATTCTAACTATTTCCCACTTATACTCAATTGTGTTTTCAAACACTCTTTTAATTTGAGCTAGAAGAGTTACAAGTTGCTTTGTCAATTCCGCCACAACGTTTGCTACGAGAAGTTGTAAAGTTTTTTCAACCTGACCCTATGATGTACATACACGGATACAGGACACGTTAATTCTTAAAAAATTTAGACACAAACATGACTCGTACATGGCTACCCAGATTATTGATAAGCTCGTATTTTACGCCTTTTAGGCACCTCTTTTCTTGTATTTTGATGATTCTTGAGTGTATTTACGCCACATATGCTTTGATTTTGTGATTGGTTGTGTTTTTGTAGGTTATTTGAGAATTGGAACAAAAATGAAAGAAAAGATCAAAGAAGTTCTCAAAATACTCCTTTAGCCACGGCTATGAAGACCCTTAGCCATGGGAATCATGAAGGAACCTTTGTGCTTTGAAGATATGAAGTTACCAAGAGTAAAATAGGGAAAAAAAATGTGAACAGTAGATTTTAGCCGCGGCTACGGGCTATTTTCAGCAACTATAAATACGCGATTTTTAGGTCAAATTCGAAACTTTTTGCCCACTTTTGAGGGTTTGACACTTTGAAACACACCAAGAGGGTTAAGAGAAGTCTGGGGAAGAAGAAGAACGCGAGGATACTCCATCTTTGTCTATGAAGACGGAGAATTCAAGCAAGATCTATCAAGAAACGTTATTAGGGAGTTTTAATTTCGTGCTTTTAGATTTGTTTTCATTGAACATGTCTTTCAAGATGAATTATCTCTTTTCTTTTATGATTATGACGTAATTTCCCTTTGATTGAGGCCATGTGAATTCCAATTACTATGTTTGATTTATGAGTATTATTTTTCCGGATTAAATTTGTTTTAGGTTATGTGTTTAATATATGTTCTTAATGCTTATGATTGCTTAGCTACCAATTGTATGAATTTGTGCTTAGTTTTGAGACCGAGAAAAGATAAACTAGGGATGCATCTAGGTATTAAACACCACAACGTAAAATTGACTAGAGATAGATTCGATTTCCTTCTGTGTGCTTTCTGTGAAAACGGGAAATTCCATGAATCTTTGTAATGTGTTTTGATTAATTCGAATTTCATATAGAGATATAGAAATCGTTAATGAAAATAGAATTGCTATATCAAGAGATTGGATAGTGAGTAATTTAGGGAATTTCACCTTAATCTAATCAATCTAATAATCCGGTAAGATAGAATCATAGTCAAATTGAATGATTGGATGAATGATGTGCCTTAATCACTTTTCTCATTGATTTAATTCAAAGTTGATTTCTCTCATTAGTTGGTAATTGTTATTTAGTATTTTAATTCATAATTCACATCTTTATCTCTTGATTTAACTTAGAATTAGATAACACAGTAATTTCAACACTTAAATACAATTGTCTCTAGGGGACGATAATCCGGACTTACATCCACTATATTACTTGCACGACCTACTACACTTGCTAGGATTTTTGTGTGTCAATTATATAAATATATATATATATTATAAATTTATAAATATCTATTAGACAGTAAAAAATAATGCTTAACATTGAATAATAAAAATAAGCATATCCTAACTCCAGACAAAAACTACATAATCTTTCGCATTGGGTAAATTCTTTACTCTTTTGCAAGTTAGAAAATAGGTTAGAAATTTATATCAAATTAAGAATTAACTGCCCCCAAAGCCAAATCAATTCGATTTTATACAAAAGAAAAAGGAAAAATACAATAATATTGTAGAAATTAAACATTAAATAGTCTAATTAAAAGTTCATAACTAGGATTTTAAATTGGGGAATGGGGTATTTTGGGAGCCCAAAAGCGAGAGAAGGCAGCTAGTGGCTTTCTTCAGTTACCGGAGGCGGCAGCGTGGATGTGGCTGTTTGATGGTGGTGGTATAAGGATTTGAAAAGGAATAAGTTTTGCGAGAAATAGAAGAGGGGCTGATTTGGGAGATAAATCTGTAATGTGAGTGAGTAAGAGAAAAGTCAAAAGAGTGAATTTCAATTTTTTTTTTCATTTTGGCTCATGTACTTAAATACCAAAACAAGTGTCGGCGTATTTATTTGCCGCGTGTCCGAGCCATGTCCTCCACATGTCCGAATTTATCTTTTATTTTTTAAAATTCAGACACGGCTTTGCTGTGTCGGACACGTGTTTGTCGCATGTCCGAGCCGTGTCCGTGCATCACAGACCTGACCTTTTACGCCCCCCCCCCCCCCCAAAAAAAGCTGGATATTCCCTCCAAAATAAATTTTTAAAAATATATGTTTAAAACTTCTGGCACAAAAAGAATACACTACTGTCATATGTTTTCCAAAAAAAGAAAAAGAAAAACTTAAGATAATGAAACAACTATTACTTCATTAAATTGCATGAAAGATCACCGTACCACAATCAAACCAAAAATAAAAATAAAAACCAGAAAATTAGCTTTATATATATATATATATATATATATATATATTTGATCGAAATCGAGATGATTTTATCCAATAAATCATCGATCCACCGAATTCGCAATCAATTTAGACTACATTACGGAGAAAACAAATCAAAATATCATAATCAAGCGATCACAAGAAGCAACAGAAACTCCGCACAAACACAAAAATATGAAGAATAATACACAAATATATGCATACATAAATACATACAGAAACTCAACTGAAATACACAGATCAAGCGAATATAAAACTTACCTAAAATAATTAATCTGTTGATTTTTCTTTTTGCTTTTTCGACGGAAGCTCTGTTTTTCCTCGAGAGAGAATATATATATATATATATATATAGAGAGAGAGAGAGAGAGAGAGAGAGAGAGAGAGAGGTTATTGGTGGAGTTGGGAGACATTGTTGTTAAATAGGGAAGATATTGTAGATATTTTGCATACCCTTTTCTTGTATATTTAACTTATCCTTTTCTTTTATATTAACTTACCCTTTTCTTTTATATTAAGTTAGAATTTTATTGTATTCTCTCTCTTGTACGTATTTATACCTTGGGTGTAATACAGTTTTTGTTGGTCCCAAATGGCATATAGAAAGGGTGTAGAAGGGGAGAGGGGTTAATTGCGCTTCTACTTCTGAAACGCGGGCTTCAGCTGCGGAATGAAGTTCAGAGACTTTAGAGTGCTTTTCAGTTAATTTCGTGATTGTGTTCATATGAGAAGCAAGCTGCTCTTGATAACTGTTGACTTCATTTTCAAGAACTTGTACTTTCACATACAAGGCTTTTGCCTCGGAATCTTTGGTGGTGAAATTTGCAATCGCTTCCTGGATTTTTAAATCCGATTCCCTTGTCAGCGTCTAGTGTGACAGTTCGAGTTCTGTACATCTCGCATGCGCTTCCTCCAAAAGTTGGCTTTGTTGCTCTAGCTTTTCCTCAGCTAGCTTAAGCTTATCCAAAAGCTCATTTTCCCTTATCCCAATAGCCTTAAGGTCATTTTCAACACTCTCAAACTTGTGCAGTGGAATATTCAGTTCATCCCGCATGACGTTAAGCAGAATTTCCAGCTTTTCGTTCAAGGCTTTCGTGGCATCTTTTATGTTTTTATTCTCTTCCGATGCTACGTTCAATAATTCATTCAATTCTTTTTCCTTCTCGTTTGAAGCTTGCAATGCAACTTCTAGGCTCGATGCTCTCAATCGGACCACCTCAAGCTCTGCTTCAAGTTCCGACACTCTTTTACCGTTGCTTGAAGCTTCCGCTTTGAAATTCTCACAATTTTTTTCTAGTAAGCTTATTTGCTCTTCAAGCTCCTCAATCCTATATTTTTCAGTTTCAACAAGTAGCTCTAACTCACTCACATTCTTCTCAGCATCCACTGCTTTGGAATGCGATGTCTGCACCAAATCACTATTGCATAAGTTAGAAGCAAACAATTGTCCTAAAAAGATATGACGAAATAAGTCATACACTTTCTTTTTACTATCACCAAGGACAACGTGCAGTACAATGCCATGAAAAAGCTCAACTCCTAGTTATAATATGACATATTCTCATATTTGAATGTGCTCCGTTTCAAAAACGCACCAAGTTAATATTGTTTCATAAATATAATATACTATTTACATACTAAATACATTGGAATATTCTATATAAAAAATTCAATTTGTAGGTTATATTTTTCAAATCATATATTGTTTCCAGAGCATCTCAAATTAACCTTAAAATTTTGAAAAGTTGTGTTGAAAATAAATAAAAAATTACCTTGATATTGGATGGAGAGGTTGCCATATGGGGTAGAAGGAGATACAGTGGAAGAATGATGTTTATATATACTCAATATATATATATCTATATATATATATATATATAAAATGATATTTTATATATATATATATATATAAAATAATAATTGCTATAACTGGGAATTGGGGAGCTAACATGAACGTTAGAAAAATTTACAACAAGTATAAAAACAAAATAAGGGGTTACTTTCATATAAAAGCGATGGTTACAATACAGATTTAAAGGAGGGGTCAAATACATGTTTTTTTTTCCTCCATGAAGAGGTTAATAGGATAATTTTTTTTATGTAAAGAGATATCGTAGGGAGAGTTATAAGTAATTTAAAAATAATTAAGAAACAATTAGTTGACTTGCCGTAAAAACATAGAATTTTCCTAGTATCTATGCTTAAATAGGGAAGAAATTCCTTTGAAACATGTGAACGTGAATTCCATATGGTGCAAAATTTAAGGAGCAATGCATAACATGGTTTAATTTAAAAAAGTAACGGCAGAATGTTACAACCGTAATAGTGCAAAAGTGGAATAAATAATATAGAACATGAAATAAGAAATATTGTAATAAATTATTTAATATGGAATGATGACAATATGACAATATGAAGCAAAAGTAACTTCTCCATTTCACAATCTATGGAGTCTGACATAGGAAAGAGATGGAGTCTGGTGTATTATGACGGGCATTTTAAATAAATAATAGAGATTTAAATAATATTAATATAAATAATACAGATATAGCACAGCCTGAGATACGCCAATGGCGTATCCTGACCAATTTTTGTTTTTTTTTAATTTTATTTTCGGCTGATTTTTTATTTTTTTTAAATTGTGACAGGGTACGCCATTGTGAATGGCGTACCCTGCCACAATTTAAAAAAAAATTCGACATTTTTGGGAGGATTTTTCACCATTTTATGTATATTTTCGGACTTCGACTTCAACACAAAAAATATAGATTGACTCACAAAGTTTGTAATGGTGCAAGAATTGATTCATTTCGATATCCAGGTGATAAAATACAATATGTTAAAAAAGACACGTATATACGAATTTTTTGATTTTTTTTTATCATCTTCGGGGTGATTTTTTGACATTTTTTGTACATTTTCGGGCTTCAACTTCAACACAAAAATGTAGATTGACTCACAAAGTTTGTAACAGGGCAAGAATTGATTTATTTCGATATCCGGGTGATAAAATACAACATGTTAAAAAAGACACGTATATACGAATTTTTTGAATTATTTTTTTTGGTCATCTTCGGGATGATTTTTCGACATTTTTTGTACATTTTCGGGCTTTAACTCCAACACAAAAAATGTAGATTGAATCACAAAGTTTGTAACGGTGCAAGAATTGATTCATTTTGATATTTGGGTGAAAAAATGCAACATGTTAAAAAAGACACACATATACTGATTTTTACAAAAAAAAATTATTTTTTTGTCATCTCCGGGATGACTTTTTGACACTTTCTGTACATTTTCGGGCTTCAACTTCAACACAAAAAATGTAGATTGACTCACAAAGTTTATAACAGTGCAAGAATTGATTCATTTCGATATCCAGGTGAAAAAATACATGTTCAAAAATGTCTTTATTAAATTATATGTATTTTTTCACCGGATATCGAAATGAATCAATTCTTGCACCGTTACAAACATTGTGAGTCAATCTACATTTTTTGTATTAAAGTCAAAGCCCAAAAATGTACAGAAAATGTCAAAAAATCATCCCGAAGATGACGAAAAAATATTTTTTTTTCGAAAAATCAGTATATGTGTGTCTTTTTTAACATGTTGTATTTTGCCACCTGTATATCGAAATGAATCAATTCTTGCACTGTTACAAACTTTGTGAGTCAATTTACATTTTTTTCTTAAATTCGAAGCCCGAAAATGTACAGAAAACATCAAAAAATCATCCCGAAGATGAATAAATATTTTTTTTTTCAAAACATCAGTATGTGTGTCTTTTTTAACATGTATTTTTTCACTCGGATATTGAAATGAATCAATTGTTAAACCGTTACAAACTTTGTGAGTTAATCTACATTTTTTGTGTTGAAGTTGAAGCCCAAAAATGTACATAAAATATCAAAAAATCATCTCAAAGATGACAAAAAAAAAATTTATCCAAAAAATCCGTATATACGTGTCTTTGTTAACATGTTGTATTTTATCACTCGGATATCGAAATGAATCAATTATTGCACCGTTACAAACTTATGAATCAATCTACATCTTTTGTATTGAAATCGAAGCCCGAAAATGTCGAACAATCATCCCGAAGATGACAAATTTTATTTTCTTTCGAAAAATCCGTATATACGTGTCTTTTTCAACATCTTGTATTTTATCACTCGGATATAAAAATGAATCAATTCTTGCACCATTATAAACTTTGTGAGTCAATCTATATTTTTCATGTTGAAGTCAAAGCCGGAAAATGTACAGAAAATGTCAAAAAATCATCCCAAAGATGACAAAATTGTTTTTTTTCAAAAAAATCGTATATAAGTGTCTTTTTTAACATATTGTAATATATAACCCGGATATCGAAATGAATCAATTCTTACACTATTAAAAACTTTGTGAGTCAATCTACATTTTTCGTGTTGAAGTTGAAGCCCGAAAATGTACAAAAAATGTCAAAAAATCATCCCAAAGATGACAATTGTTTTTTTCCAAACTCCGTATATTCGTATCTTTTTTAACATGTTGTATCTTATCTCTCGGATATCGTAATGAATCAATTCTTACATTATTACAAACTTTGTGAGTCAATATACATTTTTTGTGTTGAAGTCAAAGCCCGAAAATGTACAGAAAATGTTGAAAAATCATCCCGAAGATGACAAAAAAATATTTTTTTTTGAAAAATTTGTATATGTGTGTCTTTTTTAACATTTTGTATTTTTTCACCCGGATATCGAAATGAATCAATTCTCGCACCATTACATACTTTGTGAGTCAATCTACATTTTTTGTGTTGAAGTTGAAGCCCGAAAATGTACAGAAAATATTAAAAAATCATCCCAAAAATATCAATTTTTTTTTAATTGTGGCAGGGTACGCTATACCCAATGGGCGTACCCTGTCACAATTTTTTTAAAAAAAAAATTCAGCAAAAAATAAAAAGAAAACAAAAATTGGTCACGATACTATATCTGAATTTTTTTTTTGTGTATTATTTATATTAATATTATTTAAATCTATATTATTTATTTAAAAAGACCTATTATGACAGATTTATTTCATTCCATATATTCTTTTAACTAATTCTAACAAAAAAACGCATTCACTTTATAAAACTTAGAAAAAATGCATAATAATATCATGAAATTAAATATAATAAAATATTGTTGGAAAATTTTGTCTGAAATTAATTGTCACGAAAATAAATCGTACTTGTAAAAACATTGGCCACGTGTTTACGATATTTTAAATCTGACTTTTGGTTTTTCAAAACTGTAACAGCCAAAACGTTTATGTAACAACTAAAACGTTTCAGCGGTAACAGTTTTATCTTAATGTTAGAATTTATTACGTATTTATTTCTGATCTATTTCATCGCCTATAAAATGGCATCTCCTGCAGAATGGAAAAACACACAAAACAGAAAATCATTTTCTGCATTTCATCATCCTTATTCTTTGAGAGTTCTAGCAGTCGATTAGTTCGACGGTTTTGAGATTAGAAGTGGTTCAATCTCGAGAACGATATCGTTGTATCTTGGAACGTTTACTGCTATAACCCGTATCAAATATGCGGGACAATTTAGCGTTAAGTTGTTTTTCAAATTGCACTTTTCGAATAAAGTTATAACCGAATCTGTTCATAACACAAACTGATTCATTTTTTTGTTTCCAAGCAGTTTTTGATCTAATCAAGATTAGACCTTCCAGAATCTCAAATTTGATCCCATCAAAATTTAGGTTTTTCCCATCAAAACCCGATTCATTTTCATGTTTCTGACAACAAATTATGATACCAAATCACAAGATATCATATTTTCGACTAAGTCAAAATGAATTTCAAATTCAATTTTCAAATTGTCGATTCGGTTAAAATCATTTTAGATTTATCATCCCAACGATATGATTCCATAATATCCGAAACAGTGACAAAAATCAACAAATGAAAATGTCACATAGATCTAAAGCAGATTTGAAAATATGCTCAGTGCTAATTTTAAAGACGGCAAAGATCATCGCCGTCGTGTGATGGTGAACGAAGTCCGGCGAAAATGGGTGACGCTGGACGTACGAACACGGGTTGTTGTGGGGCAAATCTCGAAATCATAGAGTTCTTAAGTATTTAAAGTATACTAAAGATTATGGATTACACTACTCAAGATATCCAGTTGTAATAGAGGGATACATCGATGCTAATTGGATATCAGACACATAACAACTCTAAGTCCACAAGAGGGTATGTATTTACTGTTGGTGGAGGAGCGGTGTCGTGGAAATCATCTAAGCAAACTTGCATAGCCCATTCCACAATGGAATAAAAATTCATAGCTTTAGATAAAGCTAGTGAAGAAGCTGAGTGGCTACGAAATTTCTTAGAAAATGTTCCCTATGGGGAAATACATGTGCCCCATATCCTGATTCATTGCGACTGTCACTCGGCAACCGATAAGGAGTAAGGTAATATGTATAATGGTAAGTCTAGACACATTTGTCGTAGACACAACACCATTAAGCAGCTGACCTCTGATGGCATTATCTCCATTGATCACGGAGGATAAAGTAGATCCTTTGACGAAAGGACTTCCAAAGAGATCAAATAGAATGCCTATCAAGAGGAATGGGGTTAAACACTACAAATTATGAATGGACACAGCAGTAACCTAACCATGTTGACTGGAGAACCTAAGATCTTGGTTCAATGAGACAAATAAGTTGTGGAAATTCAGTGAGGCACTTAAGAGTTTAATAAACTCCAAACCCATTGTCTAGGAGAAGGAAGTGCAACCTGCAAGTTGTAGCAAAGGTCCAGCTGGGCTTTTAATGATTCCTATACTGTCTAAACGAAGTGGAGTATGAAAAGATACTCTTAAATAGGAAGTCACCTATGTAAATGTGAGGTGTAGGCCGCCTCAACGTCAAGTTGGGAAAACATTTATGAATCCAAGAGGAGGTGCCACGGCAAAAAATGGACCCAACAGTGAGAACTAAACACTGCTGAGAGTTTATCATGTGAATATCCATGTCTGGGTTTACACAAACGACTGACCAATTCAAGACATCATGTTCATTGGGGAGCCTAGTAGATCGGATGATATTTCACTAAGAAATATTCAAAGCCAAAAGCTACCTCTTCTGATGTGATAAACTTTCGGCTGAATTCTCAAGATCATGCATCTGCATTAATTTCATTCGTGTGGGGGCTTGTTGGAAAATTTCGTCTGAAATTAATTGACACGGAGATAAATTGTACTCGTAAAAACGTTGTCCACGTGTTTACGATATCTTAAATCTGACTTTTGATTTTTGAAAACTGTAACAGCCAAAATGTTTATGTAAGAACTAAAATGTTTCAGCGGCTATGATTTTATCTTAATGTCAAGATTTATTACGTATTTATTTCTGGTTTGTTTTCATCGCCTATAAAATGGCATCTCCTGTAGATTGAAAAGCACACAAAACAAAAAATCATTTTCTGCATTTCATCATCTTCATTCTTTGAGAGTTCTAGCGGTCGATTAGTTCCGTTTAGTGTTTCCAATAATCAAATAAGGAAATAATATAGAAACATTCAGTTACAAATATGTTTGAAGGCAAAAGTGCATGCAGCATATAATATAAGACCATAACTATGACCATAATTCATTTAACACCTCAACAGTATACGCTACAAATAAGCTGTAATCAAGGAATTAAAAAAAGGATATAATAATTACAATTAATATATAAAAACTTTTATGCAGAGAATACATATTAAGAATAAATATGGAAAGATGTAAACATGGAAAAATAGTTAAAAACTATCTTGTCCACCTCATGATCAACATAGGAAAGATATTGAAATATTGGTTGGTATATACGGCTGTTGATTTATCCAGAGCAAATCTCATAAGGCCATAGCAACTTTATTTTATTGACAGTTTTACCCTTTTGAATACTTCATCTTTCATAGGCCTTGAATTGCAGTCATGGCCGCCACCCAAAAATTCTTCCATCCTTGGGCTAAGCCATACGCACAATCTCCTACTGATGAAAATTAAATGCATCATGGAGGGTAAATTTGACAATCAATATAGATTTGCTCTGGCATTATCACCAGCCATATTTATAATATGAAGACATAAAAAAAGGAAAAAGAGCACATAATAATAATTGGTAAAGTTAAGTAAAAGAAATAATTCAATAGAATTAATTTTTAAATATATTTATTTAAAAAGTACTTGACGACTATGGTTTTATCTCAAATTATAGTTACAATATATTGAATTTTTCCAATTTCTTGTAATAGATTCATGCACATATATTGATCTCTTTCCATATTGTATTAAGGTTGTTATGGATGAACACGACGATGTGAAAATATGGATGGTTGTATAGAAAGTGAGAGAAGTTAAGTGGTATTAAGTCATTTCGAATGTGTGGCAAAAAAATAAATGCTTGAATATTGAAGAATTATTGATGATTGAGAATAGAAAGAATGTGGATTGATTATGAGACAGCAAGGTATAGAGCGACTATGATTAGTTTGTCACAACACTTTAATAATTCGAAGAGCAAATTTTTATAAAATTAATTAAGAAAAAGTTGACAATATAAACTTGTAGTTGGTCAAAAGTTACTATTTTTAGTTCAAGAAAAATTAATTCATATTTGAAGATGCAAAACAAAGCTTTTCCATAGGCAAACATACACATACTACTAAGTTATTTTTTCTGATACTAGCTACAATCAAGTAAAATACTTAATCCACCAAAGAATATGCCAACATTTATAGACTATACAAACGTTCTACCGTATTTTTAGAGCACTTATTGACTAAATAGAAAGAAAATAATCCAACCTAATATTCAACTTTTTGCATGGTCTTACTTATGTTACTTCTAGTAAATAAATTAAAGAAGATTGACAAAATTTGAAATAGCTAAATAAAATATTGATAAATTTTATCTGATTGTGGTTGACTAAAATTAAATAATATAACTGGAGTGCTTAAATTGACAACAGGTCCCACAGACATTATGTACCTTCCATGCTTTGTTTAGCACGAAATTATCAAAAATATTGTTAGAATAAGATATTAATCAAAGTATAATTATAATTATGTATTCAAAATTTAAATTGAAAAACTTAAATTTAAATATAACATAAACTTTTAGAAATTACTATTGGAACCAAGCACATCATATATATATATGTGTGTGTGTGTGTGTGTTTCTAATAGCCGCGTAAGAGCTTGAAAACTTTATATTCGTGTAGATAAAATATCTTTTTAAATATAAAATTAATTCTTTATACATTTATTGTGAAAAAGTGTCATAGAATACAAAATCAAATACAATTTTAAAATAAAAAATTTAAAATGAGCCCAATCAACTTATGCAATAGCTCGGCTAGTTTAATTTGAGCTTAAGGAAGCAAGAGGGTAAACATTATTGACAGCCCAAAATTACTTGGTGGAAAAGTAAAATTTAAAATTACCATGGTAACTTAAATTAAAGCAAATAATATTACTAAAAAATAAAGTGAAATAATTTTGGGTATTTTTTAGGGGCTCTGGACGAGTCTCAAAATAATTATATAAATATCACGTTTGGCGAGAGGCCAACCAAGTTGCGGATGCTATAGCCAAACATGGCTTTAACCATGGGGTGCATATCATGACGTCCCCGATTGCGTGTGTTATTAGGTTATAAGAGAACGATGCAGCTGGTCTAACTTGGTCACGTTACACGTCTATAGAACCTGATTTGTCGGGCTAAGTCTCTAGGGTCATGCCCCTCCCTAGTATACAAAAAAAATAAAATAATAATTATATAAATATATCAGACGCACATGAGTTCTGCTATATGGTAGAGATCATGTCTACTTGAATTGTATTTCTGGAGCGTTAGTATCAATTGCCACACATGAAAAAGATACTAAACGACAGGAGGAATTGTTGCTTAATTAAAGCAGCTTCTCACTGACTCATCTACAAGTTAAAAAAATCAAAAAAGGTTTATAAGATTTTTTTAAAAAAATTCTAGATGAGGGGATACTCTGACATGATAAACCCCGGTCACTAGTTCTTTAAGCATGTACCATACAGACCCTATAAGACTTCAAATAAGGAGAGAAAAGTCATAACTCGTGACTGAACTCAGGACCTCCCACAAGAAAGTGGAAGCTGATATCCCTAGGCTAACAAGCTTTATATATTATAAGAATATTTAAAGGGTGTTTGCAAACTCTTAAAAGAAATTATTATCAATTATTTATGACTTAAAATAATTAATATGTAGAGTGTTTGTGATTCAAACTTATGGTTCTAATTTTATTAATTTAAGTATAGATAATATATAATCTATGTTGATAAATGAGTGTTTAAAATTGATTATGCTATTTTTTTAATTAAAATAATTTTATTTTAAGCATATTAATCTCTCTTTATCTATATCATCTTTTCACACTACTTACTTTTAAGTTTTATTTAAATTCTAACTATTTTTCACTTATACTCAGTTGTATTTTCGAACACTTTTAATTTGATCTAGAAGAGTTACAAGGTGCTTTGTAAATTTTGCCACAATGTTTGCTGTAAGAAGGTGTAAAGTTTTTTCAACCTGACCCTATGATGTACGGACACGGACACAGGACGCGTTAATTCTTAAAAAATTAGGACACAGACATGACTCGTATACGACTACCCAGATTTTATATATATATATTTTCAATTTATAAATATCTATTAGACAGTAAAAAACAATACTTAACATTAAACAATAAAAATAAGCATATCCTAACTCCAAACAAAAAATACATAATCTTTCGCATTGGGTAAATTCTTTAATCTTTTGCAAGTTAGAAAATAGTCTAGAAATTTATGTCAAATTAAGAATTAACTGCCCCCAAAGCCAAAGCAATTCGATTTTATACAAAAGAAAAAAGAAAAATACAAATATTGTAGAGATTAAACATTAAAGAGTCTGATTAAAGTTCATAACTAGGATTTTAAATTAGGGAATGGGGTATTTTGGGAGCCCAAAATCGAGAGAAGGCAGCTAGTGGCTTTCTTCAGTTACCGGAGGTGGCAGCGTGATCTTTTTTCTAGTGGGATGTGGCTGTTTGATGGTGGTGGTATATGGATTTGAAAAAGAGTAAGTTTTGTGAGAAATTGAAGAATGGCTGAGTTGGGAGAGAAATCTGTAATGTTAGTGAGTGAGAGAAAAGTCAAAAGAGTGAATTTCAATTTATTTATTTTCATTTTGGCTCATGTTCTTTTTTAAATACCAAAATAAGCGTCGGCCTACAAAGCACGGACACTCAAAAAAATCACCACGGGCTGTGTCGGGCGTGTTCAGACACGGCACCGACACGTGTTAGACACAGTTATCCCGTGTCCCTAATAAAAAAATTAAAAAAATTGGACACGGTTAGGACACGGCCAAGGGAGTGTTTGGCACGGCTAGGACATGGCCAGGGGCGTGTCCGACACAGTTAGGACATGGATGGTCACTTTTTATAAGATACTAAAACTTTGGGGGGTCAAATTGTAAATAAAAACTTACCAATTTTCTAAATCTAATAAAAACTTACCAACTTAATATAAGACACGAATTTGAAAAATGGAGTATTTATTTTTGTTATATCATATTTTGGATTGAAAACAAGTTTTTGTTATATTTAGCTTATGTTTATATTTTTATTTTGCATTTATTATTGATAAGTAGTTGAATTATTTGCAGTAGACATAGTTTTATGAAGAAACAAGTAAAATACAAATTTATAATATATATATATATATATAAATTGGACAGCCGTGTCGTGTCCTATATTATTTTTAAAATGCCATTCCCCGTGTCCGTGTCCGTGTCGTGCCGTGCCCGCGTCGCTGCATCATAGGCGTCGGTGTATCATATACACATCTGCCGCGTGTCCGATTTGTGTCCTCCACATGTCCGAATTTATCTTTTATTTCTTAAAATTTAGACACGATTTGGCCATGTCGGACACGTGTCTGTCGCATGTCCCATAGTGCACGGGTTGATTTTTTGGAGTGTCCGTGTATCACAGACCTGACCCTTACCCCCCTCCCAAAAGCTGGATATTCCCTCCAAAATAAATTTTTAAAAATATATGTTTAAAACTTCTGGTACAAAAAGAATACATTACTGTCATATTTTTTCCAAAAAAAGAAAAAGAAAAACTTAAGATATTGAAACAACTATTACTTCATTAAATCGCATGAAAGATCACCGTACCACAATCAAACCAAAAATAAAAATAAAAACCAAAAAATTAGCTTATATATGTATATATTTGATCGAAATTGAGATGATTTTACACAATAAATTATCGATCCACCAAACTCATAATCATTTTAGACTACATTACAGAGAAAACAAATCAAAATGTCATAATCAAGCGATCACAAGAAGAAACAGAAGCTCCGCACAAACGCAAAAACATGAACAATGATACACAAATATATACATACATAAATACATACAGAAACTCAAATGAAATACAGCGATGAAACGAATATAAAACTTACTTAAAATAATTAATCAGTTGATTTTTCTTTTTGCTTTTTCGACTAAAGCTATGTTGTTAGAAAATTTCATGTTAGATGTTTTGATGATGACAAGAATAGGATTTTAATATTAGACCCTAAAAGAATGTAAGTTTACGCTTTCATAGAACATTTGTATAATCGTTTGAAAGTATTGTTATTTGTTAAGCTTGTAATTTTTATCTTTATAAACTTTAGACTAAGTATTAGATACCAAGTCGCTGATAGAATTTTAGGTGAGTCTGTCAGAGATGAAGTTAAAGATCAGCATCTGAAGTCAAGTGAAGATGAAGATTTTCTTAAGCGTCTGTCAAACGCTAAAAGGACTTTTTCAGGAATATTGAATCAAGCGCTCAAATACTTAAGCAATCAAGGATCAGATTCACCTGAAATAAATTCTCAAGTCATGAAGGACTTAAATGCAATCATCAACAGACATTTATTTCCAATGGGAAATAAATTCAAAACGCATTAAATGCCTAATAAGTGCATTAAATGTGATAAGACATTATGCATTGTGAACAAGTCATCTTTTGACTAAACTGTCAGAATTCAGAGTTCAAAGTCTGCTTATGTCCAATCGGTAACAGTAGAAATTCAAGAATGTCAGAAAAAGGACTATTTACACACTGCGTGAGAGACACGCGCCTATATGTATCCAATAGACAAATCTCAAGAAATCTCTATAAATAGTATCCTTCAGCAAACCTTAAACACAACACACGTGCATGCACAAGAAAAGGTCAAAACTTTGTTGAAAATATTCTTGAGAAAAGCTTATAAACTCCATAGCCAAAATCCTTCAAGCTTTTCATATACAGTCCAAAGACAGTCACCGATATCTCAAACATCGTCATAGAAGAACTCTACACTCTTATTGAGATATCCCAAGTTGTTTGAACTTCCTAAAATCAAATAAACCTGTGACAAAAACCCTCAACCTCTTTCATCTGAGTGAGAAAGTTGTTGATCTACAAGCAGAATTTCTGTGTGAGAGAAGCTTGTTGAAGAAGATCTTCATTGGAGTTGAAGTCTGTGTGATCAAGGAGCTCAAGATCATCTTCCTTTTCTTCTATCTTGTAGAAGCCTCTGTGTGATCCTTCGATTATCAACTTAGTGGATTTCCTCTGAGTGTAAAGGAGAAGAAGGACGTAGCTGAGATTACATCACCCAGTGAACCTTACATATCTTATGTTATTTGTTGTTTTATTGCTTTACTTTACTTTTCACATCATATCTTTGAAAAGACTTTGGAACGGTTAAGTGACTATTTGACTAAAAAAAACACTAAGCTTAAAAATCAACTCCGCTGTGCTAACCCCCCCCCCCCCCCCCCTTCTAGACCCTTTTGCATGCCACTTGAGACCACCATATGTATTCCCTAGAGAGAGAATATACATTACATATATATACATTATATATATATATGTAGAGAGAGAGAGAGAGAGAGAGAGAGAGAGAGAGAGGCTATTGGTGGAATTGAGAGACATTGTTGTTAAATAGGAAAGATATTGTAGATATTTTGTATACCCTTTTCTTTTATATTAAGTTAGAATTTTATTGTATATTAGCTTATCCTTTTCTTTTATATTAAGTTAGAATATTATTGTATTCTCTCTCTTGTAAGAATTTATACCTTGGGTTGTAATACAGTTTTTGTTGGTCCCAAATGGCATATAGAAAGGGTCTAGAAGGGGAGAGGGGTTAATAGACCCTGAAGTTATTTTCGAACTTCAAAAATTTTCTTGCCACAAAATGTTTGGAACGCTTATGAAAATCTAAGCTCCTGGTCTAGGGCTTAAGTAAAGATAACTTAGACTTAGTGATTTCGCAATTACCAAAGTAGGGTAACGCTTAGATCGCTTAATCAAAATGTTTGAGATACTTGGCTTTCGGCTTTATCTAATTAATCGCTTAGTAAATTTTATATACATTATGACAAGTATAAGAATGATGAATGATAAAACAATAAAACATTAAAGAACACAAGGAATTATAAGGTTCACTGGGTGATGTAATCCCAGCTACATCCTTTTTCTTCTTTTGCACTTGGAGAAATTCACTAAATGATACTCAAAGTTTTCACACAGATGACTTCTACAAATAGTTAGCAACACCAAGATAATCTTGAGCTCATTGATCCACAGACTTCAACTCTCTAATATCTTTTCTCTATCAAGCTTTTTTCACCCAGAAATGATGCTTGAACTTCAACTTCTTCACACAGATGAATGGTTGGAGGGTATTTATCACTAGGGTTTTATTTGATTTTTGGAAGTTCAAACAACATTGGATATCTCAATAATAGATCAAGATTCTTCTAAAGAAGATGTTTGATATATGGTGACTGTCTTTGAATTTGAAGAAAAGCATGGATGATTTGGAAATGAAGAATTTGAGCTTTTCTTGGAAGCATTTTGGACTTTGATTTATATCAGCAAAATCTTCCAATGGCCTGGATTGTTCCACATACTCGCGTCAAAATCGAGAAAGATCAAGTCATTTAGAATCACTGGCCTCAGATCGTCAGCAAAGCTGCTGAATGCCACTTGCCAGCACTGAATTTACAAGCGCACTTAATATTCTTTTCCAGTTTCACCTGCTAGAGGGCAAACTTGTCAACATAAATGATGTCAACCAATTGAATATCAAAATGGGGGAAACTATAGTGATACATTGGATGCACCATTGCTTGTACGTGTTAGGATTATACCCTCCATGCCATAGAGGAATTATATTATTAGGGCATTACATTATGTTGTACAAACTCTTATTCATTAATAAAGGCATAATTTTTTGTTCATATCAATCTTGATGTCATTAATATAAGTATTGAACAAATAAGTCCAAGGTAATCAAGAAGGAGCTTCTACTCCTCAATGATCTGAGGAGAAGGACACTAGAAGCATCAGTTCCTTGTTTACTTAAACCAGAGTTAGCAAGTCGACGAGTCTTAATTGGGTATTAAGACCAGATGGGTATTAAGACCAGATTTGTGTGACGCAAGCTTTGACAAGGAGTGTCAGTCGGTCACTTTGGATGGTGGGAGCTTGGTCATAGATATGTCAATGGAATTGACATATTCGAACACGGCTCGCCTTAATTCAATCACGTGGGCATTTACCCTTGGATAGTCAATGATTGAATTACTTGTCGTTGTAGTGTGCGTGAGCCTTAGACCTGAGGATTCACGAAAATTGGATTTGTGACACTAAATGAGTTATTAGAGTAGTTAGATCCATGTCACCCTTTGGTGGGATCAACCTTGAAGTGCGGTTCAAAAGGACAAGTGGCAAATGTTCGGTGATTACCAATAGGGGATTCACTGTCTCGGGTAGTAACGAGTTAACGTCATGTGTGATCATAGGCAAATAAAATTATAAGTCTTTGGCCAAAGCAGGAGAACTAACATATGTATAGTACATAAGGGTAGTTCAATAATTTCATCTTACTATGATTCCCTAAAAGCACACATTGAGTCATGTGAGTTTGACATATTCCATGACTCTCACTCGATCGGGATGTTACAGTGAAGGGCTTATACTCACATGATATCTGTGACCTAAAAGGTTTGTATTGATCCATTCATTTCAATTGGGTTTCGATGTGAGTCCACGTGACTGGCTTAGTGATACTCACACCCTCGGTTTCCTCCCAATGCCAATTGAAACGAACTTAGAGAGTCAAACTTAAAAGGAATTGAGCAAAGAGAATTCTTTCGTTGTCAATAACATAAAATAGGTAATTTGTTATTTGATGAGCAAATTAATTAATTTGATTAATTGAATTAATGGAAATAAATTAATAATAAATAATTAGATGTATTTATTATGAACGCATTAATTTATTTGATTAATTAGATTAATGGAAATAAATTAATTATAATAAATAAATAGACTTATTTATTATACTCATCATTTTATTAAATAATTAGATTATTAAATTTGGAGTATTATTAATTAATATTATATTTTAATTGGATTAAAATATATTGGGCCTAATTAATAATTGGACTATGTTGAAAGTCAACTTAGCCCAACTAAGGATGAGGAGGCATGTGGTAGGCGAGTTTTAGAGGAGTTGGATGGGCTCAAGGAATTAGTTAATTCCTAGCCCATCACTCCTTATAAATACCTAACACTGGTTCAGTCAAAACTCAACTCTCACAATTAAACTTGACAGCAAGGAAAGAAGAGAAAAAAAATTCTCTCCCCCCTTGCATAAGCAGTCAGCCAAAGTGGTTATTGAAGGTGGAGGATTTTTCTTCGAAACTCGTTCCAACGTGATATCTAGAGGCAGGAGTTTGAATTGCTGCTATCCGAAAGATCAAGACTTTCATCGAAATTAAAAGGTTAGTAAAAAGAATGAAATTAGATTTCATCTTCATGCTTATTTTTTGAAAATTACATGAAAAATTATTAAAACCCAAAAGTGATCGAATTGTGAATCCGGATTTGTTTTTATCGTTTCCGCTGCGCATGAATACAGGATTCACAACAGTACGACGTTAAGGGTAGCGACTTAAATGCATTGAGATTGCTAAGTTCGCTTAGACCTAAATTGATCACAATTGTAGAACAGGATTTGAGTCACGAGGGGAGTTTCTGGGGCGGTTCGTAGAGGCGTTGCATTATTATTGGGCTTTATTTGATGTGTTAGGGGACGGGTTAGGGCCGGAGAGGTGGAGAGGCACATGGTGGAGAAACAACTTTTCGGGATTGAGATTAGAAAACATTGTGGCAGTTGGCTGGCTGAAGAAGACGAGAGAGGTGAAGGTGGAGAGATGGGGAGATGAGTTGGTTCGTGTAGGGTTTAGACCTGTTCACTTGCGAGTAACCTGGCCGCACAAGCAAGCTTATTGCTTGGGATGTTCCCATGGCAAGGGTATACTTTGGTGGAAAAGAATGGATGTTTGAAATTGGGGTGGAAAGATTTGTCATTGCTCACGGCCTCAGCTTTGCAACCGTCGGATTAGAATGAGTGACTCGGGTGTGAGAATGGAAATGGAATCTTATCTGGGAGGTACATCGGCTCAAAAGCGATCGATCGAGCAGATGTCGATGATGGGGTTGAAGCTTTTTATCAATGTGAAAAATGGATATGAGATTGATGGAGGGACATGAAGATATTTTTTGAAAGGTGAATTTGCTCAGTGTTTATTTGGTTAAGCATAGTGATACATTGTATTTGTCATTAATGATTAAGAGTATTATTCTTTCATGGTTATAAGTATTCATGGGGTGCATTATACTTGGTCTTTTATGGATGATGATGATTCTTGGATATGGTGATGTTACTTTTTTATAAGAAAGGAAACTTCACAAAAAATCTATTGCAAATTTGCGAGGAATCTTTACTACTTTCAGTCTTAACGTCACATTACCACTTCGAATATGCTATTTCAAAATGTGGTTTCAATTAATTACAACCTCGTACATGTACATATAAAGTGGTGCAATTCACAAAAAGAATACAATTAAGGAATAATTTATATAATTTTGTGTGCACATGCAACGGGAAATACAAGATGAAACAAGATTTGCTATTCTCATACCGGATCAGAATATAGTAGTTTTGTTATCTCAACACACAATTAGTCTTATGAAAGGGTCTCCGACTTGGATATACATGAGTCAACAGGAAAATTAGAGTGTAAAATTAAAGTACGAATGATTGAAAAAACACGTACTGCTCCGTAAAAAAATATTTACTACTACATTCAAATCTTCATTCACTTACCTTGCTATGTAGAATCCGATGTTTCTCTATAACGGCACACTATAAATGTGTGTACTTCAAAGAAAACTAACGTCGTATGTTTGTTGTTCATCTATTTGTGCAACATATGTATAAATGAATTAACATATTACATAGATCTACTTATCGTTTTAGTTTCCCATTTTTCCTGTTTACAAAGTAACGGCGTGTCGCATGTTATGTTATATGAAGGGTATAACTAATCCGACATAATTTAAAGCATAATTTAACTTAAAAGAACAAATAGCAAAAAGAAAACTTGATTACAATCAAGAAGAAACATATTTTCTTGTTCTTTCTTCCAAGATATATTAACTACATGTCAGGAATCAAATGAAAACCAAATATTCTGATCAAAGATCATAATCAAACACAAAATGCCATACAAATAAAAGCTTTCATTGTGCTTTCTGCAAATAACAAACTAATTAAGAAGCCAAATGAATCCCCAAAAAACAAATAATAAAAATAATTAAAAAAAACCTCAATATGGAAACAAATTCCAACCATGAACACCAAACACCTAATATCTTTTCCCAAAAATAATGCCGAAAACAATGGAAACGAGCCCACACCTAAAATGAACTTAAAGTGTCATGCTGGAGACGATCAAATAGTATGTGTAGGTATTAATCTCTGTATTGTGTCGATATTGGGGTAGGTAAATTTACGAAAATTTCGGGGATATTCAAAATTTCGGTTTCGATTTTAAAGAAGTCATGAAAATTTATAGAAATATTTGAAAATTTAACTTTGTGTAACTTTAAAATCTCATATTATGCATTTTTTACATTAATAATATTCCATGTATGAGATAGTGCAATGAATGTTGTTAAATAGAATGACTAAAACTGATGTTAAAAAATAAAATGATGGTGGTAAATAATAATAAAATATCCTAAGAACTTGATTAAATAAAGTGTACCAAAATTTTAGTAAAAAGCATTATTCAAAACCACATCAAACTTCTAAGAGGATTTTATGAGATCTCTTTAAATAAGTTTGGTCTTCGGACCCGAATTTTTATTAACTTATTGCCTAAAATCACTTTCAGATTCGTATTTAAATTTATTGCTTATTGGTTTATATCCTTTAATTTTAATATGAATAATCATTTGACCCGAATTTTTAACTTTAAAATATTTTTAAAAAATTAAAAAATATCATTTTAAATTTCGAAAAATTTCGGGTTTCGAAGAAAATTTCGGTCAAAATTTTGATGGACATTTAGCAGATATCATTTTAGATTTCGGGAAATTTTGGGTTTCAACAAAAAATTTGGGAAATTTCGGGTTTCGGTCAAAATTTCAGAAGATATTCTGCAAAATTGGATTGAAAGTTTGATTTCGCTTCGAGACCCTCAGAAACTCGAAATTTCGACTGAAATTTCGATGTCTGGGTGAATTTAAGACCCGGTATTATGAACTTTGTTGTATCTAAGGACATGCTTGAGCTGAAGTTGCCTCCGACTTTGTCCTACCTCTTTTTTTTAGAAAGAGTAGAAGTGGAAAATTCGATATCCGAGAATGTTTGGGACCTCGTCCTTCGGCTCAGTGGTTGTAGCACGTTCCCCATCCCGCGTCATATGTAAGGAAAGTTAGTGCTTTTGTTAGGTATATGCCGTTAAATGCCAATGAGGACAAATAGTAGATTAGGGTATATTATTATGGTGTATAAACTATTAAATGATATAATAAAGACATCTGTTTTGTTCATATAAATCTTATGACATCAAATAAGTATTGAACATATAGTCCATGTGAATAAAAGGTTTCACTCTTTGCCCTTTATGGAATAAAGACGTGGCATGGACAAGAGTCTTACACCTTATCACTTAAAGGGTTCGCAAGTCAAAGAATCTAATTGGGCATTAAGATTCGACTTGTATGACACATGCTCTGACGATGAGTGTCAGTCGAACACTATAGGGATAGTGGGAGCAAGTATCATAGATATGTCAATGGAATTGACATATTCGAACACGGCTCGTAGTAATCCGATCACATGGGTATTTACTCAGTCACTGTCAATGATTGGATTACTGATTGTAATAGTATGAGTGAGCTTTAGACCTGAGGGTTCCTAATCAATGTGTTTGTATTATTGGATCTGTTACCAGAGTAGTTAGGCCCATATACCCCGGTGGGGTCGACCTCAGGTGCGTATACCAATGAGACAAGTGCAGTTGATCAGTGATCGCCAGATGAGATCACTGTCTCGATAGTAACGAGAAAGATCATGGCGATTATAGGCTAATGAAATTATAAAGTCTTTGGCCAAAGCATAAAACTACTCATGTGGGACACTGAGGGTAGTTTAATAATTTCATTATGCTATAATCTAATGCACAGTATCAAGTTTGTGAGTTTGACATTTCCATGACTCTCACTTGATCGGGATACGTCACTGAAGGGTTTTAAATCATACGACATTTATGATCAAGAGTTTGTAAAATGATTTTGTTCATTTCGTACTCAATGGGTTCGATGTGATTCTCACGGGACTGACTAGGTGACACTCACATCCTTAGGTAATTCCTCCCTTGCCAATTGAGACGAACATAAAGAGTCGCGCTATAAGAAACGAACGGGATGTATCTTTTTGTGTAAATCTGTTAGAAAGAATAAAATGGATGATTGATTTAATTAGATTAAATTAATCATTAAATATTTAATTTAATTAGATAAATTAAATTATTTAATTAGTATATTAATTAAAAGGAATAAATTAATGTATATATTATATTCAAATTGGATTTAAATAAATATATACAGATGGGCTAGAAATAGAAAGTCAATTAAAAGCCCACCCAGTCAAGGAAGCCCTAGGGGGGGCGGCCACTTAGGGTTGGAGTAGCCTCTAACTTATTCCACAAGCTAGTTGAGTTTACTCTTCCCCTCTCTCCTCTCTAGCCGTCCACTACTACAAAGAAAGAGGAGTTTCGGGGTCTTTGGAACTGCTCGTTTCGCGTGAAGCTTTAGAGACAGGGGCCCTTGGAGGATTGCTGTTCTGCAGAATCAGTAAACGAATCAAAAAAAGAATTTTTTTTATTCTTTCTAATTTTCGTAAAACCCATGAAAAATCATCAGATCTATTTTTGTGATCTGCCGGTAAAAATCATCAAATCTTCCGCTACAATTCTCTGTTTTATGGTATAGGATTCCTAACAGTGGTATCAGAGCCGACTTAAACGGATTGATAATTTTGGCATTTAGATTATGTTGGTTAAAATTGGATTTTTAAAATTTGATTTTATATGTTTAAATATTCGATGTGTAAATCTGAATTTTGAAAATATTTATCGCCTTGAAATCGTCGTCAGCTAGAATTGACGCTTCCAGCACCCCGATGGCTTCCTCCCTCAAACCGCATCATCTTAAATGAAAAAAATAGTACGCCCTCAATTATAATTTATAACTTCTAACTTATAAATTCGAATAGTATGCTATTTTGATTCCTTTAATATATTTCTCACTAACTGTTAAGCCCTGAAATCTCAATATAACATCTCTTATCCAAACTCCGCTGATCAAAGAAATAATATGGACCATGTGACACATAGTGAATCATATTTTAATCTGCTTGTGTGGGCTGACAACATTTAAATAATATAACTGTAATGCTTGAAGGACACTGGTCCCATAGGCATTATGATACTCGTTCCATGCTTTGTTTGCACGAATGATTAAAAAAAATATTCATTAGATTACGATATTAATGCGTAAAGTAAATTATAATATGTATTCAAAATTAATTACAAACCTTAAATTTTAAATAAACAAAACGTTTAGAAATTCAGTGGAAACAGCACAACGTCATAGTTTTGCTGGTTTAATATATATTTATATATATTTGAATATATATATATATATATATATATATAATAACCATGTAAGAGCCTGAAAACTTTATATTCGTGTTGATAAAATATCTTTTTAAATATAAAATTAATTCATTATACATTTATCGTGAAAAAGTGTTATAGACTACAAAATCAAATACAATTTTAAAAAAAAATTAAAATGAACCCAATCAACTTATGCAATAGCTCGGCTAGTTTAGTTTGAGTTTAAGGAAGCAAGAGGGTAAACATTATTGACAGCCCAAAATTACTTGGTGGAAAAGTAAAATTTAAAAATTACCTTGGTAAATTAAATTAAAGCAAATAATATTACTAAAAAAATAAAGTGAAATAGTTTTGGGTAATTTTTAGGGGCTCTCGACGAGTGTCAAAATAATTATATAAATATCACGTTTGGCGAGAGGCCAACCAAGTTGCGGATGCTATAGCCAAACATGGCATTAACCACGGGGTGCACATTATGACGTCCCCGATTGCGGATGTTATTATGTTGTTAGAGAATGATGCAGTTGATCTAACTTGTCCATGTTACACGACTCGGGTTTGTCGGGCTAAGTCTCTAGGGTCATCCCCCTCCCCAACATACAAAAAAAAAAAAAAAAAAGAATTATATAAATATATCAGACGCACATGAGTTCTACTATATGGTAGAGATCATGTCTACTTGAATTGTATTTCAGGAGCGTTAGTATCAATTGCCAAACATAATGAAGATACTAAACGATAGGAGGATTTGTTGCTTAAAGCAGCTTCTCAAAGACTCATCCACAAGTTAAAAAAATTGACTAATATAAAGGTTTATAAGAATTTTTTTTAAAATTCTAGATGAGGGGATACTCTGACATGATAAACCACAGTCGATAGTTTTTAAAGCATGAACCATACAGATCCTATAAAACTTCAAATAAGGAGAGAAAGTCACAACTCGTGACTAAACTCGAGACCTCCCACATGAAAGTCGAAGCTGATATCACTAGGCTAATAAGTTTTGTATTTTATAAGAATATTTAAAGGGGGTTTGCAAACTCTTAAAATAAATTATTATCAATTATTTATGACTTAAAATAATTTATTTGAGTGTTTGTAATTCAAACTTATGGTTCTAATTTTATTATTTTAAGTATTGATAATATATAATCTACGTTGTTAAATGAGTGTTTCAAATTGATTATGATATTTTTTTTAATTTTAAGCATATTAATCTCTCTTTATCTACATCATCTTTTCACACTACTCACTTTGAATTTTTATGTCAATTCTAACTATTTCCCACTTATACTCAGTTGTGTTTTCAAACACTCTTTTAATTTGAGCTAGAAGAGTTACAAGTTGCTTTGTCAATTCCGCCACAACGTTTGCTACGAGAAGTTGTAAAGTTTTTTCAACCTGACCCTATGATGTACATACACGGATACAGGACACGTTAATTCTTAAAAAATTTAGACACAAACATGACTCGTACATGGCTACCCAGATTATTGATAAGCTCGTATTTTACGCCTTTTAGGCGCCTCTTTTCTTGTATTTTGATGATTCTTGAGTGTATTTATGCCACATATGCTTTGATTTTGTGATTGGTTGTGTTTTTGTAGGTTATTTGAGAATTGGAACAAAAATGAAAGAAAAGATCAAAGAAGTTCTCAAAATACTCCTTTAGCCACGGCTATGAAGACCCTTAGCCATGGGAATCATGAAGGAACCTTTGTGCTTTGAAGATATGAAGTTACCAAGAGTAAAATAGGAAAAAAAAATGTGAACAGTAGATTTTAGCCGCGGCTACGGGCTATTTTCAGCAACTATAAATACGCGATTTTTAGGTCAAATTCGGAACTTTTTGCCCACTTTTGAGGGTTTGACACTTTGAAACACACCAAGAGGGTTAAGAGAAGTCTGGGGAAGAAGAAGAACGCGAGGATACTCCATCTTTGTCTATGAAGACGGAGAATTCAAGCAAGATCTATCAAGAAACGTTATTAGGGAGTTTTAATTTCGTGCTTTTAGATTTGTTTTCATTGAACATGTCTTTCAAGATGAATTATCTCTTTTCTTTTACGATTATGACGTAATTTCCCTTTGATTGAGGCCATGTGAATTCCAATTACTATGTTTGATTTATGAGTATTATTTTTTCGGATTAAATTTGTTTTAGGTTATGTGTTTAATATATGTTCTTAATGCTTATGATTGCTTAGCTACCAATTGTATGAATTTGTGCTTAGTTTTGAGACCGAGAAAAGATAAACTAGGGATGCATCTAGGTATTAAACACCACAACGTAAAATTGACTAGAGATAGATTCGATTTCCTTGTGTGTGCTTTCTGTGAAAACGGGAAATTCCATGAATCTTTGTAATGTGTTTTGATTAATTCGAATTTCATATAGAGATATAGAAATCGTTAATGAAAATAGAATTGCTATATCAAGAGATTGGATAGTGAGTAATTTAGGGAATTTCGCCTTAATCTAATCAATCTAATAATCCGGTAAGATAGAATCATAGTCAAATTGAATGATTGGATGAATGATGTGCATTAATCACTTTTCTCAATGATTTAATTCAAAGTTGATTTCTCTCATTAGTTGGTAATTGTTATTTAGTATTTTAATTCATAATTCACATCTTTATCTCTTGATTTAACTTAGAATTAGATAACAAAGTAATTTCAACACTTAAATACAATTGTCTCTAGGGGACGATAATCCGGACTTACATCCACTATATTACTTGCACGACCTACTACACTTGCTAGGATTTTTGTGTGTCAATTATATAAATATATATATATATATATATTATAAATTTATAAATATCTATTAGACAGTAAAAAATAATGCTTAACATTGAACAATAAAAATAAGCATATCCTAACTCCAGACAAAAACTACATAATCTTTCGCATTGGGTAAATTCTTTACTCTTTTGCAAGTTAGAAAATAGGTTAGAAATTTATATCAGATTAAGAATTAACTGCCCCCAAAGCCAAATCAATTCGATTTTATACAAAAGAAAAAGGAAAAATACAATAATATTGTAGAAATTAAACATTAAATAGTCTAATTAAAAGTTCTTAACTAGGATTTTAAATTGGGGAATGGGGTATTTTGGGAGCCCAAAAGCGAGAGAAGGCAGCTAGTGGTTTTCTTCAGTTACCGGAGGTGGCAGCGTGGATGTGGCTGTTTGATGGTGGTGGTATAAGGATTTGAAAAGGAATAAGTTTTGCGAGAAATAGAAGAGGGGCTGATTTGGGAGATAAATCTGTAATGTGAGTGAGTGAGAGAAAAGTCAAAAGAGTGAATTTCAATTTTTTTTTTCATTTTGGCTCATGTACTTAAATACCAAAACAAGTGTCGGCGTATTTATTTGCCGCGTGTCCGAGCCATGTCCTCCACATGTCCGAATTTATCTTTTATTTTTTAAAATTCAGACACGGCTTTGCTGTGTCGGACACGTGTTTGTCGCATGTCCGAGCCGTGTCCGTGCATCACAGACCTGACCTTTTACGCCCCCCCCCCCAAAAAAAAAGCTGGATATTCCCTCCAAAATAAATTTTTAAAAATATATGTTTAAAACTTCTGGCACAAAAAGAATACACTACTGTCATATGTTTTCCAAAAAAAGAAAAAAAAAAACTTAAGATAATGAAACAACTATTACTTCATTAAATTGCATGAAAGATCACCGTACCACAATCAAACCAAAAATAAAAATAAAAACCAGAAAATTAGCTTTATATATATATATATATATATATATATTTGATCGAAATCGAGATGATTTTATCCAATAAATCATCGATCCACCGAATTCGCAATCAATTTAGACTACATTACGGAGAAAACAAATCAAAATATCATAATCAAGCGATCACAAGAAGCAACAGAAACTCCGCACAAACACAAAAATATGAAGAATAATACACAAATATATGCATACATAAATACATACAGAAACTCAACTGAAATACACAGATCAAGCGAATATAAAACTTACCTAAAATAATTAATCAGTTGATTTTTCTTTTTGCTTTTTCGACGGAAGCTCTGTTTTTCCTCGAGAGAGAATATATATATATATATATATATATATATATATATATATAGAGAGAGAGAGAGAGAGAGAGAGAGAGAGAGAGGTTATTGGTGGAGTTGGGAGACATTGTTGTTAAATATGGAAGATATTGTAGATATTTTGCATACCCTTTTCTTGTATATTTAACTTATCCTTTTCTTTTATATTAACTTACCCTTTTCTTTTATATTATGTTAGAATTTTATTGTATTCTCTCTCTTGTACGTATTTATACCTTGGGTGTAATACAGTTTTTGTTGGTCCCAAATGGCATATAGAAAGGGTGTAGAAGGGGAGAGGGGTTAATTGCGCTTCTACTTCTGAAACGCGGGCTTCAGCTGCGGAATGAAGTTCAGAGACTTTAGAGTGCTTTTCAGTTAATTTCGTGATTGTGTTCATATGAGAAGCAAGCTGCTCTTGATAACTGTTGACTTCATTTTCAAGAACTTGTACTTTCACATACAAGGCTTTTGCCTCGGAATCTTTGGTGGTGAAATTTGCAATCGCTTCCTGGATTTTTAAATCCGATTCCCTTGTCAGCGTCTAGTGTGACAGTTCGAGTTCTGTACATCTCGCATGCGCTTCCTCCAAAAGTTGGCTTTGTTGCTCTAGCTTTTCCTCAGCTAGCTTAAGCTTATCCAAAAGCTCATTTTCCCTTATCCCAATAGCCTTAAGGTCATTTTCAACACTCTCAAACTTGTGCAGTGGAATATTCAGTTCATCCCGCATGACGTTAAGCAGAATTTCCAGCTTTTCGTTCAAGGCTTTCGTGGCATCTTTTATGTTTTTTATTCTCTTCCGATGCTACGTTCAATAATTCATTCAATTCTTTTTCCTTCTCGTTTGAAGCTTGCAATGCAACTTCTAGGCTCGATGCTCTCAATCGGACCACCTCAAGCTCTGCTTCAAGTTCCGACACTCTTTTACCGTTGCTTGAAGCTTCCGCTTTGAAATTCTCACAATTTTTTTCTAGTAAGCTTATTTGCTCTTCAAGCTCCTTAATCCTATATTTTTCAGTTTCAACAAGTAGCTCTAACTCACTCACATTCTTCTCAGCATCCACTGCTTTGGAATGCGATGTCTGCACCAAATCACTATTGCATAAGTTAGAAGCAAACAATTGTCCTAAAAAGATATGACGAAATAAGTCATACACTTTCTTTTTACTATCACCAAGGACAACGTGCAGTACAATGCCATGAAAAAGCTCAACTCCTAGTTATAATATGACATATTCTCATATTTGAATGTGCTCCGTTTCAAAAACGCACCAAGTTAATATTGTTTCATAAATATAATATACTATTTACATACTAAATACATTGGAATATTCTATATAAAAAATTCAATTTGTAGGTTATATTTTTCAAATCATATATTGTTTCCAGAGCATCTCAAATTAACCTTAAAATTTTGAAAAGTTGTGTTGAAAATAAATAAAAAATTACGTTGATATTGGATGGAGAGGTTGCCATATGGGGTAGAAGGAGATACAGTGGAAGAATGATGTTTATATATACTCAATATATATATATATATATATATATATATATAAAATGATATTTTATATATATATATATATATATATATATAAAATAATAATTGCTATAACTGGGAATTGGGGAGCTAACATGAACGTTAGAAAAATTTACAACAAGTATAAAAACAAAATAAGGGGTTACTTTCATATAAAAGCGATGGTTACAATACAGATTTAAAGGAGGGATCAAATACATGTTTTTTTTTCCTCCATGAAGAGGTTAATAGGATAATTTTTTTTATGTAAAGAGATATCGTAGGGAGAGTTATAAGTAATTTAAAAATAATTAAGAAACAATTAGTTGACTTGCCGTAAAAACATAGAATTTTCCTAGTATCTATGCTTAAATAGGGAAGAAATTCCTTTGAAACATGTGAACGTGAATATTGTTGTTAAATAGGGAAGATATTGTAGATATTTTGTATACCCTTTTCTTGAATATTAACTTATCCTTTTCTTTTATATTCACTTACCCTTTTCTTTTATATTAAGTTAGAATTTTATTGTATATTAACTTATCCTTTTCTTTTATATTAAGTTAGACTTTTATTGTATTCTCTCTATTGTAAGTATTTATACCTTGGGTGTAATACAGTTTTTGTTGGTCCCAAATGGCATATAGAAAGGGTGTAGAAGGGGAGAGGGGTTAATTGCACTTCTACTTCTGAAAAGCGGGCTTTAGCTGCGGAATGAAGTTCAGAGACTTTAGTGCGCTTTTCGGTTAATTCCATGATTGTGTTCATATGAGAAGCAAGCTGCTCTTGATAACTGTTGACTTCATTTTCAAGAACTTGTACTTTCACATACAAGGCTTTTGCCTCGGAATCTTTGGTGGTGAAATTTGCAATCGCTTCCTGGATTTTTAAATCCGATTCCCTTGTCAGCGTCTCGTGTGACAGTTCAAGTTCTGTACATCTCACATGCGCTTCCTCCAAAAGTTGGCTTTGTTACTCTAGCTTTTCCTCAGCTAGCTTAAGCTTATCCAAAAGCTCATTTTCCCTTATCCCAGTAGCCTTAAGGTCATTTTCAGCACTCTCAAACTTGTGCAGCAGAATATTCAGTTCATCCCGCATGACATTAAGCAAAATTTCCAGCTTTTCGTTCAAGGCTTTCGTGGCATCTTTTATGTTTTTATTCTCTTCCGATGCTACGTTCAATAATTCATTCAATTCTTTTTCCTTCTCTTTTGAAGCTTGCAATGCAACCTCTAGGCTCGATGCTCTCAATCGGACCACCTCAAGCTCTGCTTCAAGTTCCGACACTCTTTTACCGTTGCTTGAAGCTTCCGCTTTGAAATTCTCACAATTTTTTTCAAGTAAGCTTATTTGCTCTTCAAGCTCCTTAATCCTATATTTTTCAGTTTCAACAAGTAACTCTAACTCACTCACATTCTTCTCAGCATCCACTGCTTTGGAATGTGATGTCTGCACTAAATCACTATTGCATAAGTTAGAAGTAATCACTAAATCACTATTGCATAAGTTAAAAAAATATGACGAAATAAGTCATACACTTTCTTTTTACTGTCACCAAGGACAACGTGTAGTACAATGCCATGAAAAAGCTCCACTCCCAGTTATAATATGACATATTTGAATGTGCTCGTTTTTAAAAAACGCATCAAGTTAATATTGTTTCATAAATATAATATACTATTTACATACTAAATACATTGGAATATTCTATATAAAAAATTCAATCTGTAGATTATATTTTTCAAAGCATATATTGCTTCCAGAGCATCTCAAATAACCTTAAAATTTTGAAAAGTTGTGTTGAAAATAAATAAAAAATTACCTTGATATTGGATGGAGAGGTTGCCATATGGGGTAGAAGGAGATACAATGGAAGAATGATGTTTATATATACTCAATATATATATATATATATATATATATATATAAAATAATAATTGCTATAACTGGGAATTGGGGAGCTAACATGAACGTTAGAAAAATTTAGAACAAGTATAAAAACAAAATAAGGGGTTACTTTCATATAAAAGCGATGGTTACAATACAGATTTAAACGAGGGATTAAATACATGTTTTTTTTTTCCTCCATGAAGAGGTTAATAGGATAATTTTTTTAATGTAAAGAGAGTTACCATAGGGAGAGTTATAAGTAATTTAAAAATAATTAAGAAACAATTAGTTGACTTGCCGTAACAACATAGAATTTTCCTAGTATCTATGCTTAAATAGGGAAGAAATTCCTTTGAAACATGTGAACGTGAATTCCATATGGTGCAAAATTTAAGGAGCAATGCATAACATGGTTTAATTTAAAAAAGTAACGGCAGAATGTTACAACCGCAATAGTGAAATGGTGGATTAAATAATATAGAACATGAAATAAGAAATATTGTAATAAATTATTTAATATGGAATGATGACAATATGACAATATGAAGCAAAAGTAACTTCTCCATTTCATAATCTGACATAGGAAAGAGATGGAGTCTGGTGTATTATGACGGGCATTTTAAATAAATAATAGAGATTTAAATAATATTAATATAAATAATACAGATATAGCACAGCCTGAGATACGCCAATGGCGTATCCTGACCAATTTTTGTTTTTTTTTTATTTTATTTTCGGCTGATTTTTTTTTTTTTTAAATTGTGACAGGGTACGCCATTGTGAATGGCGTACCCTGCCACAATTTAAAAAAAAATTCGACATTTTTGGGAGGATTTTTCACCATTTTATGTATATTTTCGGACTTCGACTTCAACACAAAAAATGTAGATTGACTCACAAAGTTTGTAATGGTGCAAGAATTGATTCATTTCGATATCCGGGTGATAAAATACAATATGTTAAAAAAGACACGTATATACGAATTTTTTGATTTTTTTTTATCATCTTCGGGGTGATTTTTTGACATTTTTTGTACATTTTCGGGCTTCAACTTCAACACAAAAATGTAGATTGACTCACAAAGTTTGTAACAGGGCAAGAATTGATTTATTTCGATATCCGGGTGATAAAATACAACATGTTAAAAAAGACACGTATATACGAATTTTTTGAATTATTTTTTTTTGGTCATCTTCGGGATGATTTTTCGACATTTTTTGTACATTTTCGGGCTTTAACTTCAACACAAAAAATGTAGATTGAATCACAAAGTTTGTAACGGTGCAAGAATTGATTCATTTTGATATTTGGGTGAAAAAATGCAACATGTTAAAAAAGACACACATATACTGATTTTTACAAAAAAAAAATTATTTTTTTGTCATCTCCGGGATGACTTTTTGACACTTTCTGTACATTTTCGGGCTTCAACTTCAACACAAAAAATGTAGATTGACTCACAAAGTTTATAACAGTGCAAGAATTGATTCATTTCGATATCCAGGTGAAAAAATACATGTTCAAAAATGTCTTTATTAAATTATATGTATTTTTTCACCGGATATCGAAATGAATCAATTCTTGCACCGTTACAAACATTGTGAGTCAATCTACATTTTTTGTATTAAAGTCAAAGCCCAAAAATGTACAGAAAATGTCAAAAAATCATCCCGAAGATGACGAAAAAATATTTTTTTTTCGAAAAATCAGTATATGTGTGTCTTTTTTAACATGTTGTATTTTGCCACCTGTATATCGAAATGAATCAATTCTTGCACTGTTACAAACTTTGTGAGTCAATCTACATTTTTTTCTTAAATTCGAAGCCCGAAAATGTACAGAAAACATCAAAAAATCATCCCGAAGATGAATAAATATTTTTTTTTTCAAAACATCAGTATGTGTGTCTTTTTTAACATGTATTTTTTCACTCGGATATTGAAATGAATCAATTCTTAAACCGTTACAAACTTTGTGAGTTAATCTACATTTTTTGTGTTGAAGTTGAAGCCCAAAAATGTACATAAAATATCAAAAAATCATCTCAAAGATGACAAAAAAAAAATTTATCCAACAAATCCGTATATACGTGTCTTTGTTAACATGTTGTATTTTATCACTCGGATATCGAAATGAATCAATTATTGCACCGTTACAAACTTATGAATCAATCTACATTTTTTGTATTGAAATGGAAGCCCGAAAATGTCGAACAATCATCCCGAAGATGACAAATTTTATTTTCTTTCGAAAAATCCGTATATACGTGTCTTTTTCAACATCTTGTATTTTATCACTCGGATATAAAAATGAATCAATTCTTGCACCATTATAAACTTTGTGAGTCAATCTATATTTTTCATGTTGAAGTCAAAGCCGGAAAATGTACAGAAAATGTCAAAAAATCATCCCAAAGATGACAAAATTGTTTTTTTTCAAAAAATTCGTATATAAGTGTCTTTTTTAACATATTGTAATATATAACCCGGATATCGAAATGAATCAATTCTTACACTATTAAAAACTTTGTGAGTCAATCTACATTTTTCGTGTTGAAGTTGAAGCCCGAAAACGTACAAAAAATGTCAAAAAATCATCCCAAAGATGACAATTTTTTTTTCCAAACTCCGTATATTCGTATCTTTTTTAACATGTTGTATCTTATCTCTCGGATATCGTAATGAATCAATTCTTACATTATTACAAACTTTGTGAGTCAATATACATTTTTTGTGTTGAAGTCGAAGCCCGAAAATGTACAGAAAATGTTGAAAAATCATCCCGAAGATGACAAAAAAATATTTTTTTTTGAAAAATTTGTATATGTGTGTCTTTTTTAACATGTTGTATTTTTTCACCCGGATATCGAAATGAATCAATTCTCGCACCATTACATACTTTGTGAGTCAATCTACATTTTTTGTGTTGAAGTTGAAGCCCGAAAATGTACAGAAAATATTAAAAAATCATCCCAAAAATATCAATTTTTTTTTTAATTGTGGCAGGGTACGCTATACCCAATGGGCGTACCCTGTCACAATTTTTTAAAAAAAAAAATTCAGCAAAAAATAAAAAGAAAACAAAAATTGGTCACGATACTATATCTGAATTTTTTTTTTGTGTGTATTATTTATATTAATATTATTTAAATCTATATTATTTATTTAAAAAGACCTATTATGACAGATTTATTTCATTCCATATATTCTTTTAACTAATTCTAACAAAAAAACGCATTCACTTTATAAAACTTAGAAAAAATGCATAATAATATCATGAAATTAAATATAATAAAATATTGTTGGAAAATTTTGTCTGAAATTAATTGTCACGAAAATAAATCGTACTTGTAAAAACATTGGCCACGTGTTTACGATATTTTAAATCTGACTTTTGGTTTTTCAAAACTGTAACAGCCAAAACGTTTATGTAACAACTAAAACGTTTCAGCGGTAACAGTTTTATCTTAATGTTAGAATTTATTACGTATTTATTTCTGATCTATTTCATCGCCTATAAAATGGCATCTCCTGCAGAATGGAAAAACACACAAAACGGAAAATCATTTTCTGCATTTCATCATCCTTATTCTTTGAGAGTTCTAGCAGTCGATTAGTTCGACGGTTTTGAGATTAGAAGTGGTTCAATCTCGAGAACGATATCGTTGTATCTTGGAACGTTTACTGCTATAACCCGTATCAAATATGCGGGACAATTTAGCGTTAAGTTGTTTTTCAAATTGCACTTTTCGAATAAAGTTATAACCGAATCTGTTCATAACACAAACTGATTCATTTTTTTGTTTCCAAGCAGTTTTCGATCTAATCAAGATTAGACCTTCCAGAATCTCAAATTTGATCCCATCAAAATTTAGGTTTTTCCCATCAAAACCCGATTCATTTTCATGTTTCTGACAACAAATTATGATACCAAATCACAAGATATCATATTTTCGACTAAGTCAAAATGAATTTCAAATTCAATTTTCAAATTGTCGATTCGGTTAAAATCATTTTAGATTTATCATCCCAACGATATGATTCCATAATATCCGAAACAGTGACAAAAACAACAAATGAAAATGTCACATAGATCTAAAGCAGATTTGAAAATATGCTCAGTGCTAATTTTAAAGACGGAAAAGATCATCGCCGTCGTGTGATGGTGAACGAAGTCCGGCGAAAATGGGTGACGCTGGACGGACGAACACGGGTTGTTGTGGGGCAAATCTCGAAATCATAGAGTTCTTAAGTATTTAAAGTATACTAAAGATTATGGATTACACTACTCAAGATATCCAGTTGTAATAGAGGGATACATCGATGCTAATTGGATATCAGACACATAACAACTCTAAGTCCACAAGAGGGTATGTATTTACTGTTGGTGGAGGAGCGGTGTCGTGGAAATCATCTAAGCAAACTTGCATAGCCCATTCCACAATGGAATAAAAATTCATAGCTTTAGATAAAGCTAGTGAAGAAGCTGAGTGGCTACGAAATTTCTTAGAAAATGTTCCCTATGGGGAAATACATGTGCCCCATATCCTGATTCATTGCGACTGTCACTCGGCAACCGATAAGGAGTAAGGTAATATGTATAATGGTAAGTCTAGACACATTTGTCGTAGACACAACACCATTAAGCAGCTGACCTCTGATGGCATTATCTCCATTGATCACGGAGGATAAAGTAGATCCTTTGACGAAAGGACTTCCAAAGAGATCAAATAGAATGCCTATCAAGAGGAATGGGGTTAAAGACTACAAATTATGAATGGACACAGCAGTAACCTAACCATGTTGACTGGAGAACCTAAGATGTTGGTTCAATGAGACAAATAAGTTGTGGAAATTCAGTGAGGCACTTAAGAGTTTAATAAACTCCAAACCCATTGTCTAGGAGAAGGAAGTGCAACCTGCAAGTTGTAGCAAAGGTCCAGCTGGGCTTTTAATGATTCCTATACTGTCTAAACGAAGTGGAGTATGAAAAGATACTCTTAAATAGGAAGTCACCTATGTAAATGTGAGGTGTAGGCCGCCTCAACATCAAGTTGGGAAAACTTTTATGAATCCAAGAGGAGGTGCCACGGCAAAAAATGGACCCAACAGTGAGAATTAAACACTGCTGAGAGTTTATCATGTGAATATCCATGTCTGGGTTTACACAAACGACTGACCAATTCAAGACATCATGTTCATTGGGGAGCCTAGTAGATCGGATGATATTTCACTAAGAAATATTCAAAGCCAAAAGCTACCTCTTCTGATGTGATAAACTTTCGGCTGAATTCTCAAGATCATGCATCTGCATTAATTTCATTCGTGTGGGGGCTTGTTGGAAAATTTCGTCTGAAATTAATTGACACGGAGATAAATTGTACTCGTAAAAACGTTGTCCACGTGTTTACGATATCTTAAATCTGACTTTGATTTTTGAAAACTGTAACAGCCAAAATGTTTATGTAAGAACTAAAATGTTTCAGCGGCTATGATTTTATCTTAATGTCAAGATTTATTACGTATTTATTTCTGGTTTGTTTTCATCGCCTATAAAATGGCATCTCCTGTAGATTGAAAAGCACACAAAACAAAAAATCATTTTCTGCATTTCATCATCTTCATTCTTTGAGAGTTCTAGCGGTCGATTAGTTCCGTTTAGTGTTTCCAATAATCAAATATGGAAATAATATAGAAACATTCAGTTACAAATATGTTTGAAGGCAAAAGTGCATGCAGCATATAATATAAGACCATAACTATGACCATAATTCATTTAACACCTCAACAGTATACGCTACAAATAAGCTGTAACCAAGGAATTAAAAAAAGGATATAATAATTACAATTAATATATAAAAACTTTTATGTAGAGAATACATATTAAGAATAAATATGGAAAGATGTAAACATGGAAAAATAGTTAAAAACTATCTTGGCCACCTCATGATCAACATAGGAAAGATATTGAAATATTGGTTGGTATATACGGCTGTTGATTTATCCAGAGCAAATCTCATAAGGCCATAGCAACTTTATTTTATTGACAGTTTTACCCTTTTGAATACTTCATCTTTCATAGGCCTTGAATTGCAGTCATGGCCGCCACCCAAAAATTCTTCCATCCTTGGGCTAAGCCATACGCACAATCTCCTACTGATGAAAATTAAATGCATCATGGAGGGTAAATTTGACAATCAATATAGATTTGCTCTGGCATGAGCCTTAGACCTGAGGATTAGACCTGAGGATTCACGAAAATTGGATTTGTGACACTAAATGAGTTATTAGAGTAGTTAGATCCATGTCACCCTTTGGTGGGATCAACCTTGAAGTGCGGTTCAAAAGGACAAGTGGCAAATGTTCGGTGATTGCCAATAGGGGATTCACTGTCTCGGGTAGTAACGAGTTAACGTCATGTGTGATCATAGGCAAATAAAATTATAAGTCTTTGGCCAAAGCAGGAGAACTAACATATGTATAGTACATAAGGGTAGTTCAATAATTTCATCTTACTATGATTCCCTAAAAGCACACATTGAGTCATGTGAGTTTGACATATTCCATGACTCTCACTCGATCGGGATGTTACAGTGAAGGGCTTATACTCACATGATATCTGTGACCTAAAAGGTTTGTATTGATCCATTCATTTCAATTGGGTTTCGATGTGAGTCCACGTGACTGGCTTAGTGATACTCACACCCTCGGTTTCCTCCCAATGCCAATTGAAACGAACTTAGAGAGTCAAACTTAAAAGGAATTGAGCAAAGAGAATTCTTTCGTTGTCAATAACATAAAATAGGTAATTTGTTATTTGATGAGCAAATTAATTAATTTGATTAATTGAATTAATTGAAATAAATTAATAATAAATAATTAGATGTATTTATTATGAACGCATTAATTTATTTGATTAATTAGATTAATGGAAATAAATTAATTATAATAAATAAATAGACTTATTTATTATACTCATCATTTTATTAAATAATTAGATTATTAAATTTGGAGTAATATTAATTAGTATTATATTTTAATTGGATTAAAATATATTGGGCCTAATTAATAATTGGACTATGTTGAAAGTCAACTTAGCCCAACTAAGGATGAGGAGGCATGTGGTAGGCGAGTTTTAGAGGAGTTGGATGGGCTCAAGGAATTAGTTAATTCCTAGCCCATCACTCCTTATAAATACCTAACACTGGTTCAGTCAAAACCCAACTCTCACAATTAAACTTGACAGCAAGGAAAGAAGAGAAAAAAAATTCTCTCCCCCCTTGCATAAGCAGTCAGCCAAAGTGGTTATTGAAGGTGGAGGATTTTTCTTCGAAACTCGTTCCAACGTGATATCTAGAGGCAGGAGTTTTGAATTGCTGCTATCCGAAAGATCAAGACTTTCATCGAAATTAAAAGGTTAGTAAAAAGAATGAAATTAGATTTCATCTTCATGCTTATTTTTTGAAAATTACATGAAAAATTATTAAAACCCAAAAGTGATCGAATTGTGAATCCGGATTTGTTTTTATCGTTTCCGCTGCGCATGAATACAGGATTCACAACAGTACGACGTTAAGGGTAGCGACTTAAATGCGTTGAGATTGCTAAGTTCGCTTAGACCTAAATTGATCACAATTGTAGAACAGGATTTGAGTCACGAGGGGAGTTTTCTGGGGCGGTTCGTAGAGGCGTTGCATTATTATTGGGCTTTATTTGATGTGTTAGGGGACGGGTTAGGGCCGGAGAGCGTGGAGAGGCACATGGTGGAGAAACAACTTTTCGGGATTGAGATTAGAAACATTGTGGCGGTTGGCTGGCTGAAGAAGACGAGAGAGGTGAAGGTGGAGAGATGGGGAGATGAGTTGGTTCGTGTAGGGTTTAGACCTGTTTCACTTGCGAGTAACCTGGCCGCACAAGCAAGCTTATTGCTTGGGATGTTCCCATGGCAAGGGTATACTTTGGTGGAGAAGAATGGATGTTTGAAATTGGGGTGGAAAGATTTGTCATTGCTCACGGCCTCAGCTTTGCAACCGTCGGATTAGAATGAGTGACTCGGGTGTGAGAATGGAAATGGAATCTTATTCTGGGAGGTACATCGGCTCAAAAGCGATCGAGCAGATGTCGATGATGGGGTTGAAGCTTTTTATCAATGTGAAAAATGGATATGAGATTGATGGAGGGACATGAATGATATTGAAAGGTGAATTTGCTCTTGTTCACTTGGTTAAGCATAGTGATACATTGTATTTGTTCATTAATGATTATAGAGTATTATTCTTTCATGGTTATAAGTATTCATGGGGTGCATTATACTTGGTCTTTTATGGATGATGATGATTCTTGGATATGGTGATGTTACTTTTTTATAAGAAAGGAAACTTCACAAAACATCTATTGCAAATTTGCGAGGATAATATTTCTATTTTCAGTCTTAACATCACCATTACCACTTCGAATATGCTATTTCAAAATGTGTTTCAATTAATTAAACCTCGTACATGTACAATAAGTGTGTGCAATTCACAAATAAGAATACAATTAAGGAATAATTTATATAATTTTGTGTGAACATGCAACGGGAAATACAAGATGAAACAAGATTTGCTATTCTCATACCGGATCAGAATAGTAGCTTTTGTTATCTCAAACACAATTAGTCTATGAAAGGGTCTCCGACTTGGGATATACATGAGTCAGCAGGAAAATTAGAGTGTAAAATTAAAGTACGAATGATTGAAAAAACACGTACTGCTCCGTAAAAAAATATTTACTACTACATTCAACATCTTCATTCACTTACCTTGCTATGTAGAATCCGATGTTTCTCTATAACGGCACACTATAATGTGTGTAATTCAAAGAAAACTAACGTCGTATGTTTGTTGTTCTATCTTTATTTGTGCAACATATGATAGAAATGATATACATATTACATAGATCTACTTATCGTTTTAGTTTCCCATTTTTCCTGTTTACAAAGTAACGGCGTGTCGCATGTTATGTTATATGAATGGTATAAACTAATCCGACATAATTTAAAGCATAATTTAACTTAAAAGAACAAATAGCAAAAAGAAAACTTGATTACAATCAAGAAGAACATATTTTCTTGTTCTTTCTTCCAAGATATATTAACTACATGTCAGGAATCAAATGAAAACCAAATATTCTGATCAAAGATCATAATCCAAACACAAAATGCCATACAAATAAAAGCTTTCATTTGTGCTTTCTGCAAATAACAAACTAATTAAGAAGCCAAATGAATCCCCAAAAAACAAAATAATAAAATAATTAAAAAAAACCTCAATATGGAAACAAATTCCAACCATGAACACCAAACACCTAATATCTTTTCCCAAAAATAATGCCGAAAACAATGGAAACGAGCCCCACACCTAAAATGAACTTAAAGTTCAATGCTGGAGACGATTCAATAGTATGTAAGGTATTAAATCTCTGTATTGGTGTCGATATTGGGGTAGTAAATTTACGAAAATTTCGGGGATATTCAAAATTTCGGTTTCGATTTTAAAGAAATCATGAAAATTTATAGAAATATTTGAAAATTTAACTTTGTGTAACTTTAAAAATCATAATTATGCATTTTTTACATTGATAATATTCCATGTATGAGATATGCATAATGAATGTTGTTAAATAGAATGACTAAAACCTGATGTGAAAAATATAAAATGATGGTGGTAAAATAATAATAAAATATCCTAAGAACTTGATTAAATAAAGTGTACCAAAATTTTAGTAAAAAGCATTATTCAAAACCACATCAAACTTCTAAGAGGATTTTATGAGATCTCTTTAAATAAGTTTGGTCTTCGGACCCGAATTTTTATTAACTTATTGCCTAAAATCACTTTCAGATTCATATTTAAATTTATTGCTTATTGGTTTATATCCTTTAATTTTAATATGAATAATCATTTGACCCGAATTTTTAACTTTAAAATATTTAAAAATAATTAAAAAATATTATTTTAAATTTCGAAAAATTTCGGGTTTCGAAGAAAATTTCGGTCAAAATTTTGATGGATATTTAGCAGATACCATTTTAGATTTCGGGAAATTTTGGGTTTCAACAAAAAATTTGGGAAATTTCGGGTTTCGGTCAAAATTTCAGAAGATATTCTGCAAAATTGGATTGAAAGTTTGATTTCGCTTCGAGACCCTCAGAAACTCGAAATTTCGACTGAAATTTCGATGTCTCGGGTGAAATTTAAGACCCCGGTATTATGAACTTGTGCTGTATCTAAGGACACTGCTTGATCTGAAGTTGCCTCCGACTTTTTCCTTACTCTTTTTTTTAGAAAGAGTAGAAGTGGAAAATTCGATATCCCGAGAATTTGTGACCTCGTCCTTCGGCTCAGTGGTTGTAGCACGTTCCCCATCCCGCGTCATATGTAAGGAAAGTTAGTGCTTTTGTTAGGTATATGCCTTAAATGCCAATGAGGACAAATAGTTAGATTAGGGTATCTTATTATGTTGTATAAACTATTAAAATGATATTAATAAAGGCATTTGTATTTTGTTCATATAAATCTTTATGACATCTAAATAAGTATTGAACATATAGTCCATGTGAATAAAGGTTTCACTCTTTGCCCTTTATGGAATAAAGACGTGGCATGGAAAGAGTCTTACACCTTATCACTTAAAAGGGTTCGCAAGTCAAAGAATCTTAATTGGGCATTAAGATTCGACTTGTATGACACATGCTCTGACGATGAGTGTCAGTCGAACACTATAGGGATAGTGGGAGCAAGTATCATAGATATGTCAATGGAATTGACATATTCGAACACGGCTCGTAGTAATCCGATCACATGGGTATTTACTCAGTCACTGTCAATGATTGGATTACTGATTGTAATAGTATGCGTGAGCCTTAGACCTGAGGGTTCTTGATCAATGTGTTTGTATTATTGGATCTGTTACCAGAGTAGTTAGGCCCATATCACCCATCGGTGGGGTCGACCTCAAGGTGCGATATCAATGAGACAAGTAACAGTTGATCAGTGATCGCCAAGATGAGATTCACTGTCTCGATAGTAAACTAACTCATGTGGGACACTGAGGGTAGTTTAGTAATTTCATTATGCTATAATCTAATGCACAGTATCAAGTTTAGTGAGTTTGACATTTTCCATGACTCTCACTTGATCGGGATACGTCACTGAAGGGCTTATACTCATACGACATTTATGATCAAGAGGTTCGTAAAATGATTCGTTCATTTCGTACTCAATTGGGTTACGATGTGATTCCACGGGACTGACTAGGTGACACTCACATCCTTAGGTAATTCCTCCCTTTGCCAATTGAGACGAACATAAAGAGTCGCGCTATAAGAAACGAACGGGATGTATCTTTTTGTGTAAATCTTTTAGAAAGAATAAAATGGACTGATTGATTTAATTAGATTAAATTAATCAATTAAATATTTAATTTAATTAGATTAAATTAAATTATTTAATTAGTATATTAATTAAAAGGAATTAATTAATTGTATATATTACATTCAAATTGGATTTAAATTAAATATATACAGATGGGCTAGAAATTAGACAAGCCAATTAAAAGCCCACCCAGTCCAAGGAAGCCCTAGGGGGGGCGGCCACTTAGGGTTGGAGTAGCCTCTAACTTATTCCACAAGCTAGTTGAGTTACTCTCTCCCCTCTCTCCTCTCTAGCCGTCCACTACTACAAAGAAAGAGGAGTTTCGGGGTCTTTGGAATGCTCGTTTCGCGTGAAGCTTTAGAGACAGGGGCCCTTGGAGGATTGCTGTTCTGCAGAATCAGTAAACGAATCAAAAAGATATTTTTTATTCTTTCTAATTTTCGTAAAACCCATGAAAAATCATCAGATCTATTTTTGTGATCTGCCGGTAAAAATCCTCGAATCTTCCGCTGCAATTCTCTGTTTTTATGTATAGGATTCCTAACAGTGGTATCAGAGCCGACTTAAACGGATCTGATAATTTTGCATTTAAGATTATGTTGGTTAAAATTGGATTTTTAAAATTTGATTTTATATGTTTAATATTCGATGTTAAATCTGAAATTTTGAAAATATTTATCGCCTTGAAATCGTCGTACGATTACATATTTTTTCGCCGCCAGCAGCGGCGAGTCGGGGTGGCACCACTGTGTGTTTTTGAAGCACACGCGAGCACCACCGCTGCTCGTGTAATTACAAAAACAAAAAAAAAGGAGGAAAATGGGGTAGGCTGGCGAGGCTGATTTGCGTCGCCACCACGGCGACGGAACTAGGGCGGCATCAACCGCCCTAGGCGTGCTGGGCTTGGCCCAGCAGTGTTGGGCCATAGCACAGCACGCGTGCGCCCTAACGGGCGCTGGGCCAGGCCCAGTATATTAATATATATATATATGTATTTTTATATTTTTTAATATTTAAATATATATATATATATATAAATTAATAAATATTATGGTTTGACCCTAATAGACAAATTCGACCCGTGATTTGTTAAAACCATTTTTTCCTAAAATGTTTTTCTTAAAATTAAATTGGATTTAATTAAGTTAAAATTGGATTTGACTTTAATATTAAATTGGATTTAATGATATCATAAATTAAATTGGATTTTTATTTGTGATTTGCGACGACTAAATAAATAGGATTTATTTTAGGTTGATTATATTTTTCCAAAATAAATTAGGAATAAGTTTGACTTATTTCCTAAATAATAAATTGGATTTATTTCCTTTTAAAATTGAAATTAAAATTCATCTTTTCTAATTAAATTAGATTTAATCGATTTTTGAATTTCGTTTCGATTTTAAACTCAAAACCAACATAAACTTAAATAGTTTTCTTACATGCTTTGATGTATGTTGTGGTGGATGCTTTCATGGACTTAGGGTTTTACCGCTTTTGTATTATCTGGGTTGTATTGGGCAATTGCCCCCCCAGTTTGTACTTTTAATTTTGGTAGTATGATGTATAGGGTGCTTTCTGAGTTGTGTATATTAGAGGTAGGACCTTTTCTAGCTTGGAGACCGAAGATCTATTAGAAATTAGATTTGTAATAGACCCCTATCCCCCTGATTGATCTATTGGCTTGGATCAATCTAGAATGTCCATGGAAATGCATGTTGTTAGAATAACTAGGTTTTTCTATGTATGCATGATTATAATCCATATATGCGCGTAATAAATAATGTGCAAAGTGAGACCTTAATTTTTCAAAAATTCTCCCATATTAAATACTAAGTAAGTAAGGGATATTGGATATCATGGCTCTCCATCAAACTTGGAAAAGATGGGATTATGAGTTATGCATGGGGTCGCCCCGAGTAATGGGGGTTATGCATTAATTCTTAATCCATATCTCTTCAAGTACATTTGATGCCATCGGTCGAAGCAAATCTTATCTCATACATCGTTACAGGTTGCAAGATAAGATTCAACTGCTAGATCGATAGGAGTTAATGGGAAAGTACTTAGATGGATAACCACCAATATTTCATTACCGGCTGAGGTTGAGTGATCCATGAGCCAAAGATAGATTGAATCATCAGTAAGATTGGTTGACATGGCATGTTGACACGCTAAGTGCTAACGTGCGTAGTAGCAAGTGCACTAGTCGTGATAGTAATAAAAGTGGACTAAAAGTCCGGGTTGTCGAACCACAAGGAGTAGGTATTTTAGTTTATGATTAATGAAAATGGACAAAAGTAAATTGCAATAACACAAGTAAGCAAGCGAAGAACAAAAGAGGAACGGACTATAGATTAAATCTCAAGAGTGATAAAATGACTAAGGCACATGCTACAACCTAATCTACTCATCAATATCGGTTCCGTAAATATGTCTATCCGAGAATCTAATCAATAACCACGCATTAACGTTCTAGAAGTTCCCCGGATAAATCCAGCTGACAGCACCTTAAAATATTTACCTATTTTTAGGGGCAATTCCACATTAGTTTCAGATGATGTGTTGATTCTTGTTGCACCCTAACCTATGTTCTTTCGAATGGATAGAATAGGCACAATAGCAAGCATATGGTGATCAAGCATATGATTGGGATAAAAGCACAAAATCAACACACAAAGTAATAGGAGAATTAATACAAATATTCACTTCACATATATTGATTGTAAAATAGGCCTTCACATGGCCTTAGTACTAAAATTTAGCCTCTCATCAAGGCTTTAAGAAAATCCAATACAAACATATACATATTCATGTAAATAAACATGTAAATGCAAATAATGAAAACTCCCTCAATTGCTTGATGATGAATCCTTGCTTTTGATCTTCAATCTCTAACCAAATCTCTTTTCTTCTCCTTCCAATTGATGATAAAATGGCTCAAAAACCCAGAAATATCCTTTCAATCCCCAGGAATTCGAACCCTTGCATTCAGCTCAAAATTTCCTTTTATAGCTTCCAAAAACGGTTACAACGGCACGCAGGCGCGGGTGGACCGGCGCCCAAGCGCAGCTTACGTGTCACTGTTGGCTTGAGGCAAAAGTCAAGGAGGCGCCCAGGCGTGGTTTCACTGGCGCTCGGGCGTGGTCGGTCTCGCGCCTAGGCGCGGAATGTGTGGCGCCTGGGCGTGAGACTGCGTAGCATTCTGTAGACACATTCGGCTGGCGCTTAGGTGCCGGTCTGCGAAGCATCCCATGGAAATTCGTTTGATACACCGTCTTTCGCCCTTATCTTCGTGCAATGTCGCTTAGTGCCTGAATTCACTTAATACACAGATTAAACATACAAGAGGCACAATTCAAGCTATAAAAAGACCTAAATTGTCGATAAAAGGGGTTAAGAACATGTGCAAAAACGACTCCTATCACATGTCACTTCAAAAGTTCCAATGAGCCATACATCGTTACAGATTGCAACTCATTGAAATTTTTGAAGAACTCAATCACTCACTATGAAATCTTTCCAACGAGATTTTTGTTCATTGCAGTGGGAGTACAATGGTTCGAAAAATATAGTGGGAGCCAAGTCAAAAATTAACGTCCTAATTTTTACTTGGGTACAACAGAATTATCTAATTGAATCTTGGTTGATTTTCTGCAGTTATATTATCTCTCTCAAAATGGTTAATAACTCGTTGTTAAAAATGCTTGAGAAAAATGTCCTCACTGGACCAAACTACGATGGCTGGGTCAAGAGGCTAAGAGCTGGTCTCAGAAAGAAATCACTTGAGCATATTTTAGAACAAGATGGTCCAACTTTCCCTGGGGCTGAAAATGGAACATCTGTTCTCAAAATTAACAAGAAATGGAATTCTGATGCTCAAAAGGTCACCAGTTACATGTTGAAGTCAATGAGCAAGGAATTGAGATATATTCATTTGGATATGGATAACCCCAAATCCATCATACTTCATTTGGAGGAAATGTTCGTGGAACATGGAAAATCAATTCGGTATTATTTATCTAAGGAACTTTTCCAAGCAAGAATGGGAGAAAATGATGAAGTGGCAAGTCATGTTATGAACATGATATCCATGATTGGAAGACTCCAGACTCTGGGAAGTTTCATGGATTTTCATCTATAAGTAAACCTTATTCTTCAATCTCTTCCCAAATCCTTTTCTGCTTTTATCACTGACTTTGAAGTTGATGACCTGAGAGGTTCTTTAATGGATCTTAAAAATAGACTTGTTCACATACAAACTCTCATGAGGAGGGAATTGCAGGATGATTTACCTCTAAATGGACTGCTCGGCACAAGAATTACTTCTGATAATCAAAAAAGGGGGAAAGAAGCGCCCAAGGATTGCAACAACATGTGTTCACTGCCAAGAGGTGGACAACTGAAAAAATGGCTACCCTAAGCTGAAAGCAAAAATTACTTCAGGTATGGAACTTAATGTTTTAGAAACAGATTGTTCTGTTACCATATTTTCAACTTCCTGGATTCTAGACTCTGGGGCTAGTGCTCACATATGTGTTATGAACCAGGAGCTGAAAAGAAGTAAGAAGCTGGAGCATCGTGAAGTGATGATCAATGTTGGCAGCGGTCATAGTGTAGCAGCCTCACACATTGGCACCACTTCCCTTAGTTTATCATCTGGACATTTATTATATTTAGACAATTGCCTTGTTTTGCCCAACGGGCTTAAGAATATTGTTTCAATTCCTGTTTTAGTCAGGTAAGGTTATTTATTTTCCTTTATGAACAATTCTTGTGACATTTATTTGGCAATGTGTCTTTAATAAATGGTTTATATTATATTAATGTCCAAAATAATTGTAATGTTAATGCTGTAACAAGAAAACGCAGAATGTACGATACAAACTTGAGACAGCTATGACACTTGAGACTAGGTCATGTCGGGGACTAAAGACTACACGAGTTAGAAAAGGATAGACTCATAGACTTATTGGGATCAGATCCCTGTCCCACTTGTGAGTCTTGTATGCAAGGCAAAATGACCAAGTCCCCCTTCACGGGGAATTTTGAAAGAGCCACAGAAGTCTTAGGTCTAGTTCATACTGATGTGTATGGACCATTTGGAAATATGGCCCGTGGTGGCTTTCAGTACTTCATTACATTTATCGATGACCATTCTAGGTATGGCTACGTGTATTTAATGAAGTACAAGTCTGAATCATTGGAGAAATTCATTGAATTTAAGACTTTAGTCAAAAACCAAATCGGGCATCATATCAAGACACTTCGGTCTGACCGCGGTGGCGAGTATATGAATGCAGAGTTTGACCAGTTCCTTCGGGAACATGGCATACTGTTACAGCTTACTCCTCCAGCAACTCCACAATTAAATGGCGTAGCAGAACGAAGGAATTGAACACTGTTGGACATGGTTCGATCCATGCTCATCTACACAGATTTGCCTATTTCACTGTGGGGACACGTGCTGCTTACAACAACTCACATTCTGAATAGATGTCCCTCCAAATGTGTTCCTAAAACACCGTATCAGATATGGCGTGGAAGGAAGCCTAATCTGAAACACATTAGAATATGGGGTTGCCCAGCTAACGTGAAAAAGACCAAGGCAGAGAAATTGGAGGCTAGGTCCATGAAAAGGCGATTCGTCGGATATCCCGAGGATTCCATGGGATCCCTTTTCTACCTTCTCGATGATCAGAGCATCATTGTTGCCTTACAAGCAATCTTTCTCGAAGAAGAATTCATTTGAGAAGGAGGAGCTGGTAGAAGTATTGTTCTACAAGAACAAAATGAATCCCCTGTGGAAGACACTGTTCAAGAGACCCAACCCGACCTAGAAACGACACATCCATCAGTGCGCAGGTCTACTAGAGTATCTCAACCGCCTGTGAGATATGGTACTCGGCTACAAGGAGAGCATAATTTGCATGCAGCAGCAGAAGGAAACCATGGAGACGATCTCTCTAGTTATGACCAGGCAATGATGGATATGGATTCTGCAAAATGGCATGAAGCTATGAAAGTGGAAATGGATTCGATGTATTCGAACCAAGTCTGGAATCTAGTAGATCCTCTCAAAGGTATTGTACCTATTGGATGCAAATGGATCTATAAGAGAAAGATAGGTCCAGATGGCAAGGTGGATACCTATAAGGCCAGGCTAGTGGCAAAAGGGTATAGTCAGAAGGAGGGCATTGACTATGAGGAAACCTTTTCACCAGTAGCTATGATCAAATCCATTAGAATTCTACTTTCAATAGCTGTATACCTGGATTATGAAATCTGGAAAATGGATGTGAAAACCGCCTTCCTAAATGGATTCCTCGAGGAGGATGTCTATATGGAGCAGCCCAAAATTTTCATATCCAATGCCAATTCTCATAAGGTCTGCAAGTTAAATAGGTCCATTTATGGACTGAAGCATGCCTCTCCCAGTTGGAACCTTCGTTTTGATGAAGAAGTACGAAACAACGGCTTTATCAAAAACGAGGATGAACCATGTGTCCATAAAAAGGTCAGTGGGAGCAAGATATCATTCCTGGTACTATATGTGGACGACATTCTACTTATAAGGAATGATGCAGGTTTGCTAACTTCGGTTAAGACATGGCTTTCAAGCACATTCTCCATGAAAAAATTAGGAGAAGCCACCTGTGTCTTAGGAATTCGAATCTATAGGGATAGATCGAATAAGACAATAGGTCTCTCTCAAGCCCTCTACTTAGAAAAAGTCCTAAAGCGATTTGGGATGGAAAATTTTAAAAGAGGTCTTTTGCCCATGAGACATGGAATTCATCTCTCCAAAAAGATAAGTCCTCAAAGTGAGGAAGATCGAAGAGAGATGAGTACCATCCCCTATGCCTCGGCAGTGGGAAGTCTCATGTACGCTATGTTATGCATGAGACCAGATCTTGCATACGCTGTGAGCGTAGTAAGTAGGTTTTAAGCTAACCCAGGCAAAGAACATTGGATAGCCGTAAAATCAATCTTAAAGTACTTGAGAAGAACTAAAGATATGATCCTCACATATGGCGATGGAGAAATGAAAGTGGATGGTTATACTGATTCAGATTTTCAATCTGACATCGATGACCGAAAATCCACTTCTAAGTTCATATTCACTTTGAACGGTGGAGCAGTGTCTTGGAAAAGTTCCAAACAAAGCACAACTGCTGATTCGACCACTGCAGCAGAATATGTGGCAGCCTCGGAGGCAGCCATGGAGGCTGTTTGGATAAAGAAGTTCATTACTGAACTTCAAGTTGTTCCTAGTATGGAGCTTCCATTGCCACTATGGTGTGACAACAACGGAGCCATCGCGCAAGCAAAGGAACCAAGGTCTCATAACAAATCCAAACACATAGAGAGGAGATATCACATAATTTGAGAAATCATTGGAAGAGGCGACATAGCCGTGCAGAAAATAGCCTCAGCGGATAACGTAGCTGACCCACTCACTAAGCCATTGGCACAGGCGGTGCTAGAGCAACATCTTGAGAAGATGGGTATAAGATACCAAAGCGATTGACATTAAGTGCAAGTGGGAGATTGTTAGGTATATGCTCCAGATGTTAATGAGGACAAATAGTTAGATTAGGGTATCTTATTATGTTGTACAAACTATTAAAATGATATTAATAAATGCATCTCTATTTTGTTCATATAAATCTTTATGGCATCTAAATAAATATTGAACATATAGTCCATGTGAATAAAGGTTTGACTCTTTGCCCTTTATGGAATAAAGACGTGGCATGGGAAGAGTCTCACACCTTATCACTTAAAAGGGTTCGCAAGTCAAATAATCTTAATTGGGCATTAAGATTCGACTTGTATGACACATGCTCTGACGATGAGTGTCAGTCGAACACTATAGGGATAGTGGGAGCAAGCATCATAGATATGTCAATGGAATTGACATATTCGAACACGACTCATAGTAATCCGATCACATGGGTATTTACTCAGTGACTGTCAGTGATTGGATTACTGATCGTAATAGTATGCGTGACCCTTAGACCTGAGGGTTCATGATCAATGTGCTTGTATTATTGGATCTATTACCAGGGTAGTTAGGCCCATATCACCCATCAGTGGGGTCGACCTCGAAGTGCGATATCAATGAGACAAGTAGCAGTTGATCAGTGATCGCCAAGATGGGATCCACTGTCTCGATAGTAAACGAGAAAGTATCCTATGCGATTATAGGCCAATGAAATTATAAAGTCTTTGGCCAAAGCATAACAACTAACTCATATGGGACACTGAGGGTAGTTTAGTGATTTCATTATGTTATAATCTAATGCACAGTATCAAGTTTAGTGAGTTTGACATTTTCCATGACTCTCACTTGATCGGGATACGTCAGTGAAGGGCCTATACTCATATGGCATTTATGATCAAGAGGTTGGTAAAATGATTCATTCATTTCATACTCAATTGGGTTACGATGTGAGTCCACGTGACTAGCTAGGTGACACTCACATCCTTAGGTAATTCCTCCCTTTGCCAATTGAGACGAACCTAAAGAGTCCGCTATAAGAAACGAACGGGATGTATCTTTTTGTGTAAATTTTTTAGAAAGAATTATATGGACTGATTGATTTAATTAGATTAAATCAGTTAATTAAATATTTAATTTAATTAGATTAAATTAAATTATTTAATTAGTATATTAATTAAAAGGAATTAATTAATAATATATATTATATTTAAATTGGATTTAAATTAAATATATACAGATGAGCTAGAAATTAGACAAGTCAATTAAAAGTTCACCAAGTCCAAGGAAGCCCTAGGGGGGGAGGCCACTTAGGGTTGGAGTAGCCTCCAACTTGTTCCAAAAGCTAGTTGCGTTTAAAAGGACTCCTACAGTGGAACAAAGCCTAAGACAAGAGAAAAAGAAAAACAATACGTTTTAACACAACACAAAAAGAAAAGAACTCTCTCCCCTCTCTCCTCTCTAGTCGTCCACTACTGCAAAGAAGGAGTAGTTTCGGGATCTTTGGAAGGCTCGTTTCGCGTGAAGCTTTAGAGACAGGAGCCCTTGGAGGATTGTTGTTCTGCAGAATCAGTAAACGAATCAAAAGGGTATTTTTTATTCGTTCTAATTTTAGCGAAACCCATGAAAAATCATCAGATCTATTTTTGTGATCTGCCGGTAGGAATCCTCGAATCTTCCTCTACAATTCTCTGTTTTTCTGTATAGGATTCCCTAATAGCTTTATCTTTGATATTAGAGATCTTAAATTTCTACGATAGTGTAGTCTAATGCATATATATAATATGGAATCAACATGGCTTGTGCCAGAGTTTATATATATATATATATATATAACTAGTCGAGAACACACCGCGCTATGCGCGGTGCAAATTGCCCACACTAAACATCTTGAGATTCATTGTATTGGAGTGGGCTTTACAGGGAGGTAAGTTTTGTTTTATATGTAATTGTGAGCCCAGATGGGCCTGGTTTTTACTATTTAGAGTGTTTCAAATATCCTTCTAAAACAAAGACCACTTACCAGAATAGCTTCTTTACATTTCTCTATTGAATTAGAGTCCCATGGTATTATTTATGTTGGTTCATCTATATAAAAAAAACTTAGTTGAATATAATTATCAATCCGGGTTTGTTGTGCTAAATATATAAGGTATCCCCATTTCTCTTGAATTGGAGAAAAAAAACGTGTAAAAAATAAATTCTTATAATATTAAAATCAATTTAGCTTAATGTTGTAGGAGGGAATTGTTTTTTATTTTTGAAATGTAAATGTCAAAAATATTCTCTATATTATCACTAATCGTATTTCTAGAAATATTGTAGGTTGATTTGACTTTAACATGTTTACAATAAAAAGTGTTTAATTAAATTTTTTTTAATAAGAATTATCTTGCAACAAGAACCGTAATCTCGGAAATAGAATTTGTAAACCCCAAATTGACTGTGGTCAACGACCCCGGTTTTGCATCCAAGTCGATGAATTCAACGATAACATTTCTGTGTTATATTTCCTGTATTTGTGAATATATTAGTATGAACGTTATATGCATTTGCCAAACAATTTTGAAGATATTCTCGAAGTTTGGTTTTGGTAAAATTCGGGTTTCTTCTAATTATAATCTCGACCATGTTGTTAATAACATAATACTGCCTATATATTCGGGGAAATTATTTAGTTCTATATACGCTAATTCAGAATTTAAGATCCAAATCAGTACTTCCCATACGATCGATGGATGTAATTTTTTTTAGGTGTTGGTTCTATGTTGGATCAATTGGTATTTTATTTTTCATATCTCACTCGTCTTTTTGTGCATTCCCACACCTCACGGTGGTCTAACACGTGAATTTTCTACTTCCTACTGTTGAAAGTTAATTTGCAATTTTCAACATATGTCTAGAAGCATCATGAATTGCATCCAACAAATATCTAGCATCTAGAAATTACTATCTACTAGAAATATCTAGTATCTATGAAGCATCTAGTACCTAACACCAAGAAATATCTAATATCTAGAATCACCTCATTGAAAATGATATAAAGGTATCTAGATTTATCTATGGACTTGTATAAATAGATGTACCATGCACTGTTGTAAGTAAGCAAGCAAAAAAAGTTAAAAAAAAAACAAAATTTCTACTAATAATAAACTTAGAGCAGCAGCTTAAGTAATCTTCTCCATTCCAGCCGTGCACTAACATAATTTCTACTATCAACCTTCTATCAATTTCTACAAACAAACATCAACCTTATTACTTAAAACTCACCACACTTCTGCATATCTCCAACACCTACTACCATCCACATTTGTTTACAAAACTAATAATTTAAAGGAAGGAAATCGTTAACTTTGAAGACCACAATGGGCAATTGGTACTTTGTTGTGCAACGACTATAACGCGATTTGTTTTTTTTTTGGGGAAGGGAGTGGGAACATTCTATCGTTGTTCACCAGTTGATTTTAGGGTATTTCATAGGTGACAATTATATAAAGAATTTTGACAAATGTTATCGACGTGACAATAGCTCCACTAATAAACATTGGCATAAGAAGAAATCTCAATCTTGCAATAATAAGACCCCTAGTTTAGAAGCCGAAACCTGCATACACGAAATTGCGTTCAAAGACTCCGGTGTTTTTTCATTTCCATCGATGAATTTTCTAGTAACATACTCACATTATATTTCCAGTTTCTATGTGCGTCTCATTGAATATATTATTTGCATGAAAAATCTATGCTATATCGAATTTAATGGTCTTAGTATCTATATATTTCATACAGTAAAGTGTATTGTGTGTGGACGTGTGGTCTTCACATAAATTATAGAAACAGGCTTCATACTCTAATCATTGGATTCGATCTGACATAGAATTACCCTTTTCACATACTCTTGCAGTTTGTTTTGTGTGAACCTAATAAATTATCATACGTTTATTTAATATTGCACATAAAATTGAACTGCGACCTTGCATTTGACGAAGGAAAAGAAAAATTTAGAACCTAATATTAATGTTTAAAAAAGTTTTTTTTCTTTTATTTTTTTCTGAACATCAATGTTTAAAATAGTATTTATAACCAATACAATCATGCACAAAAAACTTTTTATTCTCCCTCTACCAAGAAAAGGTGTCTTGAGTGGATCGAGAGCACGGGCATTTTTTTCCCCCCTTGATTGGTTGATAACTTGAGAGATACGGGCCATACGGCTACCTTTTTTCATGTTAAGTCTCATTTGATATTTTTTTTTTATTAATGGATGATATTCTAAGTTATAATATATTTGTTATCATCCAATTTTTTTTTTAATGTTTTTACTAACACAATTTTGACACTAACATTTTATTATTGTTTCGCTTGTTTTTATCAGCTGATTTAACCAAGTTCATGTTTTGTTAATTAATTAATTAATTCAACGCGCATTAATTGACCTAGCCTATACAATCACCTAAGTTCAGTATGATAAATAATTACCTACATCTAATCAATTTTGTCCTAGGAAGGCAGATACAGTATATACAAGAAAAAATTACAACACTTACTGTAAAACACATATTCACCTCTTATAGTTAAAATTACAAAAAGCTAATCCATAATAATTGAAAATTATATTTATCGCTCTAAAATCAATTTTTTTTTACGACGTCATCATGTGAACTTTAAAAAATATCTCCATCCGAATGTCATTTAGAAAATGTTATACCAACATCCCCTATTAAATTTTTGAACTCTGGTAACTCACTTATATAAAAAAGAAAAGAAACGAAAAAGAAAAGAACAACTACCAAAACATTGTAATCGAAATCATATCGGGGTGATGACAGCAAGGCGGTGATTTCAGAACCAAATCATTTTAAACTGAAACTCACCTTCCTCTAACCCACGACTTCATAATTGTAAACTCCGGTCTAAAAAGATGAAACTAAGAGTAAAATGGGTGAATAAGAATCACGCATAGAAGAGGATATGCGTCACAAAAGCCAACTTTGGATTCTCCTTCTCGAGCCATACCCGGTTGGCTTTTCCTTAATGTTGCGGGTGAAACCTTCATAAATCCTTTACCACTGATTGATTGGAGTGAGTAATTATTGCAGAAATTTCGAACAGAGATCTAGTCCGGGATACAAGCTTATAAGTACTTATATCGAAGCAACTCCCAACATATTAAGGGGAAAGCGTTTTGATTGTGTTCTTTTTTTATATCTGATTTAGGAAAAATTCTAGTCCAGACCCGACTTGGCCTGATTTAGACAAGAAATGGTATTTTTACGTACTCCTCATAAATACTGACATTCATAGTATAAAGTTATTGGTTAAGTTTATCAAAAAAGTGATAACTTGCAAAATATAATTTTATAAATCTCCTAAGAGCAGTTCCCATTAATTTATCGAGTTAAATCAAATTTACCCCTGTGATAGTCGTTATTATTCAAAAGCCCCCTTGTGATAAAACAATTATCAACTTGCCCCCTCGTATTCTTAAGAAATATACTCATTGCCTCCTTAAACATATTTTACCTTTGAATTTTTTTGTGAAGACGAAAATACCCTTGTACTTTAAAAATATTTACACTATATTTATTTTATTTTATAATTATTTTTAATTTAATTTTTTATTTCTTTATTCTTTTTTCTCACCTTCTTCTTCCCCAAAACCTCCATCTCCAACCTCCTATACACCACCATCACCACCACCATTATTAAGCTTATTATATATATATATATATATATTTATACACACAATACATGTAACATATATATACACTGGCGGCAGCCAATGGTGGGCATTGATTGGTGATGCAATTAGTGGCAATTTGTAGGCCATAGGCATGGGCTGTTGGGTGGCGCTTTTGGGAGCTAAAATTGTAGATATGGTGGTGGTTTTGGAGGTTGAAATGGTGGAAATGGTGGTGGGTTTGGGTGGTGGTTTGGGGTGGAAATGGTGGAAATGATGGTGGACTTGGGTGGTGGTTTTGGGGGCAGAAATGGTGTTGGATTTGGGTGGTGATTTAGGGATAAAGCCGCGGCAGCAGTGGCTGCAGCAACGGCGGCAAGCGGTGGTGGTGGGAGGATTAGACAGAGGGGTGTGTGTGTGTATATATATATATATATATATACATTTTCAAATATCTTTTATAATTTTAAAATATTAAATGGAATAAATAGATAATTATTTAATATAAACCGTCTGATTTATCTCATGAGATCAATGGTGTTAGATTAGGGGTAAATTGATCTTTTAAAGACAGAAAAATTACAATCATGAGCACATAGTGCGAGTGAGGCGCATATAGGGGGGTAAATTGTATCTTTATTTTTTGCACATTGGGGTGTTCTGTGATTTTTTTTTATCGGGCTTTTGAAGAATAACACCTATCACGGGGGGTACAGACGATTATTTTGTGTGTGTGTATGTATATATATATATATATTATATTCACTTGTTCATTGTCTTCACATTGAAGATGATGAACAGTGACTTTTTTTAAAATATATATATAAATATATAATTTTGTATGTATATATATATTATATAAATATATTACTTTTGTGTTATTATATTTCTAAATTGAATTATTGAACTAATTACAACTACCTCCCTTATATATGCATATACATATATATATATATATATGTATATATATATTAGAAAATATACATTATTTTGTAATTTTATGTTAAAAAATATATTATTTTTGTGTTATTAGAATTTTTTAATATTTTATTAAACTAATTACAACAACCTCCCTGATTTTGAAAAAGATTGCATCCACCTCCTCACATTTAAAGGGTACGCTGGTCCGAAAATAGTCAACAATCACAAAGGTCAATCCCAGGGGCAAAATTGGATTTTTATAAAAATTTGGTGATGACATCATCAATTTCCGTACAAAAAGGACCTCAAATGTAAGTCGGATATTAAATTTACAGAGGTGGAAGTAATTACTCAAATTCGGTGGAGGTGGCTGTATTTGGCCCATAAATTAGGGAGTTTTTTGTAATTTTCCCATTTATCTAAAAGGAAAATGATCCTTTTTGGTAGCATAACAATAATGTGAAGTAAATTACGGTTGATTTTCAAGTAAAATAAATAAACTATGCTATTTAATAATTTGTGATATATATGCATAGTATATCTTAGGATCTAAAGTCACACGAAATAAGGCTACATTCTTGAAATCTTCATATGTTTAGAAATATTAAAAGACGATGATACGATATGCATTTTGCAAGTCAACTTAAGAAAGCTAACCTTTTCTTTCAATTTAGCCTCAGCTAACTGCTCAACATCTTTCACTTGGTTTTCCAAAAAGAAGGATTTCTTTTTACTTAGCTTCAATTTCTTCCAACGAATATATGCTTCAAAGCAGCAGCACGTTCCAGGTCTTTCTCGGAACTTGACTCTCTGTTTTCAAGCAACAAAAACATAACTAGTCAGTATTAGTTTTATTTTTTTCAAAAAGCATAAAAATCACTATACAACTAAACTATACATGTTTCAACACTTTATCAAGAACAAGTTTATTATCTGATTGTTAAACCATTGTACAATAATATGCATTACCTCCTGTTTACACCAAAAATAAAATGGGCTTATCAATTTAAAAATCCTAAACGACGCATTTATTAATTTGAAACTGGGCTTAAGATAAAAGAGCCCAAGCAACCTTTATTAGTAGGTTAACTCGAAATTGGTCTAAAGTTGAAAGACCCAAGCAGCCTCGTTGATTAAGCAAATACGAAAGAAGGCTTAAGTTGAGAAAGCCTAAATGACCCATTTGTTGATTAGTTAAATCGAGAATGGGCCTAAGTGGTTTAGATTTGTTTTGCAAGGAACAGATCCAAGCCCAATGTTCCACAGGTCTACGAAGAAAGGCCCAAAAGAGTAGGAGGTTAGTCAGTACAGGGACGCGCCAACAAAATAAGTTTGAAAACACAGTTGAAGGCAGTTTCCAACCGCAAAGGACGTGGGTACGTGATAAAGGGCAAGGCGAAGAGGAGAGAGAGACAACACAAACAGATGAAAGCTGCATATTTTTATTTTTTTTCTCTCTAGGAGTAGGCGTAACCTTAGGAGTAGCGTAATTTAGTTAATTCCGTAGATTAATTTCCGGTGATCAAGAGTTGATATCGATCATACCTGCTGCTCGAACAGCTTTGTAACACAGGATTGGGGATCAATATAGAGGAATAATATTTATCATTTTTATCAGATTTAAGTATTTGATTGATAAAGTTATATCTGGACTTGTATCTTCCTTTTTTATCTGTTTTTATTAATTGCGGTCCGAACAACAATTTTAAACAGCACGTCCAAGTGTTAAAGTCTGAACCACCATCTAGCGGATCAAGTTCGAACGCGGGAGTTGTTAGATAATTTTAAGTGGAGAATTATCACGGGGCTGGAGTTAACCGAATTAACTCTTCCTTATTAAATTTGTTTTTATCCAGAAACAAATTTTTGGCGGCCACAGTGGGAGTTGGTGTCATAAAATCAATTTTTCTAAGATCGTTTAAGTCATACTAACAAGACTAACAATGACATATGAGTTCACTCGTGACGACTGCACCAAGGATTTCGATATCCAGTCGGTGGCGAAAAGTAAAATCAGAGCGGACAAAATGTACGAACAATTTGTCCGACTCATGAAACAAACTCTAGCAGGTGCTCGAGAAGATCAAAAGAGAGAATTCAATGATCAGTATCGAGCACTAGCACAAGAGTCCGCACGAATATTCACTGCAATTGTACAAGATATTGCTGTGAGTACTCGAGATGGTCTTACTCGAGAAGTCACCAGGGTTATAACTGAGCTAGGTGAAATCTTTAATCAAACTTGTGATATTTTTTCAAACATGATAAACACACAAGTAGTCTTGGGTCTTGAACCCTTAATCAACAAACATAATATTTTAATCGAAAAAGTATCACAGTTGGTAAAGCCGAGGACTCAAAGTAGATATATTAAACCTGAATGAGATTGCTCTAGGATACCCTCGAGAAAACGGGCCTCAGAATGGTCAATTTGAAATTGGTCAGACTTCAGGATCCTCACATCTCGAGGGCAATAATAATGTTAATAATAACCCTCAGAATATAAACTCGAGTTATAACGAAACACCACATCCTAATGCATATAATACGAGTTCGAACCCACATACTACTCAAAATATAAGACCTGTTGGTCCCATACCACCGAACGGAATGGGACAAACTCCGGTGGGATACCCTCTAAACATGAATTTTGGAGGTCTCGAGAGAGAATTTAACTTTACATAAAGATATTTCGCTGGGAGGCAAAACCAACATCAGGGGCCAAGTTTTCCTGGAATCTCGAATAACCCTATAAATGCATGAAATCAGAATTTTTCTGGATTTCAAAATAATCCGAATTTTACTTATACCCCAAATAACTTCCAAACGCCATTTGCTGGGGGGCAAGCTATTCCTAACGGTTATATGGAGGGTAATCTTGGACCACAAGTTCAAGACCCACTCCAAAATCAAATCGAATTAATAATTGAGAGAATGTATGGCCCTGGTTTTCGAAGAAACTAGAGGTTGATTCCAAGCAATCCATACCCTGAATGGGTGGATAGGAATTTTCCTTTTCCCAGAACATATAAGGTCCCAAATTTTACACTGTTCTCAGGGGATGATAGTGTATCAGCTTTAGAACACTTATCTCAATTTACCTGCCAATGTCGAGAGGTAACAGATCAAGATTATCTTAAACTAAGATTGTTCCCTAGTTCTCTAACAGGGTCATCATTCAATTGGTATATTAGCTTGTCTCCAAACTTAATACATACTTGGAAGGAGATGTAGTTCCAATTTCAGAATCACTTCGCTCAAACAGATCCAGGAATATCTATGAGTGACTTGGCTAAGATTAGGCAAAACATAGGAGAGTCTATAGAAGAATTCCTATCAAGATTAAAAAAGGCTCGGGTTAAGTAACATTTGAATTTACCTAAATCCGAATTTGTGCAGTTAGCACAACAGAATATGTTCTTCGATTTTAGAATAAAATTCGATGGGATGATATTCCGAGATTTTCGAAGTCTTGCAGAAAGGGCAACTAGATATGAGAACATGTTAAAACAAGAAAGCTTAAGAAAACATGAAGGACTTAACACATTCGAAATCTCAGCACCATGGGTATTCGAGCATGCTTACAAAGTAGACCTCGCAGAATTCATAAAAGGGCCCCCATTCCAATGTGGAGCACTTGAACAAAAAGAATGTGAAGCGATGGGTTCTTTACAGTCTAAGAAAGATAAAAGATATACTTTTGATGTGGTGAAAACAGAAGAAATATTCGATTGGCTACTAGCCAATAAGAAACTGAAGATTAAAGGAAAACATCGATTTCCAACTAAGGCAGAAGCCAAAGAAAAATCTTATTGTAAATGGCACAATGCCTTTACACACGAAATAAGAGAATGTGTTATGTTTCGAAATTTAATACAATCAAAATTAGACTCAAATGAAATATCTTTTCCTGATAATCAGAAAACCAATATATACGAAGATCCTTTCCCTGTTTTAAATTTCGAGATCAATACTCTGGAAATTGATTTACCTGAATGTTCTAACATTTTGTCTGAATCTTCGTATGAACAGGTCCCGAAGGAAGCTAAACTGGCGAACAGACTCTTTAACAGACTCATAGACGAAGGAGTCTTGACCTTTCCAAAAATCAATGACGATGGGCTCGAGGGCATGTGCAGGTGGCACATGAACACGCTGCATACTACTGATCAGTGCCAGATCTTCAGGTGCTTTGTTGCCAAACAATTCGAGAGAGGTAAGATATTATTGTCTAGGGTGGACAAGCCAATCCTGGAATTTGGTCAAGACGGGAAGCCTAAGGAAAAATAGTTGCAATTTGAATCGGCTCCTCTGGCCGAAAAGGCTGATGGGAAATCATACAAGGAGGCAATCGAGACCCCCAAGTGTGGAAAACCTTACCCAACTATAAAAGGTGCTCTACAGTCAATGTACCGACACCCTGCACTACGAACTGGTGAGATTACAAGTGATCCCGAATGATCCGGATTGGATTCTAGCGTACCAAAGAGAATGGAACAAGAGGCAAAGGTATGAGAACAATAGCTACAATTATCAGCCCTACAATCGACACTTTCGAGGAAAGGGAGGCAGAGGTTGTGGAAAGCCTTCATCAGTAGGCAGGGATTCACCATTCAGCAGTTTAGGTGAACCCAGTGAACAGGTCGAGAAAAAGAAAAATAGCCACCAGAAGGTTATTAAGCAACAAGTGGCTTGCTCTCGAGCTGCTGTGGCTTTAGAGATGCAGCAAGAAGCTGTTGGTGAATCAAAGAAAAAATGTTGAGCAAGGGCCTGTTAAAAGCTAGAAGGGGAATGAAACCTGAGGAAGATGAATATGAAAAAGACATTGACCAGTTAAGTGACCAATTCAAGGATACTAGCTTGAAAAGAAAGAACTCAAGGTTCGATAGGATGAAAACTTGGATGATTTCGAGTCAGGCGACAACTTAGATATCCTGTTGGGAGATGCTTCTTACTAGGAATCGACAAACGAAACCGATTTGAAAGCAAAGGAAGCATCTTTAAAAAGAGCCTGCAATTCGAAGAGGATAAGGATATGAATATGGTAACTGTTTTGCCAACAGCATTCGCTGCAAAAGAAGGCATAATGGATGAGGAGGAAAAATCTCTTGAGATGATGACCATCTCTGAGTCGGGCAATATTTCTAAGTCAGAAATTCCTAACTGCAGGTTATTCGAGACGAAGATAGATAATGAAAACTTAATCAATCTTTTATTCTTGAAGTAAAAATTGATAATAACGATATGAGACCTTTATTCGTAAAAGCCAAGATCAAAGGCGTTAGAATTAGCAAGGTTCTAGCTGACAATGGTGCTACTGTTAACATTTTGCCTGAAAAGATGTTAACAAAATTAGGAAAGACTGTGAAAGACCTAGTCACCACTGATGTTTCAGTATATGTTTTTTCTGGGCAAGCTACTGGAGTATCTGGGGTCATACCTTGTCGAATAAAGGTTGGAACCCAGAGCTCATACTCTGCATTTTTCGTGGTAAACACGAATTCACCATCATTTAATGCCTTATTAGAGAGAGATTGAATACATCAGAATTATTGTATCCCTTCGACCCTACATCAGATGTTGCTTTGCTAGAATGGACATGAGTTCGAAATTGTCGAAGCAGAGAAAAATTCCAATTTTATTGATACTCACATTGTCCATGCTAGGTACCTGGATAGAGGAGTCGAAATGAAGGACAACTAGGCTTTGGAGTTTCCAGCCATCGAAACGGCAGGAACAGGAGGTGAAGAAAAATGCATCAAGACTCGAAAGGATGAGGACCAGTCTACAACCGAAGTAGATGATAATTTAGCCTAAGCTGAAATATGGATTTTATGATCTTCTTTTGTTTAGTTTTGTAATGGACAAAGTAAATTATAATTATGTATTCGAATGTTTGTTTAAGAAATTACTAATTGAAAAAGTTATTTCAAGTTTGTCTGCTTGCAGTTCTGTTTTAGTCGAAGAATTTAATACAAATGATAATAGTAATGTGATTGAATGTTTCGAAACCGAAGGAAACTTCTCGGTTAATAAGTTCAAACAAGGGGTTATAGAACCTGATGAGGATATTAGAAGACATATCCACGACCCTCTAGAAGAAGTCAATCTAGGAACAACAAAAGACCTAAGAATGACTTATGTAAGTTTGAAATTAGATCAAGATGAAAAAGAAAAATTGATCGGAGTCTTACATCAGTATAAAGATTGTTTTGCATGGGCGCATCACGAAATGCATGGGGGAGATATGAATATAGCTTGACATGAGTTACCAATTAAACTTGGTTTTAAGCCATTAATACAGGCACCTCGTCGACCAACTCTTGATTTAATGGATGCAATTAAAGATGAGATTGGGAAATTGGTTGAAGCCAATTTCATAAGACCAACTCGATACGTCGAATGGTTGGCAAATATAGTCCTAGTAATCAAGAAAAATGGGAATGTAAGGGTCTGTATTGACTTTCGAGATTTGAATAAAGCCACACCTAAAGATTAATATCCTATGTCCATGGCTGACGTATTGATAGACACACCTGCAAGGAATAAAGTGATGTCTTTTATGGATGGTTACTCTGGATACTATCAACTAAAAATATCCGAAGTAGACAGAAACAAAACGGCATTTCAATGCCCGGGTTCCATAGGAACCTTCGAATGGATAGCTATGCCCTTTGGATTAAAAAACGGGCTTATCAATTTAAAATAAAATGGGCTTATCAATTGAAAAATCCCAAACGACCCATATATTGGTTCGAAACTGGGCTTAAGATAAAAGAGCCCAAGCAACCTTTATTAGTACGTTAATTCGAAATTGGTCTAAAGTTGAAAAGGTCCAAGCAGCCTCGTTGATTAAATAAATACGAAAGAAGGCTTAAGTTGAGAAAGCCTAAATGACTCATTTGTTGATTAGTTAAATCGGGAATGGGCCTAAGTGGTTTAGATTTGTTTTGCAAGGAACAGATCCAAGTCCAATGTTCCACAGGTCCACGAAGAAAGGCCCAAAAGAGTAGGAGGTCAGCCACTCCAGTGACGAGCCAACAAAATAAGTTTGAAAACACAGTTGAAGGCAGTTCCCAACAGCAGGGGACGTGGATACGTGATAAAAGGCAAGTTGAAGAGGAGAGAGAGACAACACAAACAAATCAAAGCTGCATATTTTTTATCTTTTTTCTCTCTAGGAGCAGGTGTAACCTTAGGAGTAGCGTAATATAGTTAATTGCGTAGATTAATTCCCAGTGATCAAGAGTTGATATCGATTATACCTGCTGCTCGAACAACTTTGTAACACACGATTGGAGATCAATATGGAGGTATAATATTTATCATTTTTATTAGATTTAAGTATTTGATTGATAAAATTATATTTGGACTTGTATCTTCCTTTCTTATCTGTTTTTATTAATTGCGGTCCGAACAACAATTTTAAACAACACGTCGAAGTGTTAAAGTCTGAACCACCGTTTAGCAGATCGAGTACAAATCCGGGCTTGTTAGATAATTCTAAGTGGAGAATTATCATGGAGCTGGAGTTAACGGAATTAACTCTTCCTTATTCAATTTGTTTTTATCCAGAAACACCTCCTCTTTAAACCGAGCTTCTGTAATCGCTAACGTTTCCTTGATATACTTCAGATGATTTTGCAACTCAGCTTTCTGACTAGCTTCAGAGTCGAGGATTTCCAACTTAGCCTTCAAGGCATCTTCGTTCAATTTTTGTTCTTCAAGACGTACAATCATTGTTTAAAGATCCTTCTTGGTACTTTGAAATGTCTCTTTGAGCAAATTGTTCTCTTCCCTAACAGAAGATATCTGCACCATAAAAAGATGATCAAATAAATATTTTGAGTCATGAAAAGAGATTAAAAAAAAAACATTCTCGCAACAATACTAACCTGAGATTGTAGCTTCTCACTTTTAGAAGCGAGCCGATGTATCAGGTCTTCTATTTCATTTCTGGCAGTTTTCAGTTCTTCAACTTTATCATCTTTCCCAGACGAAATAATAGACAATTTTGTATGAGTCTGTTTACACTATAAAATAATTTGGGTCTACTAATTATAAAGCCCAAATGGGGAAAATTCAAAAAGAAGGAAATTAGGCCCATAAATGAATAAGACAAGGCTCATTAAATTCAAGGCATGATAAGATATGGGCTGATTTAATAAAAAAAACCAATAATCGAATCTGAAAAAATGAAGAGAGCACAAAGACAGTAAGCTACCTTCGGGGAAAACGCGCCAAGTTGAGAATTTTAAAAGAGACAGTTGGAGGCAGTTGAAGGCAGTTCTCGAAAAAGAAGAATGTGGGTTCCCGGGGCCAAGATATATGTGGCCGAAAAAGAAGAAAAAAGAGGCATAAAAAAATCACAGAAAACTCTGCAAGGTTTCTTTCTTTCAGTAGTTTTAGCAGTCTTAGGCGTAGTTAAGCTTAGTTTAATTCTAGATTTCATAGTCAATAGCATAGATTAGTGTGTTAACAACATTGTGCTCGAACGCTCTATTCCTGTATCAAGAAGAATTCACCAGAGAATTCATGGAGGTATATCTGTTTAAGCTTTTAAGTGTTGATTATTTGCTTGAAATCTGAATATATGTCTTCTGTAACTGCGGCGTGAATTATATAACAAGATTAATTAAGTCATAGACCACCGTTAACATATCGAAGTAGGGGTTATTAGATAATTCTATGTTGTGAATTATCAAGGGGCTTGGACCGACCACTCGAAATCCTTCCCTAATCAATATTTGTTTTTATCCATAAACAAATTTTTGGCGACCACAGTGGGAGCTAGTCGAAATTGACTTCCATAAATTCACTAAAAAATGTCAGAAGAATCTTCTAGAGAAGAGCCAAATGATAATCTCGAAACACAGCCTGTGTCTAGGCACAGGATTAGAGCAGATAAATGTATGAGCAATTTGTTAAAGTCATGAAAAAGACTTTAGTAGGGGCTCGTGATGATCAATGAAGAGAGTTCAATGATCAATATCGGGCATTGGCTCAAGAATCTGCTCGAATATTCACAACAATAGTGCAAGATATCACTGTGGGTGCCCAAGATGGTCTCACTCGAGAGGTTACTCAAGTTGTGACCGAATTAGGAGAAACATTTAACCAAACTTGCAATGCGTTCTCGGGAATGGTAAATGTTCAGGTAGTTGAGGCTCTGGAGCCTTTAATCGGAAAACATAACGTCTTGATAGAAAAAGTGTCACAATTAATAGCAGAGGAGCCTAGAACTTGAACTTGACACCTAAGCTCAGGAGAACCACCACCAGGTTACCCTAGAGAAAATAGATGTAGGGATAACCTTCTCGAAACTGGTTAAACTTCAAACACCTCCCCTATACACAAACAGAACTTTTTGAACCTATCCATGTTGGGGGGCAGATGGGAATGGGACAACCCAATGTCACTCAAAACATACGTCCTTCTTCGAATCCACCTCAAAATTTGAGCACGAATCGATTCCAGCCACAACCTTCGAGGCCGTATTTCCATACACCACCAATTGGCTGTGGGTAAGTGCCCGCAGGGTATCCCATTAACAACCAATTTAATAATTTTGAAACATCACCACCTTTTATCCAAGGGCAATACCATGGGGGGCAAGACTAAGTTCCAGCCTATCCAGGAGTTGCAAATGCTCCTTTTCCTATAGGGAATAATAATTTTGCAAACGTACCGATAAGTCAAGGAATCCCTGCGTTCCCAAATAATGCCCAAGTACCATATGCAGGGGGCAAGTTATGCCCAATGCCTATATGGGAGGAAATGTTGGGGGATAATTCCTTGATCCTTTCCAAGATCAAATCGAAATAATCATTGAAATTTTCCCTTTCCCTGAAACTATAAGATTCCCCATTTCACTTTATTTTCGGGAGACGATCATGTCTCTGCCCTCGAACATTTATCTAGGTTTACTTGCCAATGTCGAGAAGCCTCAGACCAAGATTTTCTTAAACTAAGACTTTTTCCTAGTTCATTAACTAGATCAGCCTTTAATTGGTATATAAGTTTATCCCCTAACTCTATACATAATTGGGACGAGATGCAATTCCAAATTCAAAATCATTTCACTCGAACAGATCCAAGAATCTCGATGAGCGATCTTGCCAAGATCAGGCAAAATGTAGGGGAATCGGTCGAAGAATTCGTCTCACAATTCAAAAAGGCTCGAGTCAAATGTCACCTTAATTTACCAGAGTCTGAATTTGTCCAATTAGCACAACAAAATATGCCTTTCGAATATAGGCTAAGATTCGATGGTATGCCTTTCGTCGATTTTAGGAGTTTGGCTGAGAGCGCTATAAGATATGAAAATATGCTTAAAGAAGAAAGTAATAGAAAACACCAAGGTTTTAATGCCTTCGAAATAGGAACCCCATGGGTGTTCGAAGAGGCTTACGAAGTTGACCTAGCAGAATTTGTAAAAGGACCTCTGCATCAATGCAGAGCCCTCGAACAGAAAAACTGTATGGCAACTTGGTCGTTGCAAACGAAAAAAGAAAAAAATTACACTTTTGATGTAACTAAAACTAAACAAATTTTTGATTGGTTGCTAGCCAATAAAAAGTTAAAATTTAAAGGAAAACATAAAATTCCTTAGAAATCTGAAATAAAAGGAAAATCGTATTGTAAATGGCACAATGCATTTTCACATGACACGAACGACTGCATTTTATTCCGAAATTTAATCCAAGAAAAGATAGATTCGAAGGACCTAATTTTTCCCGATATTAAAAAAACTAACATAGACGAAGATCCATTTCCGGTTATGAATCTCAAAATTAACACTCTCGAATGTTCTTCATCTCAGGTCACTATCGAAACGAAGGTGGCAATCAGGACTTTCAATCGGTTGATTGATGAGGGGATTCTGACTTTCCCCAAGGTCAAGGATGAGGGACTTGAAGGGATGTGCAGGTGGCACATGAACACCCTTCATACTACTGATCAATGCCAGATCTTTAGGCATTTTGTGGCAATAAAACTCGAACGAATTCTGATAAGCCTATCCTTGACCAAAAAATGGATTTTAGGATTGGACCAGAATGGGAGGTTAAAAGAAGAATAGGCGGAAATCGAATCGCCCAGTGAAAAGCACAAGAATGAGAAAAAGATATATAAGCAGGCGCTCGAAATGCCCCTGTGTGAAACCATATATTAGACACCAGTGCGAGTGGTGAATGACTTGACCAAGTTACAGAGAGCATTATGCATCCAGTGCGCTGATGCTCTCCATTTCGAATTAGTAAGGTTGCTGGTGATCCCAAACGATCCGAACTGGGTTCCTGCACATCAAAAGGCCGAGAATTGGAATAAACGGCGGAGATAAGAATTTGGCAACAGAATACCAGGCACAGTGCCTCATCAATGGCATTTTCGAGGGCCTGGGGGAAGAGGTTTGCCACATAATCATCCAAGGGGGAATGATTATCGTGAGAATTTTGAAAGTAGCAGAGATAACTGGGCGAAGACGATAGCCTAGCAAGTGGCCTATTCGAGGGCCTCTGTTGCAATGGAAATGCAGCAGGAGACGGTTATAGCCAATTTGAGAATTGAGGAAGAAGCTCTAGCTAAAGGAATCCTAAAATCGAAGATAGTAAGGAAGTCGAGTCAGGACGACTTCAAAAAAAAGTTGGATTGCCTAAGCGATCAGATGAAGGATATGAACCTTCAGAGTAAGAATACGGGGATATGAGAAAATGATACAGAAGATTTTGAATCAGGCGATGATTTGGACATTCTTCTGGATGATAAGCTGGATGACATCAAAGATAGGGAAAAGGAGACCTCAGTTCGAAGGGCCATAAATTTTGAAGAGGATAAGGATTGTAACATGGTTACTATCTTGCCATCAAAATTCATCGTTAAAGAGAGTGAAATGGATGAGGAAGAGAAGGCTTTGGAGGCATTGACTGCCCCGAAAAGAGGTAACCACCCATGTTTTGAATTCCTCAAATGCAAGACCGATAAAAAAGAAAATGAAAACAAACATTTTTTAGAATTATTATTTTCGAAAGAAATAATAAACAATATCCATATGAAGCCATTATACGTACAAGCCGAAATCGAGGGCACAAAAGTTAACAAGGTACTTGTAGACAATGAGGCAACTGTTAATGTGCTGCCTGAAAACACTTTAGCCATATTAGGCAAATCTTCGAAAGACTTAGTAGCTGCCGACGTAGCAGTCTATGGTTTTTTAGGACAAGCAACAAAAGTGCTAGAAGTTCTACCCTTCCGAATTAAAGTAGGATCTATGAGTTCTTATTTTGCATTTTTTGTGGTAAATACCAATTCATCCTTTAATACGTTGTTGGGTAGAGACTGGATTCATCAACATTATTTTTTCCCTTCGACATTGCATCATTTTTTGATATTGTGGAATGGTGCCAAATTCGAAATGGTTAAAGCCGAGACTAACTCATATTTCATTGACACACAAATTGTGAATGCTAGGTACTGCACCGAAAACCTCGAAATGAAAGATAAGGAGTTTCCATCCGTCCCGATCATCGAAAAGGCAAAAGGAGAGGATATCGCGAAAGGAAAAAAAGACAAGGAAGACTCACCGGAGACAGTAGTAAAAAGATTTGCCCAAATCGAAATGGAGCAATCTTAACGTTTCAAATTGTATTCTGATTCTGTAGTTATGGATAATTTAAGACGTTTGTGTGTTATTGACAACGTTTTCAAGAAGTTAGTAATCAAAAATCTAGATTCAAATTTGCATCTTTATTCATATAACCTGAATGATTCAAGTCCCGATGTATACAATGAAATCGAACAGTTAAATCAAAGCATAGAAGATATAATTGAAGAGGAAATTCTAGAACCAGATGAAGATATTAGGCAGGATGTCCAAGACCCGTTAGAAGAGGTTAATCTTGGTACACTCGAAGAACCCAGACTAACTTACATTAGCTCAAAAATAGGGCAAAACCAAAAAAAAAAAAGAATTAATCAAAGTATTACATGACTATAAAGATTGTTTTGCTTGGGCTCATCACGAAATGCCGGGAATAGACATGTCAGTAACTCGGCATGAGTTGCCCATAAAGCCTAGATTTAAACCAATTATTTAAGCCTCGAGAAGGTTATCACCTGATTTACTGGGGGCCATTAAAGAAGAAATCGAAAAGTTAGTCAAAGCTAAACTTATTAGGCCAGCCAGATACGTCGAATGGCTAGCAAACATAGTCACAGTAATAAAAAAGAACGGCAAAGTGCAAGTTTGCCTTGACTTCAGAGACTTAAATAAAGCTACGCCAAAAGATGAATATCCAATGCCGATGGCTGATACTTTGTTGGATGCAGCGACTCGATTTTAATTTTTGTCTTTTATGGACGGTTACTCGGTGTATTACCAATTGAAAATAGCTGAGCAACATAGAAACAAAACAGTATTTCGATGCCCAGGTGCTATAGGCACTTTCGAATGGGTAGTAACGTCTTTTGGTTTAAAAAATGTCGGGGCTACTTATTAAAGGACCATGAACTACATGTTTCATGACCTTATTGGAAAATCGATGGAAATATACATTGATGATATTATGATCAAGGCACAGACCCATCAAGATCATATAAAGTCTTTAATGAAAGCCTTTGAGCGAATGATACAGTTTAACTTAAAAATAAATCCTTTAAAATGCGCTTTTGGAGTAAAAGCTGGAAATTTCTTGGGATTTTTAATCCATAACAGAGGCATTGAAGTGGATCGAAATAAGTCAAAAGCGATTTTAGAAGCAAAACCTCCTACGAACAAAAAGGAGTTACAACATTTTTTGGGACAAGTACACTTTCTGTGGAGATTTATATCAAACTTAGCAGGAAAAACAGAAGCGTATTCCCCACTTTTGTGATTAAGAGAAGGAGAAGATTTTATTTGGAGAAAAAAGCAGCAAGAAACTTTCAAGGCAATAAAATGACACCTCACTCAACCTCCAGTTTTAATCCCTCCTCGAAAAGGAAAAAAACTAAGACTATATATATCAGCGGCGGATTGCTCGATTGGATGTCTCTTAGTACAAGAAAATGATAGAGGATTCGAATTGGCTATTTTTTACTTAAGTAGGCTATTGAACGATGCCGAGAAAAGATATTCATCTATTGAAAAGTGGTGCCTTAGTCTATATTTCGCATCTGTTAAATTAAGGAATTATTTCTCCGCATATATAATAGAGATTGTATCCCCAACAGACATAATCAAGTTCATGATGAATCAACCTTTGGTAAGAGGGCTGCTAAGTAAATGGAGTCTAAGTTTACTCCAATTCGATTTAATTTATGTACCCCAGAAAGCTATAAAAGGACAAGTGTTGGCTCATTTCCTTGCTAACCATCCTTCGAAAACTGATACACTTGATAACCTCGAAATCAAATTTATAGACTTGGTGCCATGGATCCTTTATTTCGATGGATCAAGCACGTGGGAGAATGCAGGGATTGGAATATACATCGTATCTCCAAACAAAGCAATCACAAAAATGTACGGAAAAATCGAAGGGGAATGTACAAACAACAGAGCAGAATACGAAGCTCTCATCTTAGGTTTAGAAGTGTTACTCGAAATGAATGCTAGAAATATTGAAATAAAGGGTGATTCCCAATTAATTATAAATCAAGTGAAGGGGGTATTTAAATGTATAAGCCCATTGGCAATAGCTTCATTTGCCCGAGTGCACGAACTATTAAATTTTTTTAATGCCATTAAAGTTACCAATGTGCCAAGAGAAAATAATCAAATAGCAAATGATTTGGCTCAATTAGCATCAGAATACAAATTGGACTCGATTTTGCTCAAATCGGCAATCCAGCTCGAACCGAGAATGGTATTACCTTTCGAGCAGAGACATATCTCGATTAACAAAATAGACATTATGAAAGAGAGAGACGATTGGCGGCGCGAAATTGTTGAATATCTTAAAACTCCGGCAAAGGGAGGATTCTCGAATAAATTAAAATTAACGACACATCATTATTTTTATGATGGACAAGAACTGTACAGAAAAGACTCATAAGGGGTTTTAATAAAGTGTCTTGATTTGGAAGATTCCATGATCATCATGGCACAAACACATGAAGGTATATGTGGGGCTCATCAAGCAAGGCAGAAAATGAGATGGTTAATATACAGATACATGTATTATTGGCCAACAATTTTAAAAGATTGCATAAATTATGCCAAAGGATGCAGGCTATGCCAAAGGTTTGGCAAAATATTAAGGCAACCTGCAGCCGAATTGAATTCAATAATTAAGCCATGGCCATTTCGAGGATGAGACATGGATATCATTGGCGAAATCAAACCTGCTTCTTCTAAAAAGCATAGCTATATCTTAGTGGCGACAGATTATTTCACAAAATGGATCGAGGCTAAGGCTTTCAAGAGCATCAATTCAAAACAAGTAATGGAGTTCATTAAAGAAAACATAATTACCAGATTTGGGATCCCTGAATCTATAACATTTGATCAGGCCAGAATCTTTAACAGTACAGAGATGCTCGAATTCTTAAATCAATTTGGAATCAAGTTATTAAATTCAACACCATATTATGCCCAGGCAAACGGGCATGCCGAATCATCAAATAAATTGATTAAAGGCTGTATTTCAAAAATGATATGGAATAACCCCAGGAATTGGCACGAACTACTAATTGATACATTATGGGCTTTAAGAACACCAAAAAGGATAGTTTAGGAATATCTCTGTTTCAGCTGGTCTATGGGCATGAAGTTGTCATTCCTGTAGAAATCAGTATAAAATCGAGAAGAATTTGCGAACAAATGCATCTTACAATGGAAGAATATGTCAAAAATATGAACATCAAAAAATTAGATCATGAGATAGTACAGATAATGGCTTTGCAGAACATTAAACTTCAGAAGAAAAGGGTTGAAAATGCTATAATAAAAAAGTAAAAGCAAGGTCTTTCGAAAAAGGAGACTTAGTTTGGAAAATGATCCTGCCAGAAGGGCCAAAAGATCATTTTTATGGGAAGTGGTCGCCTAAATGGGAAGGACCATTCCAAATTTCGAAAGATTTATCAGGAAACTCATTTAAACTTAGATATTTAAATGAGATTGAATATGGAGCGATGAACGCAAAGTATTTAAAGAAATACACACCAAGTATATAGAAAGAAAGTGAAGCTATTATATTCGAAAGATTACCCGAAATGGGCAAAAATTTCTTACAACTAAAGTAAGAAATGTTATAAGTACATCACTCGAAAATATCTAAGACTTAATAAAATACAGAGAGTTAGCCAATACATCTAGGCCGGAATCGAAAGTGTCTCTTTCGAGCAAAGCGGGTTTGATTACTTCTTCGAGCTCGTAGGTCAACCCGGTTATATGATCATTCAAAGATGATAAGTCTTTTTCGACTTGGTCAACTGAATTGGCCAAGCGATCCCTTTCGGTTTGAAGATTGGCGATCTGGGCATCTAGTACAGTAATTCGAGCCAAGTAATCCACTCGAAAATTCTCCAAAACAGTGACATGGTTATGGAGTTGATCCATTTTCTGGGCATGGCCTGAAGGCACCTCTCTTTCGAAAGGATTCATGCCTTGATCAGTAAAGGCATGAAGGTTGGCAAGATTGTTCTCGAATACTTCGCGAGCCATTCGAAATTTGGAATGGTCCTCGAAGCCGCTTCATCGAGAAGAAAATGGAGCTCCTCTAGCAACCGAGAATCAGTAAGCCTATGTCTTATATCATGAAGGGCTTTGTGTAGAGCAACTTGAGAAAATGTCACTGGAACAGCACCCCTTGAAGATGAACCCACGAAATTAAACAAAGAACTTAAGAAGATAACAAAATACCATACATATGATAAACAGATGCATACCTTCGGACGGGGCAGCAAGAGCCATAGAGCTTGAAGGACCAGGGTCCAGAGCTAGTCCAAGAAGATTAGTCAAAGGAAGAGCATCCTCAATTTCTTCTATTCAAACTGAAGAGGACGCAGGGGAAGAGCCAAGAGTAGGTTGGGATCTGACCGCAAGATTAGTGCCAATGTTGTGGAGAATGGATGAATCCACAATGATAGTAGACATTCCTGCCGCGGTGCCAAAGGAAAACCTCACTGAGGAGGGCAAGCGAGGAATGCCCAAGTTTTCAAGAAGGGAAGTGATAAGAGGCATTTTTACGTGTTTTTAAGCCCCTTTGCGTTTATGTCTTAGGTTCATTTATCGCTTGATTCTTGCCACATGTGCGTTTAATTCGTGCATTAAGTGATTTCAGGTCTTAAATGGATACAATCAAAGAACGGGATGAAAAATGACGTATAAAACAAGTTTAGGCCAAATTTCTATGCACCCGTACGCCTAGGCGCCATCTTGCCCACGCCCGGGTGCCGTTTCAGCACCACTTTCCACGTTCGAGCGCTTTTTCCGTATGTTTAGAGACCGAATTGGATGAAGTTCCCTTCTACAAAGTTGTAGAACTATGTGTTAGCTTCAAATGAGGACTTGAATCATCCAAATCGGAGTTTTGTGGAGAGAGTTATGAAGGAAATACAATTACTGCGCAAGACAGAGGCAAATACTCCCAACATTCTGATTTGGGCGCCCGAGCGCCGTAAAACCCGCGCCTAGGCGCGCCCACATCCGAGATTTGATTCCTTTCAGCCAAAAGATCATCATTTGATGGGGGAATGGAACATTTAAAGCCAAGAGGTCATCACATGTATGGGGGGGATGTCATAAGTATGTTTCTTACTAGATCTACTTTTGGGAATTTTATACTACTCACTTTAAGAGTAGTGGAGGGGACACTAGGGGGGACATACACATGAGGGGCTGATTGGTGGTGGTCTTCTTAAGGATCCTAGGGGGCAATTGACCGAAATCATCTTGGAGAGGAGGGAGAGAGAGGCATTTGATCCATCACTTTTCACTCATCATCATTCATCACCATATTTCTTCATCACTTTTGGAGGGGAACAAAGAGGGAGGAGCTAAGGATTGAAGATCAAGAGCAAAGATCCATCATCAATCAATTGAGGGAGTTTTAATTATTTGCATTTACATGTTTATTTCCATGAGTATGTATATGTTTGTATTAGATTTTCTTAAGGCTTTGATGAGAGGCTAATATTGTAGAACTAAGGCCATGTGAAGGCCAAATTTATGAATCAATATATGTGAAGTTGCTCTTTGTATTAATTCTCCTATTGCTTTGTGTGTTAATTCTATGCTTTTATTCCAATCATGTGTTTGATCACCATATGCTTGCTATCTTGCCTAATCTAGTTGTTCGAGAGAAAATAGATTAGGGTGCAAAAGAATTAACACATCATCCGAAACAAATGAGGGATTGCCCTAGAAATAGGTAAAGATTCCCGGGTGTTGTTAGCCGGATTCGTTCGGGGAAGCTCTAGAACGTTAATGCGTGATTTTTGATTAGATTCTCGGATAGACATATTTAGAGAACCGTCAATTAATCATAGGATTATTATGTGCCGAGACATCGGGTAATAGTTAATTTAGGAGTTTCCACCAAAGCAATAGGAGTCTAATAATTCGAAGAGTAGTTCATATATATTGACGAGTAGATTTGGTTGTAGCATGTGCCTTAGTCATTTTATCATACGTGAGATTTAATTCATAGCTTGTTCCCTCCTTTGATCTTTCGTTTACTTAATTGTTTTCCTCTTACTTTACTTTAATTGTCTTACTTTCATTAAAATCATAACTAGAATTCAAGTCCCCGTGGTTCGACAACCCGGACTTTTAGTCCACTTATTACTACCACGACTAGTACACTTGCTATCAAAGCACGTTAAGTTTTAGCGTGTCAAGTTTTTGGCGCCGTTGCCGGGGACTTGTTTATTTTAGTTTACATTTTTAATAATTCTTAGTTTTCGTTCATTTCTTGATTTTCTTTTATTTTCGTGATTAGTCTAATTTTGTTCTTGTATTTAATTGTTAGGTTCTTGAGGTGCATGACCCGCTCCTCAAGCAAGCCTCTATACGAGTTGGAGCCCGAAATTGAACGAGTTCTTAGGACTAGTAGGCGAGCAAGAGAAATGGCCAATAATCTCAACCAAAACCCAAATGGAAATTTCCCGGACTAGAACTCACCGGAAACTAGGGAGTGGTTACAAGGTGTTCTACAAGCCATGCAAGCGGTACCTCCTCCACAACTCCCGTCGGTTCGGGGTAGCTTACCACCTAGGGTCCATACCATTCCGGGGCCCGTAGTCGTGCCTAATTTCTTCACACCAAACTACCACATTCCGGCTCACATTTTTAATATGGTGCAAGGAGATTCGTCTAAGAGTCTTCCATTTCTCATTGAAGGATAGGGCGACAACATGGTACAAATCCTTACCTCCACAATCTATTACAACATGGAGTGAGTTGGTTGATGCCTTTTTAAATAAATTCTTTCCACCCTCAAAAATAAATGAGCTACGGAGTAATATAAAAGGGTTTAGGCAAAGGAGCAATGAATCTTTAGCCGAGGCTTGGGCTAGATATAAGGGCATGCTCCGTAAATGCCCCGATCATAATTTTGGGTTGAATGAACAAGTACTCCATTTCTATGATGGGGTTAGGTCACGTATTCGGCATAGACTCAACGCGGGTGCGGGAGGAGATCTCCTTGGGTTAGATTGTCAAAGTGTATGGGACAAAGTCGAACAGTTGGCCCGAGAAGACGAGCTTTACCCCGACGATGAAGAAGCCTCATCCTCTAAAAAGGTTGCTTGTATTGAGGAAGTAGTTGAGGAAGTAGTACTCTTGGAACCGGAGGTTGGCAATGTTAATTATGTGGGGAATCAAAATAAACCTCGGGTGAACTTTCATATAACCGAGAATTTTCCAAAAAGGCCCAACCCCGCACAGAACGCACAACCGGGGATCTATCAAGCTCCACGACCACCCTTCAATAACCCACCCCCGAGGCAAGGCAATTTCAATGGACAAGGTCAAGGTCAAGTGCAAATGCGACCTCCCACAATCGATGAGAAACTGGATGCTCACATGAAAAAGTCCGATACATCTTTCAACGAACTTCGGAATATGATAAAGGATATGTGTATGGAGATGAAGGATTTGCGAACACAAGTAGGGCAACTTTCTAATGCGGTTAACGGTAGAGCCCCGGGGACTCTCCCAAGCGACACGGAAAAGAACCCGAAGGCCCAATGCAATGCCATAGCCTTGAGAAGTGGCAAACAATTGGAAAATGACACTGCCAGTACATCCGCGCCCGAGCGCCCAGATATGCGCGCCCAGGCGCCAGAAGATCCGCGCCTAGGCGCCGATACACGCGCCCAGGCGCCGCCCACTGTTTTTGTGCCAGCAGATCCGCGCCTAGGCGCCAATACACGCGCCCAGGCGCCAACCACAAACCTGCCAGATGCAAACTCTCTGCATCCCGCGCCCGAGCGCCCAGATATGCGCGCCCAGGCGCCAGAAGATCCGCGCCTAGGCGCCGATACACGCGCCCAGGCGCCGCCCACTGCTTCTGTAGGTTTTCATCCGTCTAATCCAACGCTTTCTCCCCCTATCGAAGTTCGTCTCCCCTTCCCAAATGCTCACAAAAAGAAGAAAAAGGAGATGGATCCGAGCTTTCTTCGAATTTTGGCAATCCTTCGGGAAGTGAGAATTAATATTCCGTTTATTGACGCCATCCTCCAAATGCCGAATTATGTGAAGTTCTTCAAGGACATACTCTCCAACAAGCAGAAGTGGGAAGAGAATGAGACGGTGTGCCTCACGGAAGAATGCTCCGCCGTATTACTCAATAAATTGCCAACTAAGCTCCAAGATCCCGGGAGTCTCACAATCCCATGCACAATTGGATCCTTATCATTCAAGAAGGTGTTATGTGACTCGGGGGCCAGCATCAATCTTCTTCCATACTCACTGTTTAAAAAGCTAGGCCTTGGAAATCCCAAGCCGACCTCAATGAGCCTTCAACTAGCCGACCGATCGATCAAGAGGCCCAAGGGGATAATCGAAGACGTTATTGTCCAAGTCGACAAGTTTTATTTTCCCGTTGATTTCGTAGTACTCGACATGGAAGAGGATGTGGAAGTACCATTAATCCTAGGGAGACCATTCCTAGCCACGGGTAAGGCGGTAATTGACATTGCTAATGGTAAGCTTACCTTGAATGTGGGCGATGACAAAGTTACCTTTGATGTTTACAAAGTCCTTAAACATCCTTTTGATCATGACTCGTGTTATCGAATTGATACATTTGACCATTTGATTGTTGAGTATTTACAGGACAATACAATTGAAAATTCTCTCGAACAGAGTCTTATGAAATCCATGCAAGTGGACTCGGAGAAAGATGATCTAGTGGAAAAGGTTCTAAGCTTAGAGTACAAATCTTCCTCTCATTCGGGAGGATTCATCAAAGTTGATAGATCATTGTCAGGATCACCTCGCCCATCTATTGAAGAACCCCCCTCTCTCGAACTCAAACCCCTCCCCTCCCACCTTAAATATGTGTACTTGAACGATGACGAGACACTCCCATTGATCATTTCCTCATCTCTTTCAGGATCACAAGAAGAGCAATTAATGACGGTGTTGAGATCTCACAAACGGGCTTTTGGGTGGAAACTTGCGGACATCAAAGGCATTAGTCCAGCGATATGTATGCACAAAATACTTATGGAGGACTCCACCAAGCCTACACGCCAACCCCAAAGGAGATCAAACCCACAAATCCAAGAGGTAGTCAAGAAGGAAGTGATTAAACTGCTCGACTCAGGTATAATCTATCCTATTTCTGATAGTGCGTGGGTGAGCCCTACCCAAGTGGTGCCTAAGAAAGGGGGAATAACGGTAATTGAGAATGCGAATAATGAGCTTATCCCAACTCGTATAATTAGTGGGTGGCGTGTATGTATAGATTACCGTAAGTTGAATGATGCCACACGTAAGGATCATTTCCCCCTCCCCTTTATTGACCAAATGCTTGAACGATTAGCCGGGCATGATTTCTATTGTTTTCTAGATGGTTACTCCGGCTATAATCAAATTGCCATAGATCCTGAGGACCAAGAGAAAACCACTTTCACTTGTCCTTATGGCACATTTGCTTATAGAAGGATGCCATTTGGCTTGTGTAATGCCCCGGCCACTTTTCAAAGATGCATGATGGCTATTTTTCATGATATGGTTGAAGATTTCCTTGAAATTTTTATGGATGACTTTTCTGTTTTCGGAACAACTTTTGATATTTGTCTTGCTCATCTAAATGTTGTGCTTAAACGTTGTGAAGAAACCAACCTTGTTTGAATTGGGAAAAATGCCATTTAATGGTCCGAGAGGGGATTGTACTTGGCCACAAGATCTCTCAAAAAGGGATCGAAGTGGACCAAGCCAAGATTGAGGTCATTGAAAAACTTCCCCACCCACATCGGTAAAAGCTGTTAGGAGTTTTCTCGGGCATGCTGGTTTCTATAGGCGATTCATCTTGAATTTCTCTAAAATTGCGAAACCGTTGTCTAATTTGCTTGTTAAAGATGCACCTTTTGATTTCAATTCTTCTTGTATGCAGGCCTTTCTTGATTTGAAGGAACGCTTAGTTTCCGCCCCTATCATGTCATCCCCCGATTGGAGCTTACCATTCGAATTGATGTGTGATGCGAGTGACACCGCGGTTGGAGCGGTCCTTGGCCAAAGGAAGGAAAAGGTATTTCGAACCATTTACTATGCTAGTAAAACTCTTAACGACGCACAATTGAATTATGCCACCACGGAAAAAGAATTACTCGCCATAGTCTTTGCATTCGATAAATTCCACTCTTACCTCGTGCTAAACAAAGTGATAGTTTACACCGATCATTCGGCTTTAAAATATTTGCTTGCCAAGAAAGATGCTAAACCAAGACTCCTTAGGTGGATTTTGTTACTCCAAGAATTTGATTTAGAGATAAAAGACAAGAAAGGCACCGAAAATGTAGTAGCCGACCACCTCTCACGATTAGAGCTAGTGAATGATCCGTTAGATGAGACACCAATTCGTGAGGAATTCCCAGATGAACACCTCCTTGCTATTTCTGAAAAAATTTCACCTTGGTATGCTAACTTTGCCAATTACATTGTCACGGGCCGTCTTCCCCCGGATATCACTTTTCATCAAAAGAAGAAATTTCTATCTGATGTAAAGCAATATCTTTGGGACGAACCCTTTTTATTCAAAGTTTGTGCAGATGGTTTAATTCGACGTTGCATACCCGAAACGGACGTGCATGCTATCCTATCTCATTGTCATGATATGGCGGTAGGTGGCCATTTTGGGCCTTCCAAAACGGTAGCTAAGATCCTCCAATCAGGTTTCTTCTGGCCTACTCTTGTTAAAGATGCACATCATTATGTCAAATCTTGTGATCGCTGTCAACGAATGGGGAACATCTCTAAACATCATGAAACGCCCTTAAATAGCATGTTAGAGTGTGAGTTGTTTGATGTATGGGGTGTGGATTTCATGGGCCCTTTCCCCAGTTCTTGTTCAAATAAATATATCCTCGTTGCGGTAGACTATGTCTCCAAATGGGTGGAAGCCGTGGCCTTGCCTACTAATGATGCTCGGGTTGTCACTCGTTTTCTGAAGAAACATATTTTTACTCGATTTGGAACTCCCCGAGCCATCATTAGTGACGGGGGCACCCACTTCTGCAACAGGCAGTTTGAACTTTTATTGACCAAGTACGGGGTGAAGCATAAAATTTCGACCCCATACCACCCACAAACTAGTGGCCAAGTGGAGGTCTCGAATAGGGAGATTAAGCGTATTTTAGAAAAAACGGTCAATGCATCAAGAAAGGATTGGTCCCTTAAATTGGATGATGCTCTTTGGGCTTATCGGACCGCCTATAAAACCCCAATTGGCATGTCCCCGTATCGTCTTGTTTTTGGTAAAACATGTCACTTGCCCGTTGAACTCGAGCATCGTGCTTATTGGGCCATTAAGTTTCTAAATTTTGACTCTCAAAGTGTAGGTACACAACGTTTGCTACAACTCAACGAACTCGAAGAATGGCGTCATCTTGCCTATGAGAACGCAAAACTCTATAAGGAGCGGACCAAAATGTGGCATGACAAACATATTCTCCCCGGGAATTCCACAAGGGAGAGCGGGTGTTGCTATACAACTCTCGACTCCGACTCTTCCCCGGGAAGCTTAAGTCTCGATGGTCGGGACCATTTTTGATTTCCCAGGTCTATCCATCCGGCGCCGTCGAACTTACAACAGATAAAGGACATACTTTCTTGGTCAACGCTCAACGTCTAAAACCTTACTTAGGGATGGATGGGCCAAGAGACAAAGAGTCCTTCATCCTCGCGGACCCTTCGTGATTCTTCGCTTTCAGTCGAGCTAATGACTCTAAACTAGCGCTTCTTGGGAGGCAACCCATGTTTTCTTTCCGTTTCCTTTTCTTTTTCCCTTATTATTCCGTTTGTTGCTTTATTTTCTAACCTTACATCTTTGTTAGTTTGTGTTTTAAGTGTTTTGTCTCTTCCTTTTGAAACAGGAAATGAAATTCGTTACAAAACTATTCAGAATCCCGCGCCCAAGCGCCGAGAAATCAGGCGCCTAGGCGCCCGACTCTGAAACGGGCGCCCAAGCGCCGAGAAATCAGGCGCCTAGGCGCCCGACTCTGAAACGGGCGCCCAAGCGCCGAGAAATCAGGCGCCTAGGCGCCCGACTCTGAAAGGGGCGCCCAGGCGCCGAGAAACGCCCGCCTAGGCGCGGGCATTACCACCCAAAGGACTCGAGGTAAGTTGTATCGCGCGCCTAGGCGCCCAAACACGCGCGCCTAGGCGCCCGATTCTGAATCTAACAAATATATGGGTCAAAAACGGTCAAAATTCCCCAAAATCTTCACAACTCCTCTCCCACTCGAATTCCGGCGATTTCCTCAACATTTCGGCCATTTCCACCGGATTTCACCGCCACTTCCATCAACATCATTCGTTGCACAAGAGGCTCGTCTTTCACATCGACTCGGTGCGAAAATTTTGGGGATAAAAGGTGAGTTTTGGCTTTACCCTTCTTCCATTTCCGATTCATAGCCGACGCGTAGGTGCCTTGCGTTATATATTGAGGATTAATTGGGGCATTGGCCGATTGTTGATTGAATTTTTAGTTGTTATTGCATTTGAGAGCTTGAAATTGAAAGTGTGGGTTGTAATCAAAAATTGGGGGTTGATGTTGTTGAATTGGATGGTCTATTGTTGCTAAATCCGTGGGTTATTATCAATTTGTGGGTTGAAATTGAATTTGTGGATTGTTGCCAAGTGTGGGTTGCTCTGATTTTGGTGTGTGTTGGGCGTTGAAGATTGTTGTATTTGGTTGGTTGCATTGGGTCGATTTGAGTAGTTAAGAAGTTGATAATTGTTGTTGCAAATGACGAGAACTACCAACAGGCCGTCAAAGGGTAAGAAAAAAGTGGGTGAGGGTTCCTCTAATGAGCCGAGACTCCCGATAGTACCCGTTTTGAAAAACCCCAAGTCCAAATGATGTGTCAGAGTTTGAGCACCCCCCGCACCCTTATTAAGGAGCACTATTTAACCACCCGGGGACAGCCCTCTGTGCACGAATTGATACAATTTCATCGCTTACAGTTTTTTTGTCAAAAGCCCGAGGCCATTCATCTTCCTTGGGTTCTGGAATTCTTCAGCTCCGGGGTTTATGATGAGATTGAGACACGAGGATGGCTGGGGACTACCCTTTTGGTCCGGGGCAAACATGTCAATTATGAGTTGAGACAGATTAGGGAGAGCATAGGCACCCCGACCCCTCAGACATGCGAGTTCACCGCTCTTTACAATTCAGGGCGCCTCCGAGTTAGCCTGTCAGATATTTTGCAGGTTATTGGCCGAGAGGGGTGGGAATGGGTACCCGGAGAAGCTCATGTCCCCTGTAGGGCTCTATTACCCGAGGCTGCTTTCTGGCTCGACTTCATCAGATTCAATTTAATGCCGAGTACCAATCGATCAGAGGCAAACAAGGAACGGGCCACCCTCATCTACGCTATTATGTCCAAGAAAGCTGTGGACTTTGCCCGGGTAATCCACAAGTCTTTGACGGACCACTTTAGAAAGTTGAAGAATGAGTTAGGGCCATTGATTAACAAAGAATTGGCTAAGCAAAAGGGAGAAGGTCCCACTCGGAAGATTCCCATCATTCTCCCGTCACTGATCACAGCTTTATGCAAGGCGGCTAAGGTTCCCACATTTCCTTTGGAGCGTACTGAGCTTCCTGGTTCTTATCTCACCGTGGTAGATGACGACTCCCAGGCTCCTCCACCACCAGCTACTTCAAAGAGGCCTCGCCCATCTTCATCCCAGTCTACTAGCTCCCCACAGTTTCCACCTATGGATGCCGCCGCCATTAGACAATTAAAGGATGAATTGAGGGAGGAGTTGCGAGATGAGATGAGGGTGGTCATGTCCGACACTTGTGCTTATTTCCGTCAGCTTTTTGTAGAGCATGATGCGTTTGTCGGTTGGGGGCCGTTTGATTATTCTGCTCCTCCACCTTACCCGCACCCCCCGCCTCAGCAGCCCGCAGATATGCACGAGTCAGGTGCTCTCGTTCCTGACGGAGGTGATGATGAGGCTCATAATGATGAGGGTAGCCCGTTGATTGATTTGGATGATCTAGGCGGCGAGGATGAGGATTACATTGACCGTTTTGGCACCACCGATTAGGCTTATCTTGTTTTATTTCCATGCATGTTTCTTTTTATTTTTTTTTTGGATATCTTTTGTTGGGATGTTTGATATTTTATGTTTGATGTTTGGATGCTTGATGTTTTCCTTCCATGCATGTTTCTCATTTTTTTTGTTTATCTCGTTTTGTTTTATTCTATTCTATCCAATGTTTGATGCTCTGTATGTCTAGCATTTGTTTACCTATGTAGTGATCGACACAGTGATTGCCATCCGTGGACTTGATTGCCTTAAGTGGACTCGGGTTTGCTTTTCAGCTTCCCTATGGTGACGTGTACTTTGCCCTTTTCTTTTTCAAACATTGGGGACAATGTTCATGATAAGTGTGGGGGGTATACTAGATCCATTATAGTCATGTTGATTCATGTTTTACATATTTCGGTCCAAGTTTGGTCAAGTTTGGGGGGTGCTGTACCTCTACATGTGAAATGTGTGCAATTTTAATTTATTTTTTGGATAGAATTTCAACCCTTCACTTGAGGCATTGAGCATGGTTAATTTGAATACATGGTATGTTTTCTCTATCAATTTGGTTTTTAATGGCTATACACATCGTTCCTTGCTTATGGGATCCTAACTAGACTAGATTAACCTTAAGATGATTCACATATGCACCTAAATCGAAGGTAGAGGAGTTGAGTGGGCAATCATTTTGAAACACTTAAAGGCTTGATCCCGGAAATATCAACTTAGAATTTTCACATGTGTTATGAGTTGAGAACATTAACTTCGTGTGCTTAATAATAATAAAAAGAGGTTGAACATTGGTATGACTGAAAAAAAGCACCATGCCTAGAATACTGTACTATTTTGCTAATTTGAGCTAAGCTCAAGCCAATGTAAGTGTTAAGTGAATAAGGACCTAGTTTGATTTTGTGGCCTTTGACACTCGAGTGATTAAGCCCTTAGGAATGTCTCCACATTTGATACCCTAAAGCCATCTGGTTTAGGAGTTATTGGCCTAAAACTCGTTACACGGGTGTCATAGAAAGCCTAAGAGGATCAAACATTGCACATGGTCTAGCCTCTAATGTTTCGAGTTGAAAGTGCATAAGATAAATCCGAAAGTGGAATGAAGTGATAAATTTTAAGTGGCTATGAAGTTGTATTCAATTCTCGTACCATGTGAATAATCAAAAGTTGATAAATATGGGGTAATGTTTGAAAAGTGGTAAGAATGCCACTTGACTATAATACTTGAGATTTATTACACTACACCCTTAGGATGATCTTTTCAATGTTAAGGCGTAACATGAGCAAATGTGTGATGTGTATATATTTGTAATATGAGCTTAAACAGATGAATTCATACCATTGTGTGCTATTATCATTGTAATTACGTTGAGTGATCGGGGTTGAAAATCTTTCGATTTTGTGGGTATATCGTCTGCAAACCCTCACGAGACTATAACTCGTCCTTTGAGGTAACTCAAAGGTTCAAAGGCTTGTTGCATTCGCTAAATGCAACCGTTTACTCCACGAAAGTGAGTTAGGTAGTTTTCTTTTGTTTCTCTCTTTGATTGATGATGTTTCCTTATCTTAGAACTCTTATTGCTCGAGGACGAGCAATTGATAAGTGTGGGGGTGTTGATAAGAGGCATTTTTACGTGTTTTTAAGCCCCTTTGCGTTTATGTCTTAGGTTCATTTATCGCTTGATTCTTGCCACATGTGCGTTTATTCGTGCATTAAGTGATTTCAGGTCTTAAATGGATACAATCAAAGAACGGGATGAAAAATGACGTATAAAACAAGTTTAGGCCAAATTTCTATGCACCCCTACGCCTAGGCGCCATCTTGCCCACGCCCGGGTGCCGTTTCAGCACCACTTTCCACGTTCGAGCGCTTTTTTCCGTATGTTTAGAGACCGATTGGATGAAGTTCCCTTCTACAAAGTTGTAGAACTATGTGTTAGCTTCAAATGAGGACTTGAATCATCCAAATCGGAGTTTTGTGGAGAGAGCTATGAAGGAAATACAATTACTGCGCAAGACAGAGGCAAATACTCCCAACATTCTGATTTGGGCGCCCGAGCGCCGTAAAACCCGCGCCTAGGCGCGCCCACATCCGAGATTGATTCCTTTCAGCCAAAAGATCATCATTGATGGGGGAATGGAACATTTAAAGCCAAGAGGTCATCACATGTATGGGGGGGATGTCATAAGTATGTTTCTTACTAGATCTACTTTTGGGATTTTATACTACTCACTTTAAGAGTAGTGGAGGGGACACTAGGGGGGACATACCATGAGGGGCTGATTGGTGGTGGTCTTCTTAAGGATCTAGGGCAATTGACCGAAATCATCTTGGAGAGGAGGGAGAGAGAGGCATTGATCCATCACTTTTCACTCATCATCATTCATCACCATATTTCTTCATCACTTTTGGAGGGGAACAAAGGGAGGAGGAGCTAAGGATTGAAGATCGAGAGCAAAGATCCATCATCAATCAATTGAGGGAGTTTTTAATTATTTGATTTACATGTTTATTTCCATGAGTATGTATATGTTTGTATTAGATTTTCTTAAGGCTTTGATGAGAGGCTAATATGGTAGAACTAAGGCCATGTGAAGGCCAAATTTATGAATCAATATATGTGAAGTTGCTCTTTGTATTAATTCTCCTATTGCTTTGTGTGTTAATTCTATGCTTTTATTCCAATCATGTGTGTTTGATCACCATATGCTTGCTATCTTGCCTAATCTAGTTGTCGAGAGAAAATAGATTAGGGTGCAAAAGAATTAACACATCATCCGAAACAAACAAAAGGGATGCCCTAGAAATAGGTAAAGATTCCCGGGTGTTGTTTAGCCGGATTCGTCGTGGAAGCGCTAGAACGTTAATGCGTGATTTTTGATTAGATTCTCGGATAGACATATTTAGAGAACCGTCAATTAATCATAGGATTATTATGTGCCGAGACATCGGGTAATAGTTAATTTAGGAGTTTCCACCAAAGCAATAGGAGTCTAATAATTCGAAGAGTAGTTCATATATATTGACGAGTAGATTGGTTGTAGCATGTGCTTAGTCATTTTATCATACGTGAGATTTAATTCATAGCTGGTTCCCTCCTTTGATCTTTCGTTTACTAAATTGTTTTCCTCTTACTTTACTTTAATGTCTTTACTTTCATTAAAATCATAAACTAGAATTCAAGTCCCCGTGGTTCGACAACCGGACTTTAGTCCACTTTATTACTACCACGACTAGTCTTGCTATCACAAGCACGTTAAGTTTTAGCGTGTCAGGAAGCTCTATGCCATAAGTTTTCGAGAAGGAAGGCCTGCAAAGGATTTTCATGAATATATAGTATCTATATATGGTATTATACATAGTATATATATGCTATCGAACTCCTCTCGAAGATGTAAGACGTTGCAATTGCTACAAGATTACTGACGAAAGAAGCACCTCCGAAAGGTGGCATTCGATTCAGGTACTCGGTTACTGATGATAACTTAGTAGTAAGTAAACCTTCTTGACTGTGGGGATATTAGGTTGATCTTTAAGTGTCGCAGTAGAGGACTGAACAAACGATTGCATTCATCAACTCTCTATTAGTTGATTACATGCAAAGAAACCTCACAGAATAATTCGTAAAGCTATCGACAAGAATCTATAAATGAAATATATCCTCCAGGGTTGCTCGTTCAACAATGGAAAGGTGTTACTGTTGTTGAGAAAAGGCTCAATAGTCAAAAGCTAAAAACCCCGAAACAGACCATGGTACAGGCCTAATGAGAAAGTCAAAACTGACCACGGCAGGGTAAGGCCAGTCAAAACGTATTCACAAAGACGTGCTCAATCCTCCCAAATACTGACTCAACACGGACATAACAGAGTAATCTGGTCTGCCACCCCTTTTCAGTATCTGCATTCGTGAACTCCCTAGCGCGCACAAGCGTCCCAACACACAAGTTGTCCACCCAAATCCCATCTTTTGGCCAAGGAATATACAATGCAATCAATCTATCTCAAGGACCAGTCAAGATCATATTATCAATATAATGATAATTATGATTATGACTATAATTATGATTACAACTATAATCGAGGATACCACCACACACCCAAAAAGCACACACAACACAATGTGAAACCCAAGAAGGCCAGTATTCCTAAAATGAAGACTCGGCAAATATGGGTTCCTAAAATTGTAGTTCAAACTAACAATGCTGCTAACGAGAAAGGACCCAAGCCACAATGGATACCTAAACAGAAATAGAATTTCCCTTTTGATTGCAGGTACCTAGAGCTAAAGCCAATACATCTGTTTGTTACTTCGATAGTGGATCGTCAAGGCACATGACGGGTTCCAAAGACCTTCTAGTCAACTATCGAGCTACTAATGGTCCTCAGGTTGTATTTGGTGACAACTCCAAAGGTATAGGTACTGTACATAGTGGGAACATCATGATAAGTGATGTTTATTATGTTGAAGGTCTAAAGCACAATTTATTAAGCATAAGTCAATTCTGTGATAAAGGCTTTGAAGTCATGTTCTCAAGTGACCGTTGCTATATAAATGACGCTAAGACTAAGTCTACTAAATTGAAAGGTAAAAGAACAAATAACGTATATTTAGTAGATTGGGATTCAACAATTGATAACAAACCAACATGTTTTGTTGCTAAAAATGAATCTAAAACGGGTTGGTTGTGGCATATAAAAATGAATCACCTCAACTTCAAAACAATCACTCAGCTTATAAGTCAAAATCTTGTAGAGGGATTACCAAAAGGACCTTTTCACAAGGATCGCCTTTGTGATGCTTGTCAAATAGGTAAGCAAGTAAAATCATCTTTTAAGAGAAAACCTCACCTATATACATCCAGAATACTTGAACTACTTCACATGGATTTGTTTGGACCCGTTCAAACAGTCAGTGTGAGCGGTAAAAAGTATACGTTAGTAATAGTAGATGATTTCTCTTGATTTACTTGGGTGGAATTTCTTTCATCCAAAGATGAAACATGCGACAAGATGACAACGCTTATTCGACAACTTCAAACATTGAAAAATCTTAAGGTTGCAAGAATAAGAAGTGATCGCGGAACTGAGTTTACTAACAATATTGTTGAGAAGTTTTGTGCAAATAATGCAATACATCATGAGTATTCAGCTCCCAGAACTCCCCAACAAAATGGTGTTGCTGAGCGCCGGAACCGAACGCTCAAGGAAGCTGCCAGGACGATGCTAGCAGAGTCCAAGCTTGCTCCTCGTTTTTGGGCCAAAGCGATCAACACTGCATGCCACACTCAGAATCGCTGCATGATCAACAAACAACATGGAAAAACTCCATATGAACTCTGGAACAGATGCAAGCCAAATGTTTCATATTTTCACGTCTTTGGTTCAAAATGCTTTATCCATAATAATGGATCCCAAAGCCTAAAGACATTTGATCCTAAAATAGATGAGGGAATTTTTCCAGGCTATGCCAAGAATGGAAAGAGCTTCCGAATCCTCAATAAGATCAAGTCAAAGGTTGAGGAATCCATTCATGTAGTTTTTGATGATGCTAACCAAGAACAGAGTAAGGTTAATGTGAATAATGAAGGAGTTGAAGATCCATGTCATCAAGCGTCTAAAATTATCATTGATGAAGATACTAACGATGATGATGAGGTCTCAGTGCCGCCTCCTAAGACTACTCGTAAAGATTCTCTAGATAACATTGCAAGATATGCTGATGATCATGAAGAGAATGATCATCAAGAGCAAAAAAGGAACTATGAATTTGAAGCGCCTACGCAAGAGGATATTCAAGCGTATGATAGTCAAGCGCCTGTTCAACCTCTTAACCCTTTTCCAACCAGACCGATTATGGCTACGGAATCATCCACCTGAGCAGATCATTGGAGATATTGAAGCTCCTGTTAGGACTAGAGCCACTACATTTAATGAGGCCATGTTTGCTAGCTTTCTAGCTCAAATGGAACCTAAGAAAGTGGATGAAGCGCTAAGCGACCCAAGTTGAATTGAATCTATGCAAGAAGAGCTAAATCAATTTGAAAGAAATAAAGTTTGGACACTAGTACCAAGGCCAACTCATCAAGGAGTTATTGGGACTAGATGGGTTTACAGAAACAAGATGGATGAAAATGGCATTGTAATAAGGAACAAGGCCAGACTCGTAGCTCAAGGATACTTCCAAGAGGAGGGTATTGACTTCAATGAGACATACGCTCCTGTCGCACGTCTTGAAGCGATCCGGATCTTTCTAGCGTTTGCCGTGTTCAATAAATTCGTGGTATATCAAATGGACGTGAAGAGTGCTTTTCTGAATGGTAAACTCCAAGAAGAAGTGTATGTGGAGCAATCACCAGGATTCATCAACAACCATGGTAAGGGTATGTTTTAAGCACTTTGTGGGCTTAAGCAAGCATCCCGAGCATGGTATGACACTCTCTCTATCTTCCTTATTGGTAAAGGATTTTCAAAAGGCAGTGTTGATACAACATTATTTAAAATTACCAAAGACGAAGATACTCTCTTAGTCCAAATTTATGTTGATGATATTATATTTGGTTCTACTAATAAGCGTCTATGTGAGAGATTTTCGAAAATGGTGTAAGAACAATTTGAAATGAGCATGATGGGTGAATTATCTTTCTTCTTAGGATTACAAGTTAAACAACTCCCTAGTGGCATATTTATAAACCAAGCTAAATATACACGGGATATGAAAAAAAATTGTTATGGAAATGCATCATCTTCAAAAATTCCAATCAGTCAAACGCTTAAGTTAGATAAAGATGAAAGTGTGAAGAAGGTTGATATCACTAATTATAGAGGTATCATTGGATCACTACTTTATCTTACTGCTAGAAGACCCGATATTATGTTTTCGGTATGCATGTGTGCATGATTTCAAGCTGATTCAAAGGAATCACACTTAATTGCTGCCAAAGAATCCTTAAATACCTAAAAGCCACACACACGTGGGGTTGTGGTATCCAAGGGACTCTCCTTTTGAACTAATTGGATACTCAGACGCAGATTTTGTAGGTTGCAAAATAGATCGCAAGAGTACTAGTGGTACATGTCAATTTCTAGGTGATAGGTTAGTTTCATGGCATAGAAAGAAACAACAGTCCATAGCTACCTCCACAGCCGAAGCCGAGTATGTAGCTGCAGGAAGTTGTTGTGCACAAGTGTTATGGATGAGGCAACAACTTAGAGATTATGGAATAATCCTAGGTCCAACCCCTATTCATTGTGATAACCAAAGCGCCCTAACCATGACTCAAAACCCTGTTCTTCATTCCAGAACCAAGCATATTGACATTAGATACCATTTTCTTTGTGACCATGTTCAGAAGAAAGATATCTCCATGCATTTTATTGGAACTGACAAATAATTAGCAGATATCTTTACCGAAGCGCTAAATGAACAATGTTTTCTCACTTTGAGAAGTGAATTAGGTATGATCGATTTAAATGCTTAGTCACTACGCATCATACTTTATTAGACATATAATTTAGGGAGAATCCATCTCATTTATGTCAAAATAATTTTGAAATTATTACAATTTAACTGATATAGGGGGAACCTCAAAAGTATACTTGAAATAAATATGCAAGCGTCAATGATCAAAATTTTATCATATGCATGATCATCAATGCTCGGCATTATTTATGCATAAATTATTGGACGCTCAAACATAAAAAGACTTTAAAATTCCAAGCGTCTCATTCTCCAAAAAGGTCAAAACAATTTTATAATATCAAGCGTTATACGTACTAACCATTGAACCAATTCCATTCAATACCTTAACATTAAAACCTTTATAAAATTCATGCATAAATTTTACACGCTTCTTGATAAAGTAGATAGACTCAATAGTCTATATTGTACTCTATCTGCACGTCTCTATCACATCAAACTGGCGGGTAATCAAAGACTTTTCAAAATGACAGTTCAGAAAGAGCACGTGTCTGTGAAAGTGTTAATGTATCACAAGGCGCATGTACTACCCTCTGAAAATCCCAAACGTTTTTAATTTTTTTTTATTCGGATGTAAAACTTTATATACGGCAGTTACCTCTTGTAACTTCCCTCTTTTACTTAAAATTCGCGTCCGTATTTCAATCTGTGGCTGAGATTAAAATAACTTTACACGTGTCTAAATCTTGAAGGGAAGAGAGAACACATTTTTCAAAATTCCTTTGCTGATTCAGTTAAAATTCTTTTTGCATACGAAGTTATTCACCATTACTGAAAAAAAAAACTTTTGCAACTCTCTCTCTCTTTATCAAAGCGAAAGAAAATCTCAGTTCATTCCTCTAAATCTCTAATGGCACCAAAGAAAGCTATATCTTCTACCGTTGAGGCAGTCATCAAGGTCACTGAGGGCCTTATTGTTGATTGGAAATTCTTGTACGAGCAGCCCCAGATTAACTTGCATGATATGATGGATATCGTTATCAAGGCTGGGCTCAAGACTTTCTTGACTAAGTATTCATATTTCTTTCCCACAGAGGTTGATACCTTTTGGAGAACAGCAAAACTCTCCGAAGACCAAAAATCTATTTCTTGCCTGATCCTTTGTCCAAGAAACAGCCAGCAAAGGAGTTCGTGCTATCTGCTGACTCCATTGCTCAGAACTTTAGTCTTCCAAATGAAGGTGACTCGCTGGATAGTGTCACTCTGGCACAAATGAAAGAAGCATGGTCGGTCATACGGGCTTATGATGGAGTATCCTACACTCAGTACTTCGAAAAGAAAGATCTGGTATCTGAGTACCGGTTATTGGCTGATTTCTGTAGCAAGATTGTTGAATGCAAAGTGGGAACGTTTGACAAGGTCAACCCAACCCAATTTCAGATGATGACCGCTATACTCCTCTCCATCAAGATCAATTGGAGTCAATATATCTTTGGGAGATTTAGGGATTGTTTGACCACTCCTAACAAGCCTATGGACTCGTCTTGAGTGAACTTCTGTACAGATCAGATTGTGTTCACTCCTATGGTCTTCCCCTGAATAAGACCAAGTTTCTGGGAAAAAGGATTTTAATAAACCTTTTCAACCCTCCCAAAGTTGGTGGTGCTGCAAACCCACTGTCTGAGCGTCAAATTGTACGTGAGCGTCTGTTGAATAGGCGAGGAGTGTCCAATTGAACAGGAAGCCATGAAGCGTCCGACTGCTACAAAGAGGATGGCCCCAAGAAAGCCTAAAGTCAAAGCTGCTCCTGCTCCTCAGTTAGATGATGAGGAAACTGACGAGGATGCTCTGGACAAGTTACCTTTGAAGCGGAGGAAGCTGGAAGGAATCATTAAACAGATAGATTTGATGAGCCAGCTACTGCTCTCCTGCCAAGCGTCTAAAATCATTGAAGGAGTCAACGTGAAAAAGATTTTCAAGCGTACCAGGACACGCAAGCGTCAAGTTGACCCTGTTCCTGAAGAGCCTGAGAAAGTTGAGCCAAGCGCTCAAGATTCTGCTGTTGAGATAAGTTCTTAGGGTAAGTTTATTTCTTCCCACAGCGTTTCTTTTCCTACATCTGTAGAAGATCCTGCTCTTATAGAGGATATTTCACGTGCTACAGCTTTAATTCCAGTTGCTGCTGAAGCATCATCAGACATCCACCTGGATGTAAATCTAGAAACAGTGGTGGCCATTGCCGAAGATGTTGCAACAAGCGTTGCATTAGATGCCGAGGAACCTACATCGGAAGGGGTCCCGCTACCATCTGTGTCTGAAAGTCAAATAGAGGCTATAATAGAGGCACGCTCAGAAGGTCAGAACGCTGCTGAAGACGTTTCACAAGCAAGGTAATTCTTTAAGCTGGATCCTCTAAAGACGATTGATCATTCAATCAATTATATGCCACCAGCTCTTCAAGAAGATTTTATTCCAGCAGGCTGAAACGAAGATAGATATGTTGCTGCTGAGCAAGAGATTGCCACACTCATTGAAGTTGACACTCATATTAAAAACACAATCTTTAGCCGTGAGTCGTCAGAGATTGAGAGACAGTATTACCTTGCTGTTCAGCATGGCCGCACTCCTGATCATATACCCTCAACTTTCATTTTCTAGCAAAACCGTCAAGGAGGAAGAACTCCGCGATGTGATGTAGAGCTAGGCTATTTCTTAGATCACGGCCATAACAAGTCTACTGGTTTTTCTCTGAGGGACTACAACATTCGTGTGTATGAGCCTCATCGCCCAAGCTTTCTAAATCCTTCGGAGGTTGTCTTGAATAGAGAAGGCTACACACATTTCCCTCATATTGCCCATAGTCATGAAAATCTAAGTTTAAATAATCCACTCCGTCTATGGAAGAACAAAGTAGTTCATGTCGGTGAGCGTCTAGCATCTTTAACAGACATGATCCAGACAGAAGGTGATACTTATTTTGATAGCGTCTGGAATGACAATTATCAAACTGATAGATACCGATTCGAGTCTATCAGAGACATTCATCATGAAGGCATTAGAGCGATTGTAAACGCTGGCACAGACTACTGCATGAATGAAGTCAATTAGGTTGAAGCGTATGTTGGAAACAAGTATACCTTCACAGAGTTAGTTCAAGCTCCCCATTTGTTTGGCATAGGAATGCATGACAAGAAGCGCCAGTTCGCCAAGTATTGCCTGCAGAAGCGTCAACAGAGAGTTAGACTTGTTCTAAAGCTCCCCATTATTCGTCACCAGATTGAACAGTGTCTGCGTCAAGAGCTTCACAGATTATCCATATCATCTTTCTTGTTCAACGCTCAAGCGTCCACTAGTGGCAGTTCAGTCATTACAAGTTTGAACTTTGATCCTAGCCATTGTGAAGACAATTTTAATTTGATGGTCAAGATTATGACTCCTCTACAACATTTCGACCACATCTTCACTACAAATCTCAGAACTTGGAACGGCTCAGTCATCAATTCTTTTAGAGGATATCCTTTGCTCCCCTCCATCCGCAGAGAAGTACTCAGCCATTATAACTATGTCCTCTCTTTGCTCGAACGGAATCAGGGCATAGCTCAAGCTATATATCCTTATTTAGAAGAGTACTACGCTGCTTATGTGCCTGAAGATCAGCGTACAAAGACTCTTCCGACTGATTGCTTGATAGGATTTTCAAGACAATACACTTCGGATTCTATCTTCTCCATCTATCAAGCGCCTTCCAAAGTCTTTCCGAATCATTCTTGGTCCAATGTACATCAGGGCCATGGATAGTCCCCTCCGCACATTCATCGTTGGTACCTGTCTTTCAAGATCCAGATTGACAGAGCTTCTGGAAGCGTCGACCACCTCCCTTGCAGATTTAGCTTCTTGGATCTTCCAATTTGATGACTTTCGCCAAACAGAGTCAACACTTGAGGAAGCGCCTTCTAAAATAATTGAAGCGTCTACTTCCGAAGTCCCCAGTATTCCAGCGTCTGCTGAAGAACAAGTTCAAGCGTCTCCACCAGAAAATATTCCTGACGCTCAAGAACCTGTTGCTTTGGATCTCTCATACCAACCTCCCCTCGACTCTCTCAAACATACATCTCGATTCAAGCGAACGACTCCTCAAGCGGTTCCTTCTAATGAGAGTCAATCTTTCATCCCTTTGCTCAAATCCGTTTTGGAGGATATTAATGACCATACAGCTCAAAATGAAGAATCCCTCCATTGGATTAAAAAAGATTTGGCAAAGATTGAGTCGCATGTTATGAGCGCCCAAATTGCTCATATGCGCAGCTCGGCTCAAGCGGCAGTTGGTGAGTGCCGACATGATTTTCAAGATATGCATGATGCAACTCACACAAACCAACTGGCCATGATGGATGAATTAAACAAGCGCCTCGAGACCCTAGAGACATCTGTCAATGATTCTACCAACGCCAAGCTACTTGCACTAAAGGAACGCTTTGACAAGCGTCTGGATGATCTTACAGACTCAATGTCTCAGATTGCTCATTAGGTAAGTTTACTTACAGATCATTTCTTAAAATCTGATGATGGGAATATGGGCGAAGAGAAGAAGAAGGAAGGACAGAAGAAAGGCGAAAAGAGGAAAGCGTCTAGTTCAAAAGCTCAAGAACTTCCTCCTACACCTAAGCGTCAAGAATTAACTCCTGCTCCTTCTGCACTTGGTCTCCCATCTTGGATACAAAGTAACCCTGTTGAAGCGTCTAGTAGAACATTAAGGAAAACTCCAAGTGCGTTATATCCAAATCTACCTATACCCACAAGAGCAAGGTTAGAACAGTTTGACATACCTCTACAAAGAGCTTCAATTCTAGAACTAACTGATCCGCGAGTTTTAGTTGAAGAGAGGCGAATGTCTAACTTTGACCAAACTTTCAGAATTTGCATAAGGTATATAGGTATTGATCCGTATGAATGGGACAGACATTTCATAGCTTTCAAGAAGAGACAATTGGAAGAGAATAAGTTCGTGATCAACAGTGATCATGAAGCAATGATGACTTTGGACGATAACTTAACTGAAGCATTCCGAGCTGAAATGCCAAGCCGATACAAAATCAGATCAAGTCGTTAAAAGCATCATGTTTGCATTATCTATATTCTTGTCTCTTGTAGATATTTCTTTCAGTTGTAAAAATGCTTGTAAGATATATAAAATGCATTTTTTCGAGCTGAAACATCTCGTTGAAGCGTAACTGTTTAATCTAACCAAAGTAACTTTCATTCTTGGTTGTCTAACTCTTGAACTATAAAAGAGTAAGTATTGCCATCATAAAAAAAGGGGAAATTGTTAGGAATTTCATGTTAGATGTTTTGATGTTGACAATGAGGATTATTTGTTAGACCCCAAAATATGTAAGTTTAAGTTTACTTGAGAAACTTGTATAAGTTTCAAGTGTTAAATTTGTAATAGGCTAAATAGGCTTTGCTTTGTTTTTACTCTAGATTGGTAGGCTAAGAAATCTTAGACTAAGCGTCTGATTTATTTTGAGTGAGTTCATCAGAAGTAAGGTCTGAAGACTCAAGCGTCTCAAGTCTGAATGAAGATGAAGATTCCTAAGCGTCCAGTTTTGTTCAAGCTACATCAAGCGTTAATCTAAGGACACGAGTAAATCAAGGTTGATTGAGCATCTATCAAAGGCTTATTTCACCTGAATTTATTTCTAAATCCAGAAGGAGTATTAATGCAATTATTCTCAGTGCATTAAGTGCTAACGGGCATTGATTTCAAAATGCATTAAATGCTGATAAGAGCATTAAATGCGATAAGCACTTTCAGACGTATGGAGAAGCCACCCTTATTGACTGACAACTTTTTAAGACTGTAGCACCAACTCTTGTGCAGCAGATTTCCAGGAAAAAGAACAAAAGTTGTTGACTCGCGGAAGTAAGAGACACGCGCTTGTGCATAGGTCAAACGGACACCTTTTTCCAAGTATGCCTATAAATAAGATTTCAACAACAAGCCAACACACGACAGAGAGAACATTTTTATCAAGCCGAATTGTTGTTGGATTGAAGTCTCATTTTCTTCAAACTCCTGAGACAGTTAAACAATATCTCAAATATTCTTTTCAAAGAAACCTACACTACTTCTGAGATATTACCAAGTTGTTTGAACTTCATCAAAATTAAACAAACCTCTAGACAAACCCCTATCCTAGCCTCGCGATCTGTGTGAAGTCGAAGTAGGATACTTGCAATATTTCTGGGTGAAAGAAGCAAGAGATTGAAGTGATTTGTAGCAGAAATTTGTGTGATCAAGAAGCTCAAGTCATTAACATCCATCTCTCCCTAATTTGTATAAGATTCTGTGTGATTCTTTGAGAATCATCTTAGTAGATTGCCTCCAAGTGTTCAAGGAGAAGAAGGACGTAGTTGGGATTACACCACCCAACGAACCTTACAAATTTTGTGTCATTTACTTTACAGTCAATTTCCTTTTATCATCTCATTGCATAAACTGATTAAGTAAAACAAAATCAAAAGCTAAGAAACTAAGTATTGTTCAAGTTACGCTAACACCTTTTAAAAAGGGAGAAGACTATAAAATCAATTCCGATGTGCTAACACTGATCAAAAGAAGTGAACACTTAAACCTACTTGGTTATAGTATTCAAATCTTGAAGTCTAAGTTAACTTTCTAAAAATCAAGTCTTTAAAAGAGACGCTTCACCAAGCGCCTAAGTTTCAAACTAGACGCTTCAGTCAAGCGTCTGTTATCTCAAGCGTCCATATACACCTTTTAATACGAAACTTTTTAAAGTCGAAAAAGACTTCTGGGTCTATTCAACCCCCCCCCCTTCTAAACCCTTTCGTATGCCACTTGGGACCAACAAAAGTGATGAAATTTAAATGGCTATGAGGTTTTTCTTCAATTCTTGTACCTTGTGAGTAATCGAAAGTTGTAGATATGGGACGAATGTTTGAGAATTGGTAAGAATGCCATTTGACTATAATACCTTAGACTTATTATCACTACACCCTTCGGATGACCTTTTCAAGTCAGGAGTAACATGAGCAAGCGTTTGATGTGGACACATGTAATATTGAGCTTTAAAAGACAAATTCATGTCATTGTTTTACTATTGATCATATTGATTGGTTGGTCGGGGTTGAAAATCCTTCGATTTTGTGGGTATATTGTCTGCAAACCCTCACGAGACTATAACTCGTCCTTTGCGGCAACTCAAAGGTTTAAAGGCTTATTGCATGAGCTAAGTGCAATCGTATACTCCACGAAAGTGAGATTAGTTAGTAGTTTTCGTTTCGTTTTTCCTTTTTTGATTGTTGGTGGATCGCTATTTCGTATGGTTAATCGCTCGAGGGCGAGCAATTGATAAGTGTAGGGGTGTTGATATATGCCAATTTTACACACGATTCGCCCCCTTTAGCAAATTGATTTTGATGGTTTCTTTGATAATTTGATCACATATGGTGCTTTGATCTTTGTTTTCTCATATTTTATAGAATAACATAACATTAGGAGGAAAAGAACAAGTTGAAGGTTAATCATGCAAAAAGATACAAAACAGGGTAAAATGCTATCTGCGCAGTGCTAGAGTTTATATAATAGATTTCTCTACCCATGTCCAAACTACACACTTAGTATACCAATGGAAAGATAAGAGGCGAAGGTACATTTCGTATGTTGAAGACAAAGATCAGATATGCAGGGAAGGAGGTGAAAAAGCCATCGGAAGAGATGTCTTATGATGGCGTTTTCTCATTCAGTGACTTGTGAGACAATTTTATCATCCTTAACGTTTGATTTTAGATTTTATGTCTTCTTGAAATTTGTATATCTTTGTCTTAGGATTCTACATAAAATTGAATCATCTTATTCCGACATCGGTAGAGAAAGTTATGAATATTTTACCAAAACTAGACGGAGCAGTAAGGGAATGCCGCGGCGTTCATCACCAACACCGTGGCGTTCATTACCAACGTCGCGGCGTTCTAAGCAGAAACTGAACGCCGTGGCATTCAACACCCAACGCCGTGGCGTTAAAGGCAGCGGAAGTGCCTATTTATAGACCATTCTGGTCATTTGAAAAAGGGAGGCCCCAAATACACTCTAAAGACCCTAGGGGGGCAGCCACAACCCAAGGAGGGGGAGAGAAGCACTTCGGAGCAAGAATCAAACGTCATAATGCCTCGTTGAACATCCGGATTCACAAGACGACGGAGAATTCATTGAGGGATCGCATTCATCACGGTTATTCGGGAGTTGTTCTATCTTTATTTCTTAAATTTGTCCAACTCTTTACTATGACTTGTATGATTCAAATCCATATTTGTGACGTGAACATAAGCTAAACTTATTTGATTAAGGCCTTGGCTAGGCCGTTTATATTATTGTGATTGTTGTTGTTTTGGTGTTTATTGGATTAATGTTGGTTTTAGTTATGTATTCAATATTTGATCTCAATGCTTCACTTGTTTGATCACCAAGTGTTCGATAAAATCCTAGTTAGAGATCGAGAGATAATAACCTAGGGAAGATATAAATATTGAATACCCTATAGTTAAACCAACTAGAGATAGACTAAGTTTCTTTAGGTGGCTTTCCATTCACGTGGGGAATTCCTAGACCTTAAATGCATCTTTGTTAAGCCGGGTTTTCATATAGAGATTTATAGGAAGTCGTTAACTAAGGTAGGGTTGCTATGCCAAGAGATTGGGTAGTACGTATGTTAGAGAATTTCGCCTTAGCTAAATCTATCCAATAATCCAATAGAACCTTAATCACAATCGAAATACATAAATGGTTGAACCATGTGCCTTAATCGCTTCTCTTCTATTGTTTCCTCCACTTATTTGGTTTTAAAACTGTTTTAGTAGTTAACTTAATTAACTAGTTTAATTCAACCTCTTATCAACCGATCTAACTTAGAAAAGAGTAATACAGTAGTCTCGGTACTTAGATAGTAGTTGTTCCTGTGGAGATGATAATTCGAACTTAACATCCATTTCATTACTACACACGACCAGTACACTTGCTGTGCATACACGTAAGATTCTGTCGTGTCAATATCTGTGACTTAAAGTTTGTGCAAACTAGAGGTGGAAAAAAGTATTTCATTACATTCATAGATGATTGCGCAAAGTATTGTTATGTGTATTTACTTAGAAGTAAAGACGAAGCGCTTGGAGCATTTACACATTACAAAAAATGAAGTTGAGAATCAACTTGGGAAAAGGATAAAAGCTATTTGAAGTGATAGAGGTGGAGAATATGGAGCGCCTTTTGATGAATTCTGTACCAACTCTCGAATTATTCATCAAACGACAACACCATATTCACCTATATCAAATGGTGTTGCTGAACGCAAAAATCGCACTCTCAAAGAAATGATGAATGCGATGTTGATAAATTCTAGATTACCTCAGAATTTGTGAGAGGGGGCGATCCTCTCCGCCAATTATATACTTAAGAAAATTCCTCCCAAAAGATGGAGTGAGACTCCTTATGAAATCAGGAAAGGTCACAAACCTTCATATAAGTACCTTAAAGTGTGGGGGTGTTTGGCTGAGGTAGAAATATTCAAACCCAAACGAGTTAAGATAAGGCCTAAAACAATTGATTGCATATTCATTGATTATTCACTTCATAGTAGCGCCTATCGATTTCTAGTACATAAATTTAAAATTTCTGAGATTCATGAAGGTACTATCATGGAATCTAGAAGTACTTCTTTCTTTGAGGATATCTTTCCAAATAAGGAAAGAACTATAGAAAATCCTCTTAAAAGAACACATGAAGCGTCTACGAGTAGTTCTAATCCTGGGATGAAAAACCACAACATAGCAAAAGGGCAAAAGTTTCAAAAACGTTTGGTCACGACTTTGTATATTATACATTAGAAGGTGAGCCAAGGGCGATTAAGGAGGCAATGTCCATTCCAGATGCTCAGCTCCGGATAGAGGCTATCAAAAGTGAAATTGAGTCTATTATGCAGAACCATACTCGGGAGTTGGTTGATCTTCCAAAGGGAAGTAAGCCTTTAGGCTGTAAATGGATTATGAAAAAAAAATATAAGACTGATGGATCTATTGATAAGTATTAGGCCCGTCTAGTAGTCAAAGGATACTGACAAACGGAGGGTCTTGATTTCTTCGATACTTATTCTCCGGTAACGAGAATAACATTCATAAGATTATTCATCGTTGTTGCCACGTTGCATAAACTTGAGATACATCAAATTGATGTTAAGACTATGTTTCTGAATGGAGAATTAGATGAAGAATATATATGGAATTACCCGAGAGGTATGTTGCTCCTGGGCAGGAGAAAAAGGTGTGTAAACATGTAAAGTCCTTGTATGGACTTAAACAAGCGCCAAAGCAATGACATGAAAAATTTGATAACACTATATTGTCAAATGGTTTCAAGATAAACGAATGTGACAAATGCGTGTATGTTAGACAAACACATAACACATATGTTGTAGTTTGTCTCTATGTCGATGACATGCTAATTATGGGAAGTAATCATGAAATCATCATGAATACTAAAGGAATGTTAAATAACAACTTTGACATAAAAGATATTGTGTTGGCAGATGTCATACTTGGGATTAAAATCTTAAGGACATCTGAAGGAATCATACTGTCACAGTCTCATTATGTTGAGACAATTCTGGAAAAATTCCTACCCAGCGACAGTGCAATTGCTAAGACGCTAGTACACATGAGCGTTAATTTATGCGAAAAACTATGGTGAACCCGTATCACAGTTAGAGTATGCTAGGGTCATTGGAAGTTTGATGTATATCATGAATTGTACCCACCCTGATCTTGTTTACTCTATGAGTAAGTTGAGTAGGTTCACGAGTAATCCTAGTTAGACCATTGGAAGGCCTTAACTAGAGTCCTTAAGTACTTAAAGCACACAAAGAGCTTTGGATTACACTTCTCAAGATATCGAGGTGTAATAGAAGGATACAGCGATGCTAATTGGATATCAGACACAAATGACTCTAAATCCACGAGTGGGTACATTTTTACCATTGTTGGTGGAGCAGTGTCATGGAAATCATCTAAGCAAACTTGCATAGCCCGATCCACAATGGAATCAGAATTCATAGCTTTAGACAAAGCTGGTGAAGAAGCTGAGTGAGTACGAAATTTCTTAGAAGATGTTCCCTATTGGGATAAACCAGTGCCCCTATCCTAATTCATGACTGTCAGTCGGCAATTGGTAGAGCGCAAAATAGTATGTACAATGGTTAGTCTAGACTTATTCGTCGTAGATACAATACATTAAACAGTTGATCTCCAACGGAATAATCTCCATTGATTATGTGAAATCAAAGGAGAATATTGCAGATCCTTTGACAAAAGGATTGCCTAGAGATCAAGTAGAATACCTATCAAGAGCAATGGGTTTAAAGTCTACAGATTAAAGAATGGACACAGTGGTAACCCAACCATGGTGACTGGAGATCCCAAGATCTTGGTTCAATGGGACAACTAAGCTGTGAATATTCAATAAGGCACTTAAGAGTTTAATCACATAAACTCTAAACCCATTGCCTAGGATAAAGAAGTGCAACCTGCAAGTTGTAAGTATGAGGTGTAGGCCACCTCAACATTGAGTAAAATGTAAACACTACTGAAACCAAGAGGGGGTGCCACGGCCAAAATGGACCCAACCGTGAGAACTAAAAAAATACTGGAAGTTTATTATGTGACTATCGTTGTCTGGGTTTACACGAATGACTGACCAATTCAAGACATCACGTTCATTGGGTAGCCTAGTAAATTCGATGATATTTTACTAGGAAAGGTTCAAAGCCAAAAGCTACCTCTTCTGATGTGATAAAATTTCAATCGAAATATCAAGAGCATGCATTGCATTAATTTCATTCGTGCGGGGGATCATTGGATAAAATGTGGTTTTACAAAGGATCGTTTCCACTACTTTTGTGTACGAAATTCAAACACCGTAAGTATTTAGGGTACAAAAGATTATTGGATAATCGTAATTTACGTTTCGAGTAGATGAGTTTAGCATTTGAGTTTCTCAAATTGGACTTGTAACGAATGAGAAATTAAGTGCTAAAGTGAGGTGTTTGAACTTATGTATCTCACATAAGATATAAACCACAATTTAATTGGGTTTATAAGTCCTTGCCTCAAAATAAGGGTTTGGCGCTTGGGTCATCCACTTTAGGTCTTTGTGTAAAAGGGAGAGGAGCTATGCAATTTGGCTTAGGCACAATTTCTTAGTTCTTCACTTGGGTGGTCCGGTGGATCAGACCGGACCTCGGACCATGGACTTGAGCTCGGGGTCGGGTCGGGTCGGGTCATGGCTCGCGGGCCTGGGCATGTGGCATGAGACTTGAGGTGTGAATAGTGTGGGCTTGGGCTTAACAATTAATCTTTTTGGATAAAGTTTATTTGGGCCTATCCAGAAAATTCAACAAGAAAGTAATCTGATTTTATTAAAACCCAAATTGAATTTAAAATGCTGGCCACATTTTTTAAATTTGAATTTTAATCTGCCTTCTAGAAGGACCATTGACTGCAGTCAATAGTCCAACAGTGACTATATCTGTAACAGCTGAAATTGTTTGTTGTTGCATAAATAGTAAATGGCAGATCAAATTTAGGATTTAATTCTGTATGATTTTTTCAGCTATATATAGCCTTCTCCAGCAATCAAATTTTTCACACCAACTCAAAACATTCTCTCTAAGTGTTCTTGAGTTCTTCATCACATCTTCATCTTTTTCTTGAGATTTCAGCAGTATAGTAAAGTTCATAGTTTTCTGAGATTAAAGTGGTTTAATCTTCAGAAACGTGTTGGTCCCAAGTGGCATATGAAAGGGTCTAGAAGGGGGAGTTGAATAGACCCTTAAGTCTTTTTCGACTTCAAAAAGATTTCGTATTAAACGTATTTGGACGCTTGAAATGATAGGCGCTTGAAGTGTCTAACGCTTCACTTTAGCGTTCACATAAGATATTTGAGACTTTGTGAAGCGTCTAATGAAGACTGTTTTATAAAGTTAACTTAGACTTCAGGAATTGAATACTTTGACCTTGTAGGTTAAGCGTTCAGTTCTTTTAATCAGGGTTAGCACAGCGGAATGATTTTGGAGTCTTCTCTTTGAAAGTTTTAGCGTCACAAGATGTTTCTTAGGTGCTTAGCTTTTGATTGTGTTTTACTTATGCAATGATATGATAGATGAATGAAATGACTGAAAAGTAAATAACACAATATTTGTAAGGTTCGTTGGGTGGTGTAATCCCAACTACGTCCTTCTTCTCCTTTGCACTTGGAGGCAATCCACTAAAATGATTCTCAAAGAATCACACAGAATCTTCTACAAATTAGGGAGAGATGGATGTCGATGACTTGAGCTCCTTGATCACACAGATTTCTGCTTCAAATCACTTCAACCCTCTTGCTTCTTTCACCCAGAAATGATGCAAGTATCCAACTTCGACTTCACACAGATCGCGAGGCTTGGATGGGATTTTCTAAAAGGTTTGTTTGATTTTGATGAAGTTCAAACAACTTGGTAATATCTCAGTAGGAATCTGGTTTCTTCAAAAAGAATGTTTGAGATATTTGTTGACTATCTCAGGAATATAAGAAAAGCAAGTAGGATGTTTCTTGAATTTTCTGGCTTTTCTGAGAGTTTAAGGAATGAGATTTTAATGCAACAGCAATTTGGCTTTGATAAAATTGTTCCTCTTTTTTTTTTGTTTGTTGTTGAAGTCCTATTTATAGGTATTCTTGGAGAAAGTGTCCGTTTGACACATGCACTGGCGCGTGTCTCTCACTTTCGCGAGTGAACAGCTTTTGTCCTTTTTCCTGAAAATCTGCTGCACGAAAGTTGGTGCTGCAGTCTGAGATAGTTGACAGTCCAATAGGGTGGCTTCTCCGTACGTCTGACATTACTTATCATATTAAATGCTCTTATCAACATTTAATGCATTTGAAATTAATACCCGTGGTATTTAAGGCTTTGAGAATATTTGCATTAAACTCCTTCTGGACTTAGAAGTAAATTCAGGTGAAATCACTTCTGTCCCATAAGGTAACGCTTGATATAGCTGGCCAAAGTGGACGCTTGGAGACTGTATCTGTCTTCTGAGATCAGGCGCTTGAGTCTTCGAACTTTACCACTGATAAACTCACTCAGAAATCATCAGACGCTCAGCCTAAGACTATTTTGCCTAACACTTTAAAGTAAGATAACAAAGCCTAATAAATCTATTACAAGTCTAACGCTTCAAAGCCTATACAAGTTTTCTACGAAAATAAACTTACAACTTTTTTGGGGTCTAACAAAACTTAATTGTCATCATCAAAACTTCTAACATGAAATTCCTAACAATTTCCCCCTTTTTGATGATGGCAATACTTACTCTTTTATAGTTCAAGAGTTAGACAGCCAAAAGTAAAAGTTAGCTTTGATCAGTAGACGTTAGTTAAAGTTAGTTACGCTTCAACGAGATGTTTCAGCAAGAAAAAAAATGCATTTCATATTTATCGGGAATTACAAGCATTTTTACAGCTGAATATTTAAAGATATAAGAGACAAGAATATAGATAATGTATAATCAGAAAGCTTTAATGACTTGGTCTAACTCTGTATCGCTTGGACATTTCAGCTCGGATAGCTTCAGTCAGATTGTCTTCCAAGATCATCATTGCTTCATGATCTTTGTTGATGATAAGCTTGTTTTTCTTGTTGTCTCTTCTTGAATATTGTAAAATGATTATCCCAGTCAGTTGGGTCGATACCAATGTACCTTAGGCAGATTCGAAAAGCTTGGCTAAAATCAGTCATCTTCCTTTCTTCAGCTAAGATCTGTTGATCTGTAGGTTCTGAAATGGATGTTCTCTGAAGAGGAATGTCAAACTGTTCAAGCAGTGCTCTTGTAGGAATTGGTAGGTTTGGATATAACGCTCTAGGAGGTTCCCTTAGAGTACTACTGGGCGCTCCGGATGAACTTTGTTTCAGAGCAGTTATCCAAGACGGGAGATTAAGCGCAGACTGAGAAGGAGGCACTTGACGCTTAGGAGACGGAGGATCTTCAACTTTTGAACTGGACGCTTTCCGCTTTTCTCCTTTCTTCTTCTCTTCCCCCTTATTGCCATCATCAGATTTTAAGAAGTGGTTTGTGAGTACACTTACCTGATGAGCAATCTGAGATAAGGAATCTGTGATGTCATCCAGACGCTTGTCGAAGCGTTCCTGCATAACAAGAAGCTTAGCGCTGGTGGCGTCATTCACAGAGATCTCAAGGGTTGCAAGGCGCTTTTCAAGTTCTTCTTTCATGGCAAGTTGGGTTGCGTGGGCAGCATCCTGCATTTCTTGAAAGTCTTGTTTGCACTCACCAACTGCCGCTTGAGCTGAACTACGCATATGAGCAATCTGAGCGCTCATTACGTGAGTTTCGATTTTTGCCAGGTCTTCCTTAATCCAATTGAGAGATTCTTCACTCTGAGTAGCTTGAGCGCTAATTGTCTCCAAAACAGATTTAAGCAGGGGACCGAAGGCTTGACTCTCATCTGATTGAACCGCTTGAGGAGCTGGTCGCTTGAACCGTGATGAGTGTTTGAGAGAGTCAAAAGGAACTTGATAGGCTGGATCAAAAACAGTACCTCGAATATCCAGGGAAGGATCTTCAGCACTATCAATGGTATCATGTTCAGGAGCGTCAGGAATACTGGTATCTGCAGATTTGGACGCTTCAGATGTCTCAGCAGGCGCTTCCTCAAGCGTTGACTCAGGTTGGCGAAAGTCAGTGAATTGGAAGTTCCAGCTTGCTGAGTCGGCATAAAGAGGTGGATGTAGAATCCAAGAGTTCAATGAGTCTGGTCCTGGACATACAAGTACCGGAGATAAATGTGCGAAGAGGACTATCAATGGCCCTGATGTACATTGGACCAATGATATCCAGCACATGATCTGGGAAAACTTGGACGGCGCTTGAGCGATGGAGAATAGTGAATCTGTGCAGTGAGTTCTGGAAAATCCAATCAAGCAATCTGAGGGAAGAGATGCAGGACGTCGATGTGTAGGCACACAGTCCGCATAGTACTCTTCAAGATACGGATAAATGGCTTGAGCGAGCTCTTGATTCCTTTCAAGTAGAGAGAGAACATACTCATAGTGATTGAGTACCTCACTGCAAATGGAAGGGAGCAGTGGATATCCTTTGAATGAATTGATCACTGAGCCGTTCCAAGATCTGAGATTGGCAGTGAAGATTTTATCAAAGAGAGATACGGGAGATAGAATCTTTACCATCAGATTGAAGTTTTCTTCACAGTGGCTTGGAGCAAGATTTAAGCACCGTTCACCAACTGTACCACTGGAAGACGCTTGAGCATTAAACCGAAGAGGGGTGAGGGATAATCTCTGAAGTTCTTGACGTAGACATTGTTCTATTTGATGTCTAATAATTGGGAGCTTGAGAACAGGTCCGAGTCTTTGTTGACGCTTCAGGAGGCAATACTTGGCGAATTGACGGTTCTTGTCATGCATGCCTATGCCGAAAAGATGGGGAGCTTGGACTAACTCTGGGAAGGTGTATTTATGTCCCATGTACGCTTCAACCCAATTTACTTCATTTATACAGATAGTTAGTTGAATGATCAATTGTCTTCAGCGGATCGAGTTGAAAGAAGTGACGAGGAGCAATAACGTCTTCAGCAGCGCTCTAACCTTCTGAACGTGCCTCTGTTAAAGTAGCAGGTTCCTCAGGTTCAATGACAGCTACTTCAGCGGCAACATCTTGAGCGATAGCTACGACTCCAGTCAGGTCAACATCCAACAGAACATCTGTGGACACTTCAGCAGTAGCTGGAACTATAGCTGAAAAACAAGAGCCATCCTCTATAAGAGCAGGATCTTCTACAGATGTAGGAATAGAAATGCTGTGGGAAGAAATAAACTTACCCTGAGAACTAAGCTCAACAGCAGTTTCTGGAGCGCTTGGCTCAACAGCAACATCTTGAGCGCTTGGCTCAACGACAACTTGAGCGCTTGGCTCAACAGCAACATCTTGAGCGCTTGGCTCAACGACAACTTGAGCGCTTGGCTCAACGGCAACTTGAGCGCTTGGCTCAACAGCAACATCTTGAGCGCTTGGCTCAACGACAACTTGAGCGCTTGGCTCAACTGTCTCAGGCTCTTCAGGAGTAGCTTGACGCTTGCTAGTCCTGGAACGCTTAAAGATTTTCTTAATGTTGACTCCTTCAACTAGTTTAGCCGGAGGAGCGGAGGATCAGCAGCTGGTTCTTCAAAGTCTATTTGCTTAATGATCCCTTCCAGCTTTCGTCTTTTGAGAGGCAACTTGTCCTCGGCATCCTCATCAGTTTCCTCATCAATCTTTTGAGAGGGGACGGCAATTTTAACTTGGGTTTTCTGGGGGCTCTCTTCTTCGTTGCTGCTGGACGCTTCACAGCTTCCTCTGGCACTGGTCTCTCCGCCTTTTGAGCAAGCAGTTGGCGTTCTTCCAGCCGCTCAGATAGGGGTCTAGCCGCACCACTAACTTTTGGAGGATTGAACATATTGTCAGAATCCTTTTTCCCAACAACTTGGACTTATTCAACGGAAGTCCAGACGTACACACAATTTGATTTAAACAAGATGTCACTCAGGATGAGTCCATAAGGCTTATTTGAAGCGCTTAGACTGTCCCGAAACCGTCCGAAGATGTACTCACTCCAGTTGATTTTGATGTTGAAGAGTATAGCAACCATCATCTGAAATTGAACAGGATTTACCTTATCAAAGGTTCCCACCGGCATTCTATGATCTTGCTGCAGAAATCAGCCAATACCGGTATTTGGACACCAGGTCTTTCTTCTCGAAGTACTGAGTGTAAGGAACGTCGTCGTACGCACTCATGATTGCCCATGCTTCCTTAATTTGTTTCAACGTAACAGAATCCATGCCTCACCCTCATTAGGCAAATTGAAGTTCTTGGCAATGGTGGAAGCAGATAGGATGAATTCCTTTGGAGACTCCTTCTTGGAGAAGGGAATTTGACAAGAGATGGACTTCTTGTCCTCTGAAAGTGTAGCAGTCTTCCAGAAAGTTTCAACTTCAGTGGGAAACATATAAGAGTATTGGGTTAAGAAGGGTTTGAGCCCAGCTTTGACGACCATGTCCATTATGTCCGTCAGGTTGATCTGAGTTTGTTCATATAGAAATTTCCAGTCGACAACAAGACCTTCAGTTACCTTGATGGTAATTTCAGCAGAAGTAGATGATGATTTCTTTGGTGCCATTTTTTTTTAAAAGAAGAAGATGGACTGAGATTTTCTGTTGTTTTGAGAGAGAGATAAAGAGAGATTTGCAAATATGCTTGAGTAGAAAGTAAGTTACTTTTTCTGCAGAGTTTGTGTTTTAAATGACACAGTAAAGGTTTTGAAACTTGTGTTATGTAGTCTTAGTAGGATTTAAACACGTGTAATAACTGTTGAATCTTAGCCATAAATTTATTAACTGCGGACGCGAGTTTTGTGTAAAAGAGAGAAGTTACATTTGGTAATTCTCAATATAAAGATTTGACATCCGAGTTTAAAAAAATTAACGTTTGGTATTTTCAGAGTGTAACACACGCGCATGTTTGTACACTGACACGTACACAAATACGTGCTATCTCTGAACCGTCATTTTTAAAAATTTGAGTACCCGCCAGTTTGATGTGATAGAGGCGTGTGAGTAGAGTACAAAATAGACCTTTGAGTCTACCCACGACCTTGAAGAGGTTTGAAAACTTTATGCATGGCTTGTAACGAAAATATTTTATAAATTTTTGATAAACTATTCAGCGCTTAGCTGATATAATGGACGCTTGAAGTCAAAAGTCTTTTCAATATTTTGAGCATTCAATATTTTATGCAAACATAGAACTGAGCGTTGATGATTATGCATCTGAAATTTTTATCATTGACGCTTACAGTTATGGTCCAGTATAAATAATTTTTTTTTTTTTAAAGAATATTGTGAGATATAACTTAAGTGGATTCCCCCTAAATTATATGCCTAATAAAATATGATGCTTCATGATCAAGCGTTTAAATCAATCATACCTAGTTCACTTCTCAAAGTGAGAAAACGTTGTTCATTGAGTGCTTTGGTGAAGATATCTGCCAGTTGTTTGTCAGTTCCAATGAAGTGCATGGAGATATCTTTCTTTTGAACGTGGTCACGAAGGAAATGGTATCTAATGTCAATGTGTTTGGTTCTTGAATGAAGAACAGGTTTTGAGTCATGGCTAAAGCGCTTTGGTTATCACAATGAATGGGAGTTGGTCCTAAGATTGTTCCGTAATCTCTAAGTTGTTGCCTCATCCATAGAACTTGTGCACAACAACTTCCTGCAGCTACATACTCAGCTTCGGCTGTGGAGGTAGCTATGGATTGTTGTTTCTTGCTATGCCATGAAACTAACCTATCACCTAAGAATTGACAAGTACCACTAGTGCTTTTACGATCTATTTTGCAACCTGCAAAATCTGCATCTGAGTAACCGATTAGTTCAAAAGGAGAATCCTGGGATACCATAAGCCCACATGTTGTGTGCCTTTTAGGTATTTAAGGATTTTCTTGGCAGCAGTCAAGTGTGACTCTTTAGGATCAGCTTGGAATCGTGCACACATACATACCGAAAACATAATATCAGGTCTACTGGCAGTGAGATAAAGAAGTGATCCTATGATACCTCTATAATTAGTGATATCAACTTCTTTCCACTTTCATCTTTATCTAACTTAAGCGTTTGGCTCATTGGAATTTTGAATATGATGCATTTTCCATACCAAATTTCTTAATCATATCTCGTGTATATTTAGCTTGGTTGATAATATGCCATTAGGGAGTTGTTTAACTTGTAGTCCTAAGAAGAAAGTTAATTCACCCATCATGCTCATTTCAAATTGTTCTTGCATCATTTTCGAAAATTTCTCACACAGACGCTTATTAGTAGAACCAAATATAATGTCATCAACGTAAATTTGAACTAAGAGAATATCTTCATCATTGGTAATTTTAAATAACGTTGTGTCAACGCTGCCTTTTGAAAAACCTTTACCAATAAGAAAGATAGAGAGAGTGTCATACCATGCTCGAGGTGCTTGCTTAAGCCCATAAAGTGCTTTTTCTAGCTTGTAAACCATACCCTTACCATGATTGTTGATGAATCCTGGTGGTTGCTCCACATACACTTCTTCTTGGAGTTTACCATTCAGGAAGGCACTCTTTACGTCCATTTGAAATACTGTAAACTTGTTAAACGCTGCGTACGCTAGAAACATGCGGATTGCTTCAAGACGAGCAACAGGAGCGTAAGTCTCATCAAAGTCAATGCCCTCCTCTTGGCAGTATCCTTGAGCTACGAGTCTGGCCTTGTTTCTTACAACAGTGCCGTCTTCATCCATCTTGTTTCTATATACCCATCTAGTTCCAATAACTCCTTGATGAGTTGGTCTTGGTACTAGCATCCAAACTTTATTTCGCTCAAACTGATTGAGCTCTTCTTGCATAGCTTCAATCCAACTTGGATCACTTAACGCTTCATCCACTTTCTTAGGTTCCATTTGAGATAGAAAGCTTGCGAACATAGCCTCATTAAATGTAGCGGCTCTAGTTCTAACTGGTGCTTCAATATCTCCAATGATTTGCTCAGGTGGATGGTCACGTAACCATAGTCTATCTGTTTGGAAGGGGTTTTGAGAATGAACAGGCGCTTGAGAATCATTCGCTTGACCATTCTCCTGCGTTGGCGCTTCAAGTTCACGATTCCTTCTTTGCTCTTGATGATCATTCTCTTCATGATCATCCGTATTTCTTACATGATAATTTAGATTGATTTCACGAGTATTCTTAGGAGGAGGCACTGAGATCTCATCATCATCGTCAGTATCTTCATCAATAGTAATTTTGGACGCTTGATGACATAGATCTTCAACTCCTACATCATTTACATTTACCTTACTCGGCTCTTGGTTAGCATCATCAAACACAACATGAATAGATTCCTCAACCTTCGATTTGATCTTATTGAGAATGCGAAAATTCTTTCCATTTTTGGCGTAGCCTAGAAAGATTCCTTCATCCGCTTTAGGATCAAAAGTCTTTAGGCTTTGGGATCCATTATTATGGATAAAACATTTAGAACCAAAGACGTGAAAGTATGAAATATTTGGCTTACGTCCCTTCCACAGTTCATATGGAGTTTTTCCATGCTGTTTGTTGATCATGCATCGATTTTGAGTGTAACAAGCAGTGTTGATCGCTTCGGCCCAAAATCTAGGAGCAAGCTTGGATTCAGCTAACATAGTCCTAGCGGCTTCCTTAAGCGTTCGGTTCCGGCGCTCAGCAACACCATTTTGTTGGGGAGTTCTGGGAGCTGAATACTCATGATGTATTCCATTTTCTGCACAAAACTTCTCAACACCTTGTTAGTAACTCAGTACCGTGATCGCTTCTTATTCTTGCAACCTTAAGATTTTTCAATGTTTGAAGTTGCCGAATAAGCGTGTTAACTTGTCACATGTTTCATCTTTGGATGAAAGAAATTCCACCCAAGTAAATCTAGAGAAATCGTCTACTACCACTAAAGTATACTTTTTACCGCTTACACTGATTGTTTGAACAGGTCCAAACAAATCCATGTGAAGTAGTTCAAGTATTCTAGAAGTAGAGATAAGGTTTTCTCTTGAAAGATGATTTAACTTGTTTACCCATTTGACAAGCGTCACAGAGGCGATCCTTATGAAATGGTCCATTGGCAATCCCTCTACAAGATTTTGACTTATAAGCTGAGAGATTGTCTTAAAGTTGAGGTGATTCATTTTCTATGCCATAACCAACCCATTTTAGATTCATTTTAGCAACAAAGCATGTTGGGTTGTTATCAAGTGTTGAACCCCAATCTACCAATATACGTTGTTATTCCTTTTCCTTTTAGTTTAGTAGATTTAGTTTTAGCGTCGTTTATATAGCAATAGTCACTTGAGAATATGACTTCAAAGCCTTTATCGCAGAATTGACTTATGCTTAATAAATTGTGCTTTAGACCCTCAACAAAATAAACATCACTTATCATAATGTTCCCCCTATGCACAGTACCTATACCTTTGGTTTTACCTTGGAGTTATCACCAAATACACCTGAGGACCATTGGCAGCTTGATAGTTGATCAGAAGATCTTTGGAACCTGTCATGTGCCTTGACGATCCACTATCAAAATACCAAACAGATGTATTGACTTTAGCTCTAGGTACCTGCAATCAAAAGGGAAGTTCTATTTCTGTTTAGGTACCCATTGTTGCTTGGGTCCTTCAACATTAGTATCCTTGTTAGTGTTGTAGAACTTTAGGAACCCAATTTGCCTTGTCTTCATAGTAGGAATATTGGCCTTTTTGGTTTCACCTTGTGCTGTGTGTAATTTTTGGATGTATAATAATATCCACGATTATAATAATAGTCATAATCATAATTATCATAGTATCGATAATATGATCTTGACTGTCTTGGATATCGACGCGGGTATTTCCTTGGCTCTGGCTTGGGTTGCACGTTTGGTGCTAGACGCTTAGCGCTTGATTCACAGTGACTAGATTTATCCTTAGCTTTTTGAGCGTTTGGATGAGTCTGTCTTTGTGGATCATTTGCTTTAGCCTTACCCTTGTCTGAGTTAGTTTTGACTTTCTCATTTGGCCTCTTACCATTGTCCCTTGGTTCATTTTGAGTTTGACCTTGTGAACCTTTTTCAACAAAGAAACACCCTTTCCTTTGTTGTTTGCCGTAACATTAGGTTTGTTTGGTTTGTTACCGAATTCATTGCATCCTAAACCGTCTTTTCTCCAAACACAACCTTGTTATTTCAGTCACATTGTCGAGCTTTCTGGATGCTTTGGACAACGATGAGATGAGCTGTTCTGACTTGGCAAGTCTAGCCATCAGATCAGCTTCTCTCTTGACTATTATATCAAGATCACCTTTCAATTGAATAACTTCACTCTCAAGCGATTGTTTTTTCTCAATGCACTGTTGCTGAATTTGCAACTCTGCTCTGAGCGTTACTTTATCGTTTGTGAGTGATGAAATAATAGCGAGATCATTTTGATATATTTTGGCAGCTCTTGACATTCATTGTAATATTCTTTGACTTTGTCAAGTAATTCATCATAGAAAGAGGAATTGATAATTCATGATTACCTCAGGGGACGCTTCATCATCTCTGGCCATGAGACATATGAGCGCTGAGTCATCTATCGGCTCATCATCATCACTACTTTCGTCTGATGATTCTAAATCTTCAGGTGCTGATGCTGGTTCTGATTCCGCAAGCAAACCTTGTTGTCGAAGGTTGCTCCTGAATTGGTTTCTATCCAAGTAATCCTGCCTTGAGGGCTTGGATATTTGGATAGGGACAATTTACCTGGTAGTGCCCCGGTTTCCTGCAATTATAACAAGATTGGTTTTTATTTTTTGTTCACTTGTTAGCCTTGCAGTGTGTGGTTTTGAAACCACTGGAGCTGGGAGACTTTTGAGTAGACGCTTGATATTGAGCAGGCGCTTGAGGTAAAGGAACAGAATATTGAGGCGCTTGAAACTGTTGTTGTATGGGAGAAGGCGCTTGATATGAACTTTGTCCTTGATTATTAGGACCTTTTCCTTTCTTTTCATATCTTAAGAACTTCCTGAATCTATTCAGCAAAGCCAACTCTTCTTCCTCATTAATGTCCGAATTCTTTCCTTTGTTACCCGATTGCCTTTGATTGATGCAATGAGCGCTCCAGATTCAATCACTGGATTACTCACAATGTCACTAGCAGAGTTCAACTCGAACTCAAAAGCTTTTAGCTCTGAAAAGGCGTCTTCTGGAGTTAAGAGATCCAGCATGTTTGATTTCCTCATAGCTGTTGTCTTCATCAAGAATTTACTTGGTAGACTTCTAAAGATCTACCACCATTTCTTTCTCAGATTCGGTAAGTCCATTCCCAATGACGTAAGTTCTGTAACAAGACTGTGATCTTATATCCATTGCTCTGTGTTTCATTGGGTAGCTCTTAAATCCGTAACTTTTCCTTAGCAATGGAAGTTGTTTTCTCTTTGATTTGAGCTAACCACAACAGATTGTACACTTATCCCATATTTCTTTAGCTCTTTTTTGCAAGATTTGTATTTTAATTGAATAATTATCATTATCACCATAGCCGTAGACAGAGCGTATGCGACCAACATTGTCCAAGTTAGCTCTTCGACGCTCATCTGGAGACCATTCTCTTGTTTTGGTTTTTTCAACGTAACCGATCAGGGTTTCTTCTTTCTTCTGTGCCCAGGCGCTCCTTGTGAAACTTGTAGATTGTGATTGGCCCATCTGAAATAATATCGCACATGTCCATCACGCAGAACATAATACGTAAATTCCTTTTGACTTTCCATGTGGTCAAAATTTGATTCTGTCAATTTGGGAACTTTAGCAAATGCCTTAGTTGTGGTTCTATATTTTGGGGGTTGGGAGCTCCATGTAGGTGGGTGATAGTTTACCCGGATCATTCGGCTTTAAAATATTGCTTGCCTGGACATTTTCCCAAGAATTTGATTTAGAGATAAAAGACAAGAAAGGCACCGAAAATGTAGTAGCCGACCACCTCTCACGATTAGAGCTAGTGAATGATCCGTTAGATGAGACACAAATTCGTGAGGAATTCCCAGATGAACACCTCCTTGCTATTTCTGAAAAAATTTCACCTTGGTATGCTAACTTTGCCAATTACATTGTCCGGGCCGTCTTCCCCGGATATCACTTTTCATCAAAAGAAGAAAATTCTATCTGATGTAAAGCAATATCTTGGGACGAACCTTTTTATTCAAAGTTTGTGCAGATGGTTTAATTCGACGTTGCATACCCGAAACGGACGTGCATGCTATCTATCATTGTCATGATATGGCGGTAGGTGGCCATTTTGGGCCTTCCAAAACGGTAGCTTAGATCCTCCAATCAGGTTCTTCTGGCCTAATCTTGTTAAAGATGCACATCATTATGTCAAATCTTGTGATCGCTGTCAACGAATGGGGAACATCTCTAAACATCATGAAACGCCCTTAAATAGCATGTAGAGTGTGAGTGTTTGATGTATGGGGGTGGAATTTCACGGGCCCTTTCCCCGTTCTTGTTCAAATAAATATATCCTCGTTGCGGTAGACTATGTCTCCAAATGGGTGGAAGCCGTGGCCTTGCCTACTAATGATGCTCGGGTGTCACCGTTTTCTGAAGAAACATATTTTTACCGATTTGGAACTCCCCGAGCCATCATTAGTGACGGGGGCACCCACTTCTGCAACAGGCAGTTTGAACTTTATTGACCAAGTACGGGGTGAAGCATAAAATTTCGACCCCATACCACCCACAAACTAGTGGCAAGTGGAGGTCCGAATAGGGAGATAAGCGTATTTTTAGAAAAAAACGGTCAATGCATCAAGAAAGGATTGTCCCTTAAATTGGATGATGCTCTTTGGGCTTATCGGACCGCCTAAAAACCCCAATTGGCATGTCCCCGTATCGTCTTGTTTTTGGTAAAACATGTCACTTGCCCGTTGAACTCGAGCATCGTGCTTATTGGGCCATTAAGTTTCTAAATTTGACTCTCAAAGTGTAGGTACACAACGTTTGCTACAACTCAACGAACTCGAAGAATAATGGCGTCATCTTGCCTATGAGAACGCAAAAACTCTATAAGGAGCGGACCAAAATGTGGCATGACAAACATATTCTCCCCGGGAATTCCACAAGGGAGAGCGTGTGTTGCTATACAACTCTCGACTCCGACTCTTCCCCGGGAAGCTTAAGTCTCGATGGTCGGGACCATTTTTGATTTCCCAGGTCTATCCATCCGGCGCGTCGAACTTACAACAGATAAAGGACATACTTTCTTGGTCAACGCTCAACGTCTAAAACCTTACTTAGGGATGGATGGGCCGAGACAAAGAGTCCTTCATCCTCGCGACCCTTCGTGATTCTTCGCTTTCAGTCGAGCTAATGACTCTAAACTAGCGCTTCTTGGGAGGCAACCCTGTTTTCTTTCCGTTTCCTTTTCTTTTTCCCTTATTATTCCGTTTGTTGTTTATTTTCTAACCTTACATCTTTGTTAGTTTGTGGTTTAAGTGTTTTGTCTCTTCCTTTTGAAACAGGAAATGAAATTCGTTACAAAACTATCAGAATCCCGCGCCCAAGCGCCGAGAAATCAGGCGCCTAGGCGCCCGACATGAAACGGGCGCCCAAGCGCCGAGAAATCAGGCGCCTAGGCGCCCGACTCTGAAACGGGCGCCCAAGCGCGAGAAATCAGGCGCCTAGGCGCCCGACTCTGAAAGGGGCGCCCAGGAGGCGCGAGAAAGAAACGCCGCCTAGGCGGGCATTACCACCCAAAGGACTCGAGGTAAGTTGTATCGCGCGCCTAGGCGCCCAAACACGCGCGCCTAGGCGCCCGATTCTGAATCTAACAAATATATGGGTCAAAAACGGTCAAAATTCCCCAAAATCTTCACAATCTCCTCTCCACTCGAATTCCGGCGATTTCCTCAACATTTTCGGCCATTTCCACCGGATTTCACCGCCACTTCCATCAACATCATTCGTTGCACAAGAGGCTCGTCTTTCACATCGACTCGGTGCGAAAATTTGGGGATAAAAGGTGAGTTTGGCTTTACCCTTCCATTTCCGATTCATAGCCGACGCGTAGGTGCCTTGCGTATATATTGAGGATTAATTGGGGCATTGGCCGATTGTTGATTGAATTTTTAGTTGTTATTGCATTGAGAGCTTGAAATTGAAAGTGTGGGTTGTAATCAAAATTGGGGGTTGATGTTGTTGAATTGGATGGTCTATTGTTGCTAAATCCGTGGGTTATTATCAATTTGTGGGTTGAAATTGAATTTGTGGATTGTTGCCAAGTGTGGGTTGCTCTGATTTGGTGTGTGTTGGGCGTTGAAGATTGTTGTATTTGGTTGGTGCATTTGGGTCGATTTGAGTAGTTAAGAAGTTGATAATTGTTGTTGCAAATGACGAGAACTACCAACAGGCCGTCAAAGGGTAAGAAAAAAGTGGGTGAGGGTTCCTCTAATGAGCTGAGACTCCCGATAGTACCCGTTTTGAAAACCCCAAGTCCAAATGATGTGTCAGAGTTTGAGCACCCCCCGCACCCTTATTAAGGAGCACTATTAACCACCGGGGACAGCCCTCTGTGCACGAATTGATACAATTTCATCGCTTACAGTTTTTTGTCAAAAGCCCGAGGCCATTCATTCCTTGGGTTCTGGAATTCTCAGCTCCGGGGTTTATGATGAGATTGAGACACGAGGATGGCTGGGGACTACCCTTTTGGTCCGGGGCAAACATGTCAATTATGAGTTGAGACAGATTAGGAGAGCATAGGCACCCCGACCCCTCAGACATGCGAGTTCACCGCTCTTTACAATTCAGGGCGCCTCCGAGTTAGCCTGTCAGATATTTTGCAGGTTATTGGCGAGAGGGGTGGGATGGGTACCGGAGAAGCTCATGTCCCCTGTAGGGCTCTATTACCGAGGCTGCTTTCTGGCTCGACTTCATCAGATTCAATTTAATGCCGAGTACCAATCGATCAGAGGCAAACAAGGAACGGGCCACCCTCATCTACGCTATTATGTCCAAGAAAGCTGTGGACTTTGCCCGGTAATCCACAAGTCTTTGACGGACCACTTTAGAAAGTTGAAGAATGAGTTAGGGCCATTGATTAACAAAGAATTGGCTAAGCAAAAGGCGAGAAGGTCCCACTCGGAAGATTCCCATCATTCTCCCGTCACTGATCACAGCTTTATGCAAGGCGGCTAAGGTCCCATTTCCTTTGGAGCGTACTGAGCTTCCTGGTTCTTATCTCACACGTGTGGAGATGACGACTCCAGGCTCCTCCACCACCAGCTACTTCAAAGAGGCCTCGCCCATCTTCATCCCAGTCTACTAGCTCCCCACAGTTTCACCTATGGATGCCGCCGCCATTAGACATTAAAGGATGAATTGAGGGAGGAGTTGCGAGATGAGATGAGGGTGGTATGTCCGACACTTGTGCTTATTTCCGTCAGCTTTTTGTAGAGCATGATGCGTTTGTCGGTTGGGGGCCGTTTATTATTCTGCTCCTCCACCTTACCCGCACCCCCCGCCTCAGCAGCCCGCAGATATGCACGAGTCAGGTGCTCTCGTTCCTGACGGAGGTGATGATGAGGCTCATAATGATGAGGGTAGCCCGTTGATTGATTTGGATGATCTAGGCGGCGAGGATGAGGATTACATTGACCGTTTTGGCACCACCGATTAGGCTTATCTTGTTTTATTTTCCATGCATGTTCTTTTTATTTTTTTTTGGATATCTTTTGTTGGGATGTTGATATTTATGTTTGATGTTTGGATGCTTGATGTTTTCCTTCCATGCATGTTTCTCATTTTTTTTGTTTATCTCGTTTTGTTTTATTCTATTCTATCCAATGTTTGATGCTCTGTATGTCTAGCATTTGTTTACCTATGTAGTGATCGACACAGTGATTGCCATCCGTGGACTTGATTGCCTTAAGTGGACTCGGGTTTGCTTTTCAGCTTCCCTATGGTGACGTGTACTTTGCCCTTTTCTTTTTCAAACATTGGGGACAATGTTCATGATAAGTGTGGGGGGTATACTAGATCCATATAGTCATGTTGATTCATGTTTTACATATTTCGGTCCAAGTTTGGTCAAGTTTGGGGGGTGCTGTACCTCTACATGTGAAATGTGTGCAATTTAATTTATTTTTTGGATAGAATTTCAACCCTTCACTTGAGGCATTGAGCATGGTTAATTGAATACATGGTATGTTTTCTCTATCAATTTGGTTTTTAATGGCTATACACATCGTTCCTTGCTTATGGGATCCTAACTAGACTAGATTAACCTTAAGATGATTCACATATGCACCTAAATCGAAGGTAGAGGAGTTGAGTGGGCAATCATTTTGAAACACTTAAAGGCTTGATCCCGGAAATATCAACTTAGAATTTTCACATGTGTTATGAGTTGAGAACATTAACTTCGTGTGCTTAATAATAATAAAAAGAGGTTGAACATTGGTATGACTGAAAAAAAAGCACCATGCCTAGAATACTGTACTATTTTGCTAATTTGAGCTAAGCTCAAGCCAATGTAAGTGTTAAGTGAATAAGGACCTAGTTTGATTTTGTGGCCTTTGACACTCGAGTGATTAAGCCCCTTAGGAATGTCTCCACATTTGATACCCTAAAGCCATCTGGTTTAGGAGTTATTGGCCTAAAACTCGTTACACGGGTGTCATAGAAAGCCTAAGAGGATCAAACATTGCACATGGTCTAGCCTCTAATGTTTCGAGTTGAAAGTGCATAAGATAAATCCGAAAGTGGAATGAAGTGATAAATTTTTAAGTGGCTATGAAGTTGTATTCAATTCTCGTACCATGTGAATAATCAAAAGTTGATAAATATGGGTTAATGTTTGAAAAGTGGTAAGAATGCCACTTGACTATAATACTTGAGATTTATTACACTACACCCTTAGGATGATCTTTTCAATGTTAAGGCGTAACATGAGCAAATGTGTGATGTGTATATATTTGTAATATGAGCTTAAACAGATGAATTCATACCATTGTGTGCTATTAATCATTGTAATTTATGTTGAGTGATCGGGGTTGAAAATCTTTCGATTTTGTGGGTATATCGTCTGCAAACCCTCACGAGACTATAACTCGTCCTTTGAGGTAACTCAAAGGTTCAAAGGCTTGTTGCATTCGCTAAATGCAACCGTTTACTCCACGAAAGTGAGTTAGGTAGTTTTCTTTTTGTTTCTCTCTTTGATTGATGATGTTTCCTTATCTTAGAACTCTTATTGCTCGAGGACGAGCAATTGATAAGTGTGGGGGTGTTGATAAGAGGCATTTTTACGTGTTTTTAAGCCCCTTTGCGTTTATGTCTTAGGTTCATTTATCGCTTGATTCTTGCCACATGTGCGTTTAATTCGTGCATTAAGTGATTTCAGGTCTTAAATGGATACAATCAAAGAACGGGATGAAAAATGACGTATAAAACAAGTTTAGGCCAAATTTCTATGCACCCCTACGCCTAGGCGCCATCTTGCCCACGCCCGGGTGCCGTTTCAGCACCACTTTCCACGTTCGAGCGCTTTTTCCGTATGTTTAGAGACCGAATTGGATGAAGTTCCCTTCTACAAAGTTGTAGAACTATGTGTTAGCTTCAAATTAGGACTTGAATCATCCAAATCGGAGTTTTGTGGAGAGAGCTATGAAGGAAATACAATTACTGCGCAAGACAGAGGCAAATACTCCCAACATTCTGATTTGGGCGCCCGAGCGCCGTAAAACCCGCGCCTAGGCGCGCCCACATCCGAGATTTGATTCCTTTCAGCCAAAAGATCATCATTTGATGGGGGAATGGAACATTTAAAGCCAAGAGGTCATCACATGTATGGGGGGGATGTCATAAGTATGTTTCTTACTAGATCTACTTTTGGGAATTTTATACTACTCACTTTAAGAGTAGTGGAGGGGACACTAGGGGGGACATACACATGAGGGGCTGATTGGTGGTGGTCTTCTTAAGGATCCTAGGGGGCAATTGACCGAAATCATCTTGGAGAGGAGGGAGAGAGAGGCATTTGATCCATCACTTTTCACTCATCATCATTCATCACCATATTTCTTCATCACTTTTGGAGGGGAACAAAGAGGGAGGAGCTAAGGATTGAAGATCAAGAGCAAAGATCCATCATCAATCAATTGAGGGAGTTTTAATTATTTGCATTTATATGTTTATTTCCATGAGTATGTATATGTTTGTATTAGATTTTCTTAAGGCTTTGATGAGAGGCTAATATTGTAGAACTAAGGCCATGTGAAGGCCAAATTTATGAATCAATATATGTGAAGTTGCTCTTTGTATTAATTCTCCTATTGCTTTGTGTGTTAATTCTATGCTTTTATTCCAATCATGTGTTTGATCACCATATGCTTGCTATCTTGCCTAATCTAGTTGTTCGAGAGAAAATAGATTAGGGTGCAAAAGAATTAACACATCATCCGAAACAAATGAGGGATTGCCCTAGAAATAGGTAAAGATTCCCGGGTGTTGTTAGCCGGATTCGTTCGGGGAAGCTCTAGAACGTTAATGCGTGATTTTTGATTAGATTCTCGGATAGACATATTTAGAGAACCGTCAATTAATCATAGGATTATTATGTGCCGAGACATCGGGTAATAGTTAATTTAGGAGTTTCCACCAAAGCAATAGGAGTCTAATAATTCGAAGAGTAGTTCATATATATTGACGAGTAGATTTGGTTGTAGCATGTGCCTTAGTCATTTTATCATACGTGAGATTTAATTCATAGCTTGTTCCCTCCTTTGATCTTTCGTTTACTTAATTGTTTTCCTCTTACTTTACTTTAATTGTCTTTACTTTCATTAAAATCATAAACTAGAATTCAAGTCCCCGTGGTTCGACAACCCGGACTTTTAGTCCACTTTATTACTACCACGACTAGTACACTTGCTATCAAAGCACGTTAAGTTTTAGCGTGTCAGGAAGATCCTATGCCTAAGTTTTCGAGAAGGGAAGGCCCTGAAAGGAATTTTTCATGAATATATATATATATATATGTATATATATATATATATGACTATCGAACTCCTCTCGAAGATGTAAGCGTGCAATTGCTACAAGAGTTTACCTGACGAAGAAGCCCTCGAAGAGTCAGGGACGGTACTGATGATAACTTCTGTAGTAGTGTCTGATCGAAGTAAACCTTCTTGAGTGGGAGATAAGGTTGAAGTGTCAGTAGAAGGGACTGCAACAAAGATGCACCAACTTCTATATTACATAAAGAAACCTCAGAATAATTTCGTAAAGAAATATAAAAATGAAATATATACCTCCAGGGTTGCTCGTTTCAAGGTCTCCCTCAAGTGACACTTTCTGAACTTCAGATAAGAGTCTGGGCGAAGCCTCTTCAGGGTTGGTTTTGGGGGTGCCCATCATGTCAACCTCAGCGACTGATGTTCCAGCTTCAAAAACAGCAGCTCCACTCGAAGAGCCTATATAAAGAAAATACACAAGTATGAATAACTTGCGAATGAACAGTAAATCAACGAGGTAAAACTTATCATAAATTAGAAGTTACTTGAGGCTCCGAGAGACCCTTGCAAATGGTAACATTTTCTACTTCTTGGTTGAAGAGCGTATGGGTCTATGTCATCCTTTTCATCTTCATTTTCACCAAGTATTCGAGGAGCCTCTTCTCAAAGAGTTGAGGGTTCTCGAATGATGATTGCACTCCATTTTTGAGAAATTGGAGATGGAATGTCAGGGAGCTCAGATGCAGTAAACGGTGCTCGAAGAGCTTGAGATAGTGTGACAGGTTCCTGAACTTGGGGGTCATCCCACCAGAACCTCCAGCCCAAAATCACGGCGTACGGGATGATGTAGACATTATCCTGCAAGAGAAAGGTGAAAATTTAACTCGAAGAGTATTTGAATTAAGGAAAATTCGAAAAGGCATATAGTTACCTCATTCGATAAAAGGCTCAAGAGTTGAGCCATGTTCACTGTACCAGCACAGAGTCTGGTAATATCGGTGATTTGCTTTCGGATAATCTATCTCGAGTAACTAAATTTCAAGACAGCATTCCAGAAGTCCACAAAGCATGCCTCTACTCGAAGGACTCTGTAGAAAATTGGGACAAAATAAGGAAGAACCTGGCAAAAGACTTGTTTTTGAATTAGAGCTTTAGCCTTAGCCCTTTGACTGTTTGGAATGTGAAATTGCCTATCTAACCAAGGTCGATTCATGGTACCCAGGAACGACAAAGAGAAACACTAGGTTATACCGAATTATCTCGAACAAAGCTACAAAATAAAAAATAAGAAAATGAACAAATAAAATTAATACACTCAAGATAGAAACTTTAACTCAATTATTACCTGAGGATTGTCAATTTCAACTCCGGGGATATGATCAGCGAAAAGAAGGTCTCGAGAGGACAGGACGGACCTTCAATAAGGATGCTTATCAGTAGAAAAATCGAGAGAATCAATTGCCCTCATCCAGTTGGGCAGAGCAACATGAGACTAATGGGTGTGCACTTGGTGTTACCTTGTTTCGAAGAAGGGGACCAAGTAGAGACGTAAAGGGGATTATAAATGGCAGCCAAGACCATGAGGTATGAAGCTTTCTCGAGGGGAATTAGTAAATTCACACCAGCTTACCCATAACATGTCCAAATCGAAATGGGCTCAAATCGAGGACCAGTGGTCTTCTTCGAAGGCCGTCGTGCTTCATTTCGAATCAAGTCTTTGAGGGCTTGAATAGACCTAATGTGCAACAACAATCAAGAAATATCCAGCATGTTAAGTAACCAAAGAGGGCCAGCCAGTCTATTGGCATTCGAGGGATTGCGATGAAGATTGAACATCATGCGGTAGAAATGGGCCAACACCAAGAAACCTAATTTGATGGGTCCCATGGTGATAGCAATATTAGAAGCCAAATTAAGGAAGGTCTTGTTTACCACACAACCAGCATTTATGAACAACTGGGAAAAAACAAAATTCAAAAACAATACCTCTTCGAAAGAAGCAACCATGTCATCACAGTTGGAGAAGTGTCTGACCAGCGTAGTATAGGCAATATTAGCGCCTTTATTTTTGCCATGGTACTTCAGCCAAGTTTCAGTAGATGCCAGGAAAGCACGGGCGTTGGGTAGTGATTCACCAGTAGGAAGAGTAGCACCCATTGGAGAAAGATTAGTGATCAAGGCTACATCCTTCAAATTGATCATTTGGAAATCCCGAGGTAAGATGAAGCAGTTGTAAGAGGGATGCCATGAGTAAGCTAAGGCATCCGTGACTACCTGTTCGAAAAGAAGAATTGGGTAGCAGGCTATTCGAATAAGCCCCATAATTCGATTGCCTGGCCACTTACTATGGAATTGCCCTAGCCTCTCGAACCAAGGATAGGCACCAATGGCCAATCCAGCCATTGGTTGGTTTGGTCCAATTTGTCCAACCAAACTTATCACTCACTCTACATTGAAAAAGAGGAGCGTCATTTTCCAGAGCAGGCCAGATCCTGAGTAAGTCGTGATTACCCTCAGTGGACGGCTCAAACACCTTGGGTTGAAATCGTGGCCCGAGACTAACTTGGTTGAGCGATTGGCTGCGACGATCGAAAGCCCATGGCGGGACTATATGGGTAGAACCGAGAGGAGATATTTTCTCATCCCAATAATGAGCTTAGAAATATTTGATAGTTTGAAACAAGTCTTGAGCATCCTGGCAATCCAAAACGCTTGCTCTGGCGACCAAACGAGAAAGATCATGGGAGTTCGCCATGGAAGGAAGTCAAGCGAAAAAGACGATGATTTTCGAAAAGAGGAAAAGACTCGAAGACAGGCGAGGAAGATGAGAATTCCGAAAAGGAAAATAAATGCTTATTCAAAAAGTAGAAGAGAGAGAGAGAGATTATAACACTGTAGGTCGGTCGGAAAAGATGATCTGATATTTATAGGGTTTTGGTGCCCGAATGCGAAAAGACGCATCTATTACGTAGAAGGGAGGATGAAGAGTCTCGTACGTTTTTTACCCGCCAATAAACGAAGAGTCTCTTGTCAAGGGATGTGTCTTTAGAGGGTTTAAATGTCCAATCACGAAAAGACACACATGCTAATCCATGAGGAAGATGAAAAATCTGGGCGACTTTAATGAAAGGCACAATCTTCCATGCCCGCCAGAGTTTGAAATTGTCATTAACAAAAGACGTGTATATTAATACACATGAACTCAAAACGTTCATATGTATTAGGGGGGCATTTGTTTACACTATAAAATAATTTGGGTCTTCGAATTATAAAGCCCAAATGAGGGAAATTCGAAAAGAAGGAAATTAGGCCCATAAATGAATCAGACAAGGCCCATTAAATCCAAGGGAAGATAAGTTACTAGTTGATTTAATGAAAAAAAAACAATAATCGAATCTGAAGAAATGAAGAGAGCCCAAAGACAATAAGTTGCCTTCGGGGAAGACGCGCCAAGTTGAGAATTTTGAAAGAGACAGTTGTATGCAGTTGAAGGAGGTTCCCGAAAAAGAAGAACGTGGGTACCCGAGGCCAAGATATATGTGGCTGAAAAAGAAGAAAAAAGAGGCATCAAAGAATCACAGAAAACTCTACAAGCTTTCTTTCTTTCAGTAGTTTTAGCAATCTTAGGCGTAGTTTAATTCTAGATTACGTAGTCAATAGCATAGATTAGTGTGTTAACAGCATTGTGCTCGAATGCTCTATTCCTGTATCAAGAAGAATTCACCAGAGAATTCATGGAGGTATATTTTTGTTTAACCTTTTAAGTGTTGATTATTTGCTTGAAATCTAAATATATCTTCTGTAACTGCTGCGTTAATCATATAACGAGATTAATTTAAGTCATAGACCACCGTAAGCATATCGAAGCAGGGGTTATTAGATAATTCTAAGTTGTGAATTATCAAGGGGCTTGGACCGACTACTCGAAATCCTTCCCTAATCAATATTTGTTTTTATCCAGAAACAGAGTCCAATGAGTTTGCTTCAACTAATGCCCCACACTCCTTCTCTAACTGACTCCATTTCAACAGAATTTTTTCCAATTCTAAGTCCCGACTTTTCAAAACTGCTAATGCTGCCTTACCCCATTCGTCTTCATAAGATTTTAGCTTCTCATGCAAGTCCTTAGCTTCTGAATGACTTAACATTACATTTTAGTAAAGCTTCTTCCAATCGCGTTTCTGCTTCTGAAACGCGGGCTTCAACTACGGAATGAAGTTCAGAGACTTTAGAGTGATTTTCGGTCCATTCAGTGGTTGTGTTCATATGAGAAGCAAGCTGCTCTTGATAACTGTTGATTTCATTTTCAAGAACTTGTGCTTTCTCATACAAAACTTTTGCCTCGGTATCTCTGTTGGTGAAATTGGAAATTGCTTCTTGGATCTTTAAATCCAAGTCCCTTGTGAGGGGCTCCTGTGACGATTCAAGTTCTGTGCTTCTTGCATTTGCTTTCTCCAAAAGTTGGCTTTGTTGCTCTAGCTTTTCCTCAGCTAGCTTAAGCGTATTCAAAAGCTCATCTTCCCTTATCCCAGTTGCCTTAAGGTCATTTTTAATGCTCTCCAACTTCTGTTGCGAAATATTCAGTTCGTCCCGCAAGATGTTAAGAAGATTTTCCGCTTCAGATTGCTTTTCATTCTAGTTTTTCGAGCATCTTTTAAGTTTCTGCTCTCGTCCGTTGCTAAATTCAATAATTCAGTCAATTCTTTTTCTCTCTTCAAAAGCTTGCAATGCCACCTCTACGCGCTGACGATTTCAACGTGACCACCTCAAGCTCTGCCTCAAGTTTCGACACTTTTTTACCGCTTTTCGAAGCTTCTGCTTCCACATTCTCACAATTGTTTTCGAGTAAGCTTATTTGCTCTTCAAGCTCCTTAATCCTATATTTTTCAGTTTCAAGAAGTAGCTCTAACTCGCTCACCTTCTTACCAGCATCCACCACTTTCAAATCTGACGTTTGAAACAGATTCTCGAGTTTAATGCTTTGTTGATGAATAGTATTCACCCGTCCCTCATGCTCAGAGCTTTTCTCGATCGCATTCTTTAGTTCTATCTCGAGTTCAGAGTTACGAACAGCTAACTTTCCTAATTCAGACTCCAACTGAGTTACTTTTGACTCGAAATCTTGCAACTGTGTACCTAATTGCTGCTTCTCTTCCACCACCTTCTTTAAATCGCCGTTAATTTCAGAAAATTTTTCAGATATCTCTCTCAACTCTCTTTGATAATCATGGCTTTTTAATTCTTCTAAATTCAACAATTGCTCTAGCTCAACAACTCTCTGCTCTACAGCAATAGAACGAGTTTCAGATTCTCTCAGCTGCGATTTTGCTTCTTTTGCTGTAATACTCAACGTTTGTAGCGTTCTCCCGAGCTCTATTTTTTTCAGGTTAGCAGTGGTGATGACATGCCCCGACTCAGTATGAAGCTCTTCAAGTGCTTTCAATTTCCATTCTAGTACTTTACTATTCGCTTATGCATCGGATAAAAGAGAATCAACTTTGACGAAATTGTCATCCGATTGCTTCAACTTCGCCTCTAGATCATTGCACAACTCCTTCATCTGAACAGCATTATTCATTAAATCAGCCACAGAATCTTCCAACACTTGTTTCTCTTTACTTGTTTTATCTAAATCTTATTGCAGGATTTTCAGCTTTTCTTGGCTTTTCAAAAGCTCTTCGACTACTCCCTTTGCATTGACTTCCTCCTTCAGTTTCAATTTGGCATCTTCAAGCATAGATACGTTTTCTTGAAGCGACGCAATATCTTCTTTACCTTTCGATTCATAAGCCTTAGCAAGTTCCAATTCTTGAGCTAATTAACATGCAAGAGATTCTTTTGAAGCTAGCTTCTCCTCTACATCTTTCACTTGTGATTTCGAAAGCTCTAACTCGCGCTCGGAAGTGTCATTTTTTAGCTGTTGGGTGTAAATATGTAGTGAAATGCGGAAGCGATATTTGGATAATAATATATATTTCAAAATGAGAGAATTACAAGATTTTTCCAAGCTAATGCAATATAGTCTTGGAATATTTGAAATACAAAGGGAGCTTCTAACTCTCAATATGCCCTCTAGTCTAAACCGTTATGCAGTATCGGCTTTTTTCTCTTCTCATTTCTTCTCCTGAAATGGCCGAGTACCAAGCCTATTTATCGAGTAGTTTAGCCGCCTTATATTTGCTTCTGGTTGGTTAATTTAATGAAAACTTCACCACTAAGAAATCGTCACAAGGTTCCCTGCACGTAGACACCTTGTATATGCATGCCTTAGAACAAGTTGATGATGTAGCAGCTTATGGTTGTCACTAGAAGTTTTTGACAATTATCCATAGTAAGCTTTGACCTTAAGAATGAGTAAACTTCTAGAGCCTGCATGACCAACTCCAATTTTCACACTCCATATTGATTGGTGGATTTAAGTTAAGGATCTTTATCTCTAAGACATGTACTCAAGCAACTGCGTGGCTCCACAATAACCAAGAATTACAAATTAATAGTTTAACACCCCCTCTTAATTTGTAATTCGAACTCCTTTCCGAAATTGCTCAAACTTATCAAAAGTAACCGCTTTGGTGAAGCTATCTGCTAGTTGTTCGTTTGTACTCACAAACTCCAACTTGATTTGTTGATCACTCACGAGACTTCTAATGAAGTGATGTCGAAGTTCGATGTGCTTCGATCTTGAATGAAAAACTGAATTTTTCGTCATTGCGATTGTTGACATATTGTCACATAAGATCGTTGTCGAAGTGTCTTGTTTTTGTTGAACATCTGCTAGTATTCTTCGGAGCCAAATGGCTTCACACGCGGCATCAGTGGCGGCGATATATTCAGCTTCTGCTGATGAAAGTGAAATAGTTTTCTGCTTTTTAGATGCCCATGAGATTATTTTTGAACCCAGGCAAAATACATATCCAGATGTGCTTTTGCGATCATCAAGTGATCCGGCCCAATCACTATCTGTGTATCCAACAAGTTTATTTTCTTTTTCTTTGACATATTTGATGCCGAGTTTTTTCGTACCTTGAAGGTATCGTAGAATTCTTTTTGCTGCTGCATAATGTAGTTTTCTCGGATCATGCATAAATCTTGAGATCAGGCTGACTGGATAAACAATATCAGGCCTTGTGTTTCTTAAGTAAATCAACGAGCCCACTAAACTTCTATACATCTTTGCATCAACTTTGACTGTGCCATCATTTAATTGCAATTTTTCATTTGCTACGAGAGGGGTTGTGATTGGCTTGCAATTGCTCATCTGAAATTTTTTCAACAATTCTTCAAGATACTTTTCTTGAGAAATAAATATTTCTCCTTTTGATTGACGAACTTGGATCCCAAGAAAATATTTCATAAGACCCAAATCAGTCATCTCGTACTCATTCATCATGACTTTTTTGAATTATTGGACCATCACCAGGTTTGTCCCTGTATAAATTAAATCATCTACATAAAGACAAACAATGAGAAAATCTTGAGGACCTTGTTTCTTTACGTATAATGATGGCTCGTTTTGACTTCTTTGAAAGCCATTTTTATGAAGATAAGTGTCAATTTTGCTACTCCAGGCTCTTGGAGCTTGCTTTAATCCATATAATGCTTTCTTAAGTCGATAGACTTTATTTTCTTTGCCTTCGACAATATAGCCCTCTGGTTGCTCCACATAAACTTCTTCTTCTAAGTCTCCATTGAGAAATGCTGATTTGACATCCAGCTGATACACTGGTAGTTCCAATTGTGCAACAACAGCTAAGACAATTCTTATTGTCTCCATTCGAGAAACTGGAGCAAATGTCTCATTGAAATCGATACCTGGTTGCTGAGAATATCCCTTTGCAACTAATCGAGCTTTGTGCTTCTGAATTGAGCCATCTTCTTTGTACTTTGTCTTGTAGATCCATTTTAACCCAATTACACTTTTTCCTTTGGGAAGGTCTACAAGAACCCAAGTCTTATTTTTTTCAATGCTTTTCATTTCTTCGTCCATTGCAGTTGTCCAAACTTCATCTTTGGCAGCTTCTTCATAAGTCTGCCGCTCACAAGTGAAAAATGCAACATCACATGATTCATAAATTTCTCTTAAGCTTTGTACCTTTCTAATTGGACTTTCAGATTCTGGATAGAATTCATCTGAAGATCCTGGTGAGCTAGAGCTTGGACTTGGACTTGATGAACTTCCACTCGTACTTGGTTCATCTCTTTGATTTGATGGAGTAGTTATTGATCCAAGCAAATATACAATTTTCTCTTTCATCTTTTCATTTTCTTCCCAATTCCATGACTGCTTTTCGTCAAAAATAACATCTCGAGAAATGATAAGTTTATTTGTCTTTGGGTTTAGTAAACGGTATCCCTTGGATTCGTCACTATAACCAACAAAGATGAGTTTTTCTCCTTTATCATCAAATTTTTCTCGACGCTGGGAAGGAATATGAGAATAAGCAATACAGGCTTTAAATGATTTACCTGTGGCTTTCTTCGAAGTCACGCTTCATATGGTGTCTTATACGGAACCGCCTTTGTAGGTGAACGATTCAGTATATAGACTGCTGCATTGACTACTTCTGCCCAAAAGCTTTTTGGTAATCCTTTGCCTATCATCATGCTTCGAGCCATCTCGACTATAGTGCGATTTTTTCGCTCTGCAACTCCATTTTGTTGTGGACTATATCAAATAGTTAATTGTCGATGGATTCCTTTTTCTTTGCAATAATTCATGAAGGATTTCCCAATAAATTCTCCTCCTCGATCTGTTCTAATAGTCTTTATTCTTTTTCCAATTTCATTCTCCACACGTGCTTTGAAATCCAGAAATGATTGGAATGCTTCTGACTTTTGTTTTAAAATATAAACCCTCATCATTCTGGTGTAATCATCAACAAACAATAGAAAGTACCTATTGTTGTTGAGAGAAGGCGTTTGTGTTGGTCCACAAATATCTGCATGTACTATCTCAAGTGAAGCTTTGGCTCTGTATGATATCTTCGGAAATGGTAGGCGATGCATTTTTCCATAAATACATCCTTCGCAGGTCTTATCTCGATTAGGAACATTGGGAAGACCAAAAACCATATTTTTCTTCTTTAGGAGATTTAAGTCTTTATAGCTCAAATGTCCATACCTCAAGTGCCAAAAGTGGTAATCTTCATCTGTGGTACTTTTGAGTACAACTTTCTCGATCAATGGCATATTAAGTGGAAAAACTTTGTTTTTGCTCATCTTTATTTTTGCCATTGTAATATTCTTCTGCTTATTGACGATGGTGCACTGTTCGTTGTTAAACTCCACCTTGTAATCTTTCTCCATTAATTGGCCGACACTCAATAGGTTTTGAGCCAAGTTGGGCACGTAGAAAACATCTTTGATAATATTTGTTTCGCCTGCTTTCATTTGGACTGCAACTGCTCCTTTTCCTGCAATTCGATGTGTTTTGCCATCTCCGAGTTTCACTTCTGATGAATATGATTCATCAATCTCCACGAATATGTTTTTATTTCCACACATGTGATTACTGCAGCCACTATCTACATACCAAATATTCTCAAGTTGTTCTTGAGATTTTAAGCAAGAATAAAATACATGATCAGTATTTTCTTTTTCTTGTTCTTGCGTGAAGTTTGCTGCATTTTTCCCCCATCTTCTTTATACCAACAATTGCTTTGAGAGTGGTTTACATTTTTGCATCTTTTACACTTGTTATGGCAATCTTTAGTGTCGTGACCATTTCTCCGGCATATGCGGCAATAAGAATCGGAATTTAGAGTTAAATTTCTTTGATTAAAATTACCTCTTATTCCTCGTCCTCGTGCTTGGAAGTTTTGAGTTTTGCCACGACCTCTTCCTCTTGCTAGGAAGTTATTATGCTTTTCTACTTTGTCTTCCTTCTCATTTTTCTGCTTGGAAACATTGGCTTTTACTTGAAAGGCTTGTTCCAAGCTTTGATTCGTGAATCTGCTCATCCTCTTTTCATAGGCTTCTAACGATCCCATGAGTTCATCCAAAGATAATTTGGACAAATCTTTGGCCTCTTCAACGGCAGCTACTATGTGCTCAAATTTTGCTGGGAGACACCGCAACACTTTTTCGACAATTTTTCGGTCGTCAAGTGTATCATTGTATCCTCTGATTTGATTCACGACTGTGGAAACTCGCGAGAAAAATTCTTGCACATTCTCGCTATCTTTCATGGCTAAATTATCAAAATCTCGCCATAAATTTTGCAATTTTATAGAGATAACTTTTTCATAACATCCAAATTGTTTTTTCAATATTTCCCATGCATCTTTTGAAGTTTTTACACCTGTAATTCTAGGAAGAATAGATCGACTTACCCCTTGGTGCATAAATGACAAGGCCCTTGCATCTTTGGTCTTGCTCTCTTTATGCTCTTTCCTTTTTTCGGCTGTCAATGCGGCTTCATCCTCTGGAGTACATGATTCAAACCCCTCTTCAATGACATCCCATAATTCGTGGGGCACGAACAACGTCCTCATTAGAACGCTCCATAGCTCATAGTCTTGACCAACAAAGATAGGGACACCTTGTTGGGAATATGTGAAGGCTAGCTCGCTATTGCTTGTTAACGCCATTTTTGTATTTGACATGGATTATCAAGCCAAGGGTGGCTCTGATACCACAAATATGTAGGGTGTAAATATGTAGTAAAATGCGGAAGTGATATTTGGATAATAATAGATATTTCAAAATGAGAGAATTATAAGATTTTTCCAAGCTAATGCAATATAGCCTTGGAATATTTAAAATACAAAGGGAGCTTCTAACTCTCAATATGCCCTCTAGTCTAAGCCGTTATGCAGTATCGGCTTTTTTCTCTTCTCATTTCTTCTCCTGAAATGGCCGAGTACCAAGCCTATTTATAGAGTAGTTTAGCCGCGTTATATTTGCTTCTGATTGATTAATTTAATAAAAACTTCACCACTAAGAAATCATCACAAGGTTCCCTGCACGTAGACACCTTGTATATGCATGCTCTAGAACAAGTTGATGATGTAGCAGCTTATGGTTGTCACTAGAAGTTTTTCACAATTATCCATAGTAAGCTTTGACCTTAAGAATGAGTAAACTTCTAGAGCCTGCATGACCGACTCCAATTTTCACACTCCATATTGATTGGTGGATTTAAGTTAAGGATCTTTATCTCTAAGACATGTACTCAAGCAACTGCGTGGCTCCACAATAACCAAGAATTACAAATTAATAGTTTAACATTAGCGCCTCTTCGACTTTCTCATTCTCGCTTATCTTTTCATACAAGCTTTTCAACTCCTTTTGTAAAGTAGCAATTTGATTAATTATATTTTCAACTAAAAAAACTGAAAAAATAAAATTATATTTAAAATTAATATCAATTATCAATAAAAGTTCTGAACAAATAAATTTTTGTACAAAAGTATAATTGATTAATTATTAATCAGGAAGGTTAAAGGAAATTAAGTCCATAAAATTTATTAACCCTAAATTTTGGGTTTTTTTGAATGAAAATTTGGTGGGAGAGTTTTTTTATGAAAAATATTATCATGGGTAATCTGGATATAAAAGTTTGTTTTGAGGGGTTTTTAATAATTTTTCCTAATAATTAAATAATAAATAGAGATATGATATTCACGCTCCACTAAACAGTAAAAATATTCCACTTTAACTTTTTTTTTCTCAAGTAATTGACGAAATTGCCCATCATTTAATGAAAAAAATTCTTAAAACAAATAAATATTTTTAATTATGGTAAAAACTTCAATTATGGCGAAATGTAGAACAAGAATTTCATGTGAAAGAATAAAACTCATTGTTTTTTATTTCACCAATTTAATTAATTTCGTATATTTTGTTATTTACCTGATATCCATTTAGATTTTCTTAATAATACGTGATGCTTTGTCCACTTATTTCTAAATATTTTAGTATCTTGTTCAACATTAGAATATTCAAGCAGCGAAATCAATTATCAATTTGCGGATGATTTTTTTAACATGACAAGTATAAATAAAACCAAGAAAGTAATGGATAAAAGAATATTTTCGACGATTGCTTCATGTATTGAGAAATTGGAAAAGGAGGCAAAAGAGGTCTTCCATAAATAAAAGAATAATATTTTTCACTCTATGTTACTTATCACAAGATAATACAATTATATTTTCTCGTTAACCCATAGGCAATCTTGTCATTTGTTTTAGAAAATGTTGAAAATAAGCAAAAATGTCCTAAAAAGCCCCGAGTGAAATAGAATTTGAAGATTAGGGATGTTAAATTCATTTTGTTTTCCTTAATTTTGATCTTACACCCTGTTTGGTTTAACAAAAACCTTTTCTTGTTGGGGAAAGTACAAGAAAACACAAGAAAAACATTGAATATATTTTATGTGCGCATATAACGAGGAATACAAAATGAGTTATCAAATAGGAATAAAGAATCTTGAAAAAAATAATTAAACAAATACAATCAATATTAATTGTAATATTCAATATACACAAGAAGAAAACATACATGGGTCAGCAGGAAAATTAGAGTGCAAATTAACGTACAAACAATTGAAAAAAATATATATTCAATATTAATTGTAATATGAACCAATCCTTTGGCTTATTCCTGCTTCTTCGTAATTCTAATAGTTAAGAGCTAAAAGATTACATTAAATAATTTTAAAATGGTGCTATATATGAACAAATCCTTTGGCTTATTACATTAAATAATTGTAACAATTAATAGATACAATAATACCATAAATAATGGAAACAAGCACCACACCTAAAATGAACTTAAAGTTCAAAGCTGGAGATGACTCAGTATTATGAACTTGTGTTGTATCCGAGGACAATGCTTGAGCTGAAGTTGCCTCTGTTTTTTTTCTTACTCTTTCTTTTTGTAGAAGTTGAAAAGTCGATTTCCAGAGATTGTATAACGTCGTCCCTTTGGCTCAGTAGCACCTCCCACATCCTGCATGATAGTTCACATATAGGTTAATGGTTTATGTTTGATATGAGACATCGAAATTTTCTACGATAGTGTAGTCTACTTAATCAACTCATAATTTATCAAGGGGAAAGCGTTTTCGTTATGCTCTTTTATATATAATTTTGATAAGAAATGTCTTTTTTGACTTATCATAAATACTTACGTTTCATGGCATAAAACATGATATCTAATTTAAGATACAAAATTTTAACAGATAAAACTATAAGTTTCCAGAATATTGTTCATAATTATGCTTTGTTCTTCCTTACCGAGGAAAGAATGCTGCTTGCTTTGTTAGATAGATGTGTGTTGCGTCTGAGGGTCACGTGTTTGGAGATATTGAAAAATGAAGATACCGTCATTTTTGATTTAGCATTAGCTAGCTGCAATTTCTGCTCAAGATCCTTCACCTGGTTTTCCAAAAGAAGGATTTCTTTTTTCCTAATTTCAAGTTCTTCCGACGAATGCTTCAAAGCAGCTTCACGTTCTAGTTCCTTATGGGAACTCGACTCTTTCTGTTCTCAGGCAACGAAAACACAACTATTCAATGATCAATTCACATCTTAAAAAAATAAATTGTACCTTTTAAACTCTTTATCAAGAACAAATTTTCAATATCTGATTGTTTAACCATTGTACAATAATATGCATTACCTCTTCTTTAAATCGAGCTTCTGTAGTTGCTAACTTTTCCTCGATCTCCTTCAGATGATTTTGCAACTCAACTTTCTGGCCAACTTCAGAGTCAAGGATTTCCAACTTAGCCTTCAAGGCATCTTCGTTCGATTTTTTTTCTTTCAACTGCTCTTCAAGATGTACTATCATCGTTTGAAAATCCTTCTTGGAACTTTGATATGTCTCATTGAGCAAATTATTCTCTTCCTTAAGAGAAGATATCTGCATGATAAAAAGATAATCATATTGTTAGATTAGAGAAAACCCCGTAGGGAACTTGTATTACTGAGTAACATATTTATAGAGATGCATGTACTTGGTAAACAAGAAACCCTAACTATAAATAAGGAAACGATAAACACAAGGAAACATAAAGAAACCTATATTTGTTAGATTAGAGAAAACCCCGTAGGGAACTTGTATTACTGGGTAACATATTTATAGAGATACATGTACTTGGTAAACAAGAAATCCTAACTATAAACAAGGAAAAGATAAATACAAGGAAACATAAATAAACCTATATTAACATAAAACCTATAAAGATATTAATATCTAACAATATTAACATAAATACTAGAAAAATATGGAAAGATATAATATTATATATCTAACACTCCCCCGCAGTCGAAATGTGAGAGTCTTGAACGTTGAGACTGGACCAAAAAAATCCGGTCATAGAAATTTTGAGAAGAAGACATCGACAAAGATAAAAGGTGGCGGCGACCTTAAGTAGAGGAGGAGTGGCAACTAATAAAATTAAAGGCGGAGGAGGCGAAGCGCGGCTGCCCGGGCCAAAGAGAGAAGGCAGCGGCATAAAATAAAAAGGTTGTTGCTCCAAGTCCTCGTTTTCCAAGGGTGAGCGGCGGCTAGAACACCGCCAGAGAAAAAAAGAAAGAAACTAGCGGCGACGGTTGCCAAAAGAGATGGTGGCGGCGGCTAAAACATAGAAAAGATAAAGAGCAGATTGTTAAACCCAAACTAAATTAAAAAAGATTCACCGTAGTGAAGAAAGAACAAAAAGAAAAAAAATAGGGAGTCATACAGGGACGGCGATGGTAAAGGCTGGCGGAAGCAAGAGATCTTGAGGGTTGAAAGAAAAACCCTTTAGCTCTGATAACATGTTAGCTTAGAGAAAACCCCGTAAGAAACTTGTATTACTGAGTAACATATTTATAGAGATATATGTACTTGGTAATAAGAAACCCTAACTATAAACAAGGAAAAGATAAACACATAGAAATATAAAAAAATCTATATTAACATAAATACTAGAAAAATATGAAAAGATAATATTATCTAACACATATAAATTTTTGAGCCATAAAAAGAGATTAAAAAACATTCTTGTTGAAGACTAACCTGAGATTGTAGCTTCTCGCTTTCAGAAGTGAGCCGACATGTCAGATCTTCAATTTCATTTCTGGCAGTTTTCAGTTCTTCAACTTCATTATCTTTCTCTGACGAAACAACAGACAATTTTGTCTGTAAATCACTTAACTGAATTTTATACGAATCCAAATCCTGAGTAAGCTTCGAGTTTGCTTCAGCTAACGCCTCATTCTCCTTCTGTAACTGATTAGATTTCAACAGAATTTGTTCCAGTTCTGAATCTTGACTTTTCAAAAGTGCAGATGCTTTCTCAGCCTGTTCTTCATAAGTTTTCACCTTTGCTTCAAAAGCTTTTAGTACAGCTTCTTCCAATCGCTCTTCTACTTCTGAAACGCGGGCTTCAGCTGCGGAATGAAGTTCAGAGACTTTAGAGTGCTTTTCGGTTAATTCCGTGATTGTGTTCATATGAGAAGCAAGCTGCTCTTTATAACCATTGACTTCATTTTCAAGAACTAGTACTTTCTCATACAAGGCTTTTGCCTCGGAATCTTTGGTGGTGAAATTTGCAATCGCTTCCTGGATTTTTAAATCCGATTCCCTTGTTAGCGTCTCGTGTGACAGTTCGAGTTCTGTACATCGCGCATGCGCTTCCTCCAAAAGTTGGCTTTGTTGCTCTAGCTTTTCCTCAGCTAGCTTAAGCTTATCCAAAAGCTCATTTTCCCTTATCCCAGTAGCCTTAAGGTCATTTTCAGTACTCTCCCATTTGTGCAGCGGAATATTCAGTTCATCCCACAAGACTTTAAGCAGAATTTCCATCTTTTCGTTGGAGGCTTTCGTCGCATCTTTAATTTTTTTATTCTCTTCCGATGCTAAGTTCAATAATTCATTCAATTCTTTTTCCTTCTCTTTTGAAGCTTGCAATGCAACCTCTCGGCTCGATGCTCTCAATTGGACCACCTCAAGCTCTGCTTCAAGTTCCGACACTCTTTTACCGTTGCTTGAAGCTTCCGCTTTGAAATTCTCACAATTCTTTTCAAGTAAACTTATTTGCTCTTCAAGCTCCTTAATCCTATATTTTTCAGTTTCAACAAGTAGCTCTAACTCACTCACCTTCTTCTCAGCATCCACTGCTTTGGAATCTGTTGTCCGCACTAAATCCTCGAGCTCAACACTTCGTTGATGAATAGTATTGGCACGTCTCTCGTGCTCACCGCTTTTTTCGATTGCACTCTCAAGTTCTTTCTCTAGCTCCGACTTACGAGCTGTTAACTGTCTCAATTCAGACTCCAACTTAGCTACTTTCGACTTGAAATCTTCAATTCCTCTATTTAATTGCTGCTTCTCTTCCACCTCCTTCTTGAGTTTGCCGTTAAGTTCAGATAATTTTTGGGATAACTCTCTCAACTCTCTTTGATACTCACCGCTTTTTGATTTTTCCGAATTAAGCTCTGCTTCAAGTTGCGCCACTCTTCTTTGATACTCACTGCTTTTTGATTTTTCCGAATTAAGCTCTGCTTTAAGTTGCGCCTCTCTTCTTTCAACTTGCTGTATTTGTTCAAGAGAATATCCGTTGCCCATAACTTTGATATATCCTAAATCAGTAAAACTGTCAATATTATCAGACATTTAATGTGTTCATAACTACAAATATACTACAAATATGATGTTGATCTCTACCCATTCTCATCATGCATTTAAGGCTGTAAAATAAAATAAAAAGAAATTACTCTAATTTAGGTTTCATAAAAGGTCTAGGGAATTCCTAGCTTCACAAAAGTGTACGAGTTTTTATGACTTTGATTTAGAGTTGTTACAAAGAATGTCATGTGGTTTTTCAATTTGTATAATCAAGATGCACTAAAGAAAATCTCACAAAGTCGGATGTCAGTTTTAGTGAAGAAAATCAAGAGTCATCCAAAAGTTCATATACCAAATATGGTCATAGATCAGACTATTTCTTCATCCATAGAGGATACGATGCGTTCTCGTGACTCGTGATAAAGGAAGGGTCAATATGTGATTAAAAAAAAAAATTAGATTCCAGGGAGAAACGAACTTCCTCTATAGTCGATGTTTCTAAAATCGGTCCGCTCTCCACCTGTTTAACCGTGAACAGGTCGTGATTTGAGTTTGGTTACACACCTAAACAGGGTAACGTGTGAACTTTGGAGAATAAGCTAAAACCACCAAAAAAACCAGTGACCTGCACGAACGTCAATTATGCAGCCAATTTTCTTGTTCAAATATCACTGTCATGACTTCTCTCATCTAAGCTTCTTTTGTGTTCTAAGTTGCATTAATCATTCCATGGCTGCTAGAGAAGCATGTATATTATCATATATAAATATTTTGTGGAAAAACATCAAGAACTATTAGTATGCTTGATCATAATTTTTTATATGAACGCGATGTTTAGTATGTGGTTTATCGGTTTACATATAAACAAATTGTGGAAGCCTACGGGGGTGATCCTACATATCTCCATAAAATGTTACATTGAAGTCATCATTAGGTGGCAGAAAATAAGGTTGTTATAGATGAACACGACGATGTGAAAATATGGATGATTGTATAGAAAGTAAGAGAAGTTAAGTGGTATTAAGTCATTTCGAATGTGTGGCAAAAAATAAATGCTTGAATATTGAAGAATTATTGATGATTGAGAATCGAAGGAATGTGGATTGATCATGAGACAACAAGGTATAAAGCGAGTATGATTAGTTTGTCACAACTCTTTGTTGATTCCAAGAGCAATTTTTTATAAAATTAATTAAGAAAAAGTTGACAATATAAACTTGTAGTTGGTCAAAAGTTACTATTTTTAGTTCAAGAAAAATTAATTCATATTTGAAGATACAAAGTACAAACAAAGCTTTTACATAGGCAAACATACACATACTACTAAGTTATTTTTTTCTGATACTAGCTACAATCAAGTAAAATATTTAATCCACCAAAGAATATGTCAACATTTATAGACTATACAAACGTTCTATCGTATTTTTAGAGCACTTACCTACTAAATAGAAAGAAAATAATCCAACCTAATATTCAACTTTTTGCATGGTCTTAATTCTGTCACTTCTAATAAATAAACTAAAGAAGATTGACAATATTTGAAATAGCTAAATAAAATATTGATAAGTTAAACGTTATCCCACCATTATTTTTAATATTTCTTAATTTTTTACTATATAAAAATGGTTTCCGCGCGGGAATACACGTGCACTTTACTAGTATAAAAAAAAGGCCTAAATAAAAACAAAGGTCTAAAACATTTGATAACAATTGAATTTTAGATTTGGCAAAACATTAACCTTCCAAATTCTTTTAAATACAGAAGATATGCTAAAATCACATTAATTTTTCAATGTTTCATGAAGTTGCCTCAATATTGTCATGCAAATATAATTTGGGGGCTTACGGCCGATTACATATTATATGTAATTACTCTTGCCTGAAGATTGATTAAATAAATTTAATTGGTAGTTTATAGGTTTGGGCATCAATTTGCAAATTGAATTAATTAATAATAACTACGAATTCATAATGATTACAATTCTTAATTATAATTACACAAAAACTGAGACAATATATTTCCCATTGCTTTATAGGAGAAAATAGAAAAGATTGAGCCATTGATCAAACCTAGTCTGTTCAATTTTCTTTTTACATCCAAAAATAAATATTTTTCTTCAATGTTTTTTCTTCAAAACCATCATCTCATTTAAAGTGTGACTCCATGAATTACATTTACCAGTTTTGAAGTTAATTTTATTATGTTACTCAAAACTTATAAAACATTGATACTTATACAATTATGGGGTGTCGTGTCGGATATAACGCATGTTAGACATGTAATTTGGTGTATTCATGAATTAAGTTATAAAAGAAAATTTTCGACATAAGCAATGAGGTGTCAAACACTTTTCCTATTTGATGTGCCATAACTTTTACTTGGGACAATTAGGGTATTGTAGTCTTAAATAATAATAATAATAATAATAATAATAATATATTATTAACTGACTTATTATAAATGGGTTTTGAGTTACAAGACTTTGACCCAGTAATACTGTTGACTAAAATTAAAGGTTAAAGAGAATTGAGACCCAGGGTAAGGAGAATTGCGGCCCTTGACCCAATTAGCATTTCGATAACTACTAAAATAATCATATTGTTAGATCATTATCTAATCACTCCAAAGAATAGACAAAAGGTGATCGTTTGAGAAAAAATCGGTTTGTCGTGTTGTAGATCGGGCTCTTTCCATATTATTTCATTTTTCCGAAACATTTTGGCTAGAATTGACCGTCCAGACCAGATCGCTTTTCTCACCGCATCAATATTAAATGAAAAAATATTACTCCCTCAATTAGAACTTATAACTTCTAACTTATAAAATTCGAATACCATGCTATTTTGAATTCCTTTAATATATATTTAATAACTGTGTAAGAACCTGAAAAATCTAAATATAACATCTCTTATCCCAAACTCCGAGATCAAAGAAATAATAATGTAACAATGTGACACATAGTGAATCATATTTATCTGATTGTGGCTGACTAAAATTAAATAATATAACTAGAATGCTTGAATTGACAACTGGTCCCATAGGCATTATGTACTTTCCATGCTTTGTTTAGCACGAAATTATTAAAAAATATTCGTTAGATTAAGATATTAATCAAAGTAAAATTATAATTATGTATTCAAAATTTAAATTGAAAAACTTAAATTTAAATATAACATAAACTTTTAGAAATTACCAGTGGAACCCAGCACGTCATAGTTGCTGAGTTTAATATATATATATATATATAATAACCATGTAAGAGCCTGAAAACTTTATATTCGTGTTGATAAAATATCTTTTTAAATATAAAATTAATTCATTATACATTTATCGTGAAAAAGTGTTATAGAATACAAAATCAAATACAATTTAAAAAAAAAAATTTAAATGAACCCAATCAACTTATGCAATAGTTCGGCTAGTTTAATTTGAGTTTAAGGAAGCAAGAGGGTAAACATTATTGACAGCCCAAAATTACTTGGTGGAAAAGTAAAATTTAAAAATTACCTTGGTAAATTAAATTAAAGCAAATAATATTACTAAAAAAATAAAGTGAAATAATTTTGGGTAATTTTTAGGGGCTCTCGACGAGTGTCAAAATAATTATATAAATATCACGTTTGGCGAGAGGCCAACCGAGTTGCGGATGCTATAGCCAAACATGGCATTAACCACGGGGTGCACATTATGACGTCCCCGATTGCGGGTGTTATTATGTTGTTAGAGAATGATGCAGCTGATCTAACTTGGCCATGTTACACGACCCGGGTTTGTCGTGCTAAGTCTCTAGGGTCATTCCCCTCCCAAGCATACAAAAAAAAAAGAATTATATAAATATATCAGACGCACATGAGTTCTACTATATGGTAGAGATCACGTCTACTTGAATTGTATTTCTGGAGCGTTAGTATCAATTGCCAAACATAATGACGATACTAACGACAGGAGGATTTGTTGCTTAAAGCAGCTTCTCACTGACTCATCCACAAGTTAAAAAAATTGACTAATATAAAGGTTTATAAGAATTTTTTTTAAAATTCTAGATGAGGTGATACTCTGACATGATAAACCCCAGTCGATAGTTTTTTAAGCATGAACCATACAGATCCTATAAAACTTCAAATAAGGAGAGAAAGTCACAACTCGTGACTAAACTCAAGACCTCCCACATGAAAATGGAAACTGATATCACTATGCTAATAAGCTTTGTATTTTATAAGAATATTTAAAGGGGGTTTGCAAACTCTTAAAATAAATTATTATCAATTATTCATGACTTAAAATAATTTATTTGCGAGTGTTTGTAATTCAAACTTATGGTTCTAATTTTATTATTTTAAGTATTGATAATATATAATCTACGTTGATAAATGAGTGTTTCAAATTGATTATGATATTTTTTTTTATTTTAAGCATATTAATCACTCTTTATCTACATCATCTTTTCACACTACTCACTTTTAATTTTTATCACAATTCTAACTATTTCCCACTTATACTCAGTTGTGTTTTCAAGCACTCTTTAAATTTGAACTAGAAGAGTTACAAGTTGCTTTGTCAATTCCGCCACAACGTTTGCTATAAGAAGTTGTAAAGTTTTTTCAACCTGACCCTATGATGTACAGACACGGATACAGGACACGTTAATTCTTAAAAAAATTGGACACAAACATGACTCGTACATGGCTACCCAGAATATTGATAAGCTCATATTTTACGCCTTTTAGGCGCCTCTTTTCTTGTATTTTGATGAGTTCTTGAGTGTATTTATGCCACATATGCTTTGATTTTGTGATTGGTTGTGTTTTTGTAGGTTATTTGAGAATTGGAACAAAAATGAATGAAAAGATCAAAAAAGTTCTCAAAATACTCCTTTAGCCACGGCTATGGAGACCCTTAGCCATGGGAATCATGAAGGAACCTTTGTGCTTTGAAGATATGAAGTTACCAAGGCTAAAATAGGGAAAAAAAACTTGAACAGTAGATTTTAGCCGTGGTTACCGTCGTTTTAGCCGCGGCTACGGGCTATTTTCAACAACTATAAATACGCGGTTTTTAGGTCAAATTCGAAACTTTTTGCCCACTTTTGAGGTTTTGACACTTTGAAACACACCAAGAAGGTTGAGAGAAGTCTGGGGAAGAAGAAGAACGCGAGGATACTCCATCTTTGTCTATGAAGATGGAGAATTCAAGCAAGATCTATCAAGAAACGTTATTAGGGAGTTTTAATTTCATGCTTTTAGATTTGTTTTCATTGAACATGTCTTTCAAGATGAATTATCTCTTTTCTTTTATAATTATGACGTAATTTCCCTTTGATTGAGGCCATGTGAAATCCAATTACTATGTTTGATTTATGAGTATTATTTTTCGGGATTAAATTTGTTTTGGGTTATGTGTTTAATATATGTTCTTAATGCTTATGATTGCTTAGCTACCAATTGTATAAATTTGTGCTTAGTTTTGAGACCGAGAGGAGATAAACTAGGGATGCATCTAGGTATTAAACACCACAACGTAAAATTGACTAGAGATAGATTCGATATCCTTGTGTGTGCTTTCTGTGAAAACGGGAAATTCCATGAATCTTTGTAATGCGTTTTGATTAATTCGAATTTCATATAGAGATATAGAAATCGTTAATGAAAATAAAATTGCTATACCAAGAGATTGGATAGTGAGTAATTTAGGGAATTTCGCCTTAACCTAATCAATCTAATAATCCGGTAAGATAGAATCATAGTCAAATTGAATGATTGGATGAATCATGTGCCTTAATCACTTTTCTCATTGATTTAATTGAAAGTTGATTTCTCTCATTAGTTGTAATTGTTATTTAGTATTTTAATTCATAATTCACATCTTTATCTCTTGATTTAACTTAGAATTAGATAACACAGTAATTTCAATACTTAAATACAATTGTCTCTAGGATACGATAATCCGGACTTACGTCCACTATATTACTTGCACGACCTAGTACACTTGCTAGGATTTTTGTGTGCCAATTATATAATTAAATATATATATATATATTATAAATTTATAAATATCTATTAGACAGTAAAAAATAATACTTAACATTAAACAATGAAAATAAGCATATCCTAACTCCAAACAAAAAATACATAATCTTTCGCATTGGGTAAATTCTTTACTCTTTTGAAAGTTAGAAAATAGGTTAGAAATTTATATCAGATTAAGAATTAACTACCCCCAAAGCCAAATCAATTCGATTTTATACAAAAGAAAAAGGAAAAATACAATAATATTGTAGAAATTAAACATTAAATAGTCTAATTAAAAGTTCATAACTAGGATTTTAAATTGGGGAATGGGGTATTTTGGGAGCCCAAAAGCAAGAGAAGACAGCGAGTGGCTTTCTTCAGTTACCGGAGGTGGCAGCGTGGATGTGGCTGTTTGATGGTGGTGGTTAAGGATTTGAAAAGGAATAAGTTTTGTGAGAAATAGAAGAGGGGCTGATGTGGGAGATAAATCTGTAATGTGAGTGAGTGAGAGAAAAGTCAAAAGAGTGAATTTCAATTTTATTTTATTTTCATTTTGGGTCATGTACTTTTTTAAATACCAAAATAAGTGTTGGCGTATCCTAAACGCATTTGCCGCATGTCCGAGCCATGTCCTCCACATGTCCGAATTTATCTTTTATTTTTTAAAATTCAGACACGGCTTTGCCGTGTCGGACACGTGTCTGTCGCATGTCCGAGTCGTGTCCGTGCATCACAGACTTGACCTTTTACACCCCCCCCCCCCAAAAAAAAAGCTGGATATTCCCTCCAAAATAAATTTTTAAAAATATATGTTTAAAACTTCTGGTACAAAAAGAATACACTACTGTCATATGTTTTCCAAAAAAAGAAAAACTTAAGATAATGAAACAACTATTACTTCATTAAATTGCATGAAAGATCACCGTACCACAATCAAACCAAAAATAAAAATAAAAACCAGAAAATTAGCTTTATATATATGTATATATATATATATATTTGATCGAAATTGAGATGATTTTATCCAATAAATCATCGATCCACCGAACTCATAATCAATTTAGACTACATTACGGAGAAAACAAATCAAAATATCATAATCAAGCGATCACAAGAAGCAACAGAAACTCCGCACAAACACAAAAATATGAACAATAATACACAAATATGTACATGCATAAATACATACAGAAACTCAACTGAAATACACAAATCAAACGAATATAAAACTTACTTAAAATAATTAATCAGGTTATTTTTCTTTTTGCTTTTTTGATGGAAGCTCTGTTTTTCCTTGAGAGAGAATATATATATATATATATATATATATATAGAGAGAGAGAGAGAGAGAGAGAGAGAGAGAGAGGTATTTGGTGGAGTTGGGAGACATTGTTGTTAAATAGGGAAGATATTGTAGATATTTTGTATACCCTTTTCTTGAATATTAACTTATCCTTTTCTTTTATATTCACTTACCCTTTTCTTTTATATTAAGTTAGAATTTTATTGTATATTAACTTATCCTTTTCTTTTATATTAAGTTAGACTTTTATTGTATTCTCTCTATTGTAAGTATTTATACCTTGGGTGTAATACAGTTTTTGTTGGTCCCAAATGGCATATAGAAAGGGTGTAGAAGGGGAGAGGGGTTAATTGCACTTCTACTTCTGAAAAGCGGGCTTTAGCTGCGGAATGAAGTTCAGAGACTTTAGTGCGCTTTTCGGTTAATTCCATGATTGTGTTCATATGAGAAGCAAGCTGCTCTTGATAACTGTTGACTTCATTTTCAAGAACTTGTACTTTCACATACAAGGCTTTTGCCTCGGAATCTTTGGTGGTGAAATTTGCAATCGCTTCCTGGATTTTTAAATCCGATTCCCTTGTCAGCGTCTCGTGTGACAGTTCAAGTTCTGTACATCTCACATGCGCTTCCTCCAAAAGTTGGCTTTGTTACTCTAGCTTTTCCTCAGCTAGCTTAAGCTTATCCAAAAGCTCATTTTCCCTTATCCCAGTAGCCTTAAGGTCATTTTCAGCACTCTCAAACTTGTGCAGCAGAATATTCAGTTCATCCCGCATGACATTAAGCAAAATTTCCAGCTTTTCGTTCAAGGCTTTCGTGGCATCTTTTATGTTTTTATTCTCTTCCGATGCTACGTTCATTCAATTCTTTTTCCTTCTCTTTTGAAGCTTGCAATGCAACCTCTAGGCTCGATGCTCTCAATCGGACCACCTCAAGCTCTTCTTCAAGTTCCGACACTCTTTCACCGTTGCTTGAAGCTTCCGCTTTGAAATTCTCACATTTTTTTTCAAGTAAGCTTATTTGCTCTTCAAGCTCCTTAATCCTATATTTTTCAGTTTCAACAAGTAACTCTAACTCACTCACATTCTTCTCAGCATCCACTGCTTTGGAATGTGATGTCTGCACTAAATCACTATTGCATAAGTTAGAAGTAATCACTAAATCACTATTGCATAAGTTAAAAAAATATGACGAAATAAGTCATACACTTTCTTTTTACTGTCACCAAGGACAACGTGTAGTACAATGCCATGAAAAAACTCCACTCCCAGTTATAATATGACATATTTGAATGTGCTCGTTTTTAAAAAACGCATCAAGTTAATATTGTTTCATAAATATAATATACTATTTACATACTAAATACATTGGAATATTCTATATAAAAAATTCAATCTGTAGATTATATTTTTCAAAGCATATATTGCTTCCAGAGCATCTCAAATAACCTTAAAATTTTGAAAAGTTGTGTTGAAAATAAATAAAAAATTACCTTGATATTGGATGGAGAGGTTGCCATATGGGGTAGAAGGAAATACAATGGAAGAATGATGTTTATATATACTCAATATATATATATATATATAAAATAATAATTGCTATAACTGGGAATTGGGGAGCTAACATGAACGTTAGAAAAATTTAGAACAAGTATAAAAACAAAATAAGGGGTTACTTTCATATAAAAGCGATGGTTACAATACAGATTTAAACGAGGGATTAAATACATGTTTTTTTTTTCCTCCATGAAGAGGTTAATAGGATAATTTTTTTAATGTAAAGAGAGTTATCATAGGGAGAGTTATAAGTAATTTAAAAATAATTAAGAAACAATTAGTTGACTTGCCGTAACAACATAGAATTTTCCTAGTATCTACGCTTAAATAGGGAAGAAATTCCTTTGAAACATGTGAACGTGAATTCCATATGGTGCAAAATTTAAGGAGCAATGCATAACATGGTTTAATTTAAAAAAGTAACGGCAGAATGTTACGACCGCAATAGTGAAATGGTGGATTAAATAATATAGAACATGAAATAAGAAATATTGTAATAAATTATTTAATATGGAATGATGACAATATGACAATATGAAGCAAAAGTAACTTCTCCATTTCATAATCTGACATAGGAAAGAGATGGAGTCTGGTGTATTATGACGGGCATTTTAAATAAATAATAGAGATTTAATAATATTAATATAAATAATACACAAAAAAAAAATCAGATATAGCACAGCCTGCGTATCCTGACCAATTTTTGTTTTTTTTTATTTTATTTTAGGCTGAATTTTTTTTTTTAAATTGTGACAGGGTACGCCATTCACAATGGCGTACCCTGCCACAATTTTTTTTTAAAAAATTCGATATTTTTGGGATGATTTTTCACCATTTTATGTACATTTTCGGGCTTCGACTTCAATACAAAAAATGTAGATTGACTCACAAAGTTTGTAATGGTGCAAAAATTGATTCATTTCAATATTCGGGTGATAAAATACAATATGTTAAAAAAGACACGTATATACGAATTTTTCAAAAAAAAAAATTATCATCTTCAGAATGATTTTTCGACATTTTTTGTACATTTTCGGGCGTCAACTTCAACACAAAAAATATAGATTGACTCACAAAGTTTGTAACGGGGCAAGAATTGATTTATTTTGATATCCGGGTGATAAAATACAACATGTTAAAAAAGCCACGTATATACGAATTTTTCGAATTTTGTTTTTCTGGTCATCTTCGGGATGATTTTTTGACATTGTCTGTTCATTTTCGGACTTTGACTTCAACACAAAAAATGTAGATTGACTCACAAAGTTTGTAATGGTGCAAGAATTGATTCATTTCGATATTTGGGTGAAAAAATACAACATGTTAAAAAAGACACACATACTGATTTTTACAAAAAAAAATATTTTTCGTCATCTTCGGGATGACTTTTCTACATTTTCTGTACATTTTCGAGCTTCAACTTCAACACAAAAAATATAGATTGACTCACAAAGTTTGTAACAGTGCAAGAATTGATTCATTTCGATATCCAGGTAAAAAATCATCCCTAAGATGACAAAAAAATATTTTTTTCCGAAAAATTCGTATATGCGTGTCTTTTTTAACATGTTGTATTTTTTCATCCGAATATCGAAATTAATCAATTCTCGCACCGTTACACACTTTGTGAGTCAATCTACATTTTTTGTGTTGAAGTCAAAGCCCAAAAATATACAAAAAATATTGAAAAATCATCCCAAAAATATCAATATTTTTTTTAATTGTGGCAGGGTACGCCATTCACAATGGGCGTACCCTGTCACAATTTAAAAAAAAAAATTCAGCCAAAAATAAAGAAAAAACAAAAATTGGTCAGGATACTATATCTGAATTTTTTATTTTTTTTGTGTATTATTTATATTAATATTATTTAAATCTATGTTATTTATTTAAAAAGCCCTATTATGATAGATTTATTTCATTCCATATATTCTTTTAACTAATTCTAACAAAAAAACGCATTCACTTTATAAAACTTAGAAAAAATGCATAATAATATCATGGAATTAAATATAATAAAATATTGTTGGAAAATTTCGTCTGAAATTAATTGTCACGGAAATAAATCGTACTTGTGAAAACGTTGGCCACGTGTTTACGATATTTTAAATCTGACTTTTGGTTTTTCAAAACTGTAACAGCCAAAACGTTTATGTAACAACTAAAACGTTTCAGCGGTATCTTAATGTTAGAATTTATTACGTATTTATTTCTGATCTGTTTCATCGCCTATAAAATGGCATCTCCTGTAGAATGAAAAACACACAAAATAGAAAATCATTTTCTGCATTTCATCCTCCTTATTCTTTGAGAGTTCTAGCAGCCGATTAGTTCAACGGTTCTGAGATTAGAAGTGGTTCAATCTCTAGAACGATATCGTTGTATCTTGGGACGTTTATTGCTTTAACCCGTATCAAATATGCGGGACAATTTAGCGTTAAGTTGTTTTTCAAATTGCACTTTTTCATATTTATCTTAATGTTATTTCTGGTCTGTTTTCATCGCCTATAAAATTTCATCTCCTACAAAATGAAAAAACACACAAAACAGAAAATCATTTTCTGCATTTCATCATCTTCATTCTTTGAGAGTTCTAGTAGTCGATTAGTTCGATGGTTTTGAGATTAGAAGTGGTTCAATCTCGAGAACGATATCGTTGTAGCTTGGAATGTTTATTGTTTTAACTCGTACCACCTAAGCAGGGCAATTTAGCGTTAAGTTGTTGTTCAACCTGCATTTTTCAAATAAAATTATAACCGAATCTGTTCATAACACAAACTGATTCATTTTTCTGTTTCCAAGCAGTTTTCGATCTAATCAAGATTAGACCTTCCAGAATCTCAAATTTGATCCCATCAAAATTTAGGTTTTTCCATTAAAAAATCGATTCATTTTCGTGTTTCTAACAACAAATTATGATTCCAAATCATAAGATATCATATTTTCGATTCAGTCAAAATGAATTCCTAATTCAATTTTCAAACTGTCGATTCGGTTGAAATCATTTCAGATTTATCATCCCAACGATATGATTCCAAATCATATGATACATCCAAAACAGTGACAAAAACAACAAATGAAAATGTCACATAGATCTAAAGCAGATCTGAAAATCTGCTCGGTGCTAATTTTGAAGACGACGAAGATCATCGCCGTCGTGTGATGGTGAACGAAGTCCGGCAAAAATGGGTGACGCTGGACGCACGAACACGGGTTGTTGTGGGGAAAATCTCGAAATCACCGCCATACTCTGTTGAACGTCGCAGATGGCTGCGTTGGACGATGCTGCAACTCGTCGGACATGGCCGCTGCAACTCGCCGGACATGGCCTCTTCTATAGACTGGCGGCGAGTTCGCAAGCAAGAGGATGTTACTGTTATTGCGAGCAAAACAGCATTTGCGACGCTTGAGGCGACTCTGTGCGCGGTGGGGTTCTCCATTCGAATCAGGCCACGGAAATCGTGGCTGAAAGCATGGCCGATTTACGCGGCGGACGGTCACTCGGAGCGGTGCTGCATCGCCGATCGTTTCATTGTCAGAAACGGCTGAAATTGCCAAATTTTGGTCATGAAAATCGGCTATTTGCACTGCGGGGATTTGGAGGTTCCGGCACCGGCAATGGCCTGATCGATCGAGGAAAAGGCAGCGGCGCCGGGCACCGCAGCCATAACCGGCGACGTCACGGCCGCAGCGCCGGCGCCGCGATGGTCGCGTGAGGAAGGCCATTGTTGCCTAACGGGCAACGAGCCGTGCAGTGTGTTGGGCTTGGCCCAGCGTAATAGAAAATTAATTGGGCTCGACCCATCTTGATTCAGAGCATGCTTAGGGTCTGTTTTGTTCTAAATGTGCATTGGGCTTGGCTCATTGTACTAATTGAACTAATTGGGTTGGTCACAATGACACTTAATTCAATTGTGTATGAGTTAATTGAATTAAAAGGGCCTGGCCCAAATGACACTCATTTGAATTAAATTAAGTTTGATCCAATGTACCTCAATTAGTGGGTTAGACCCATCACCGAATTTAAAATAAATTTGGGAGTTTTGAATTGAAGGGATTTAATTTATAATAAATTAAATTGGATTTAACTTGATTATTTATTAAATTGGATTTAGTTTGTACAACATTATTCAATTTGATTGAGATTTGTTGATAATTAAATTGGGAAAAATTAAGTTGGACTTGATTATAGTAATTGATTTAAATTGGATTTAATCATTATATGAGCTTTTCAAAGTTAAATTAGAAATTAAATTGGATTTAATTTCGCTTTGATTAAATTAGATTTAATATTAACATGTGAATTAAATTGGATTTAAGTTCACATTGATGATGTTGCATTTAATCATCATATCAAAATTAAATTGGATTTAATTTTGTTATTTTTAATTGGATTTATCTTTGGCTTTGATTACATTGGACTTAATCAATGACTTAAGAGCACATGGAAATTAAATTGGATTTGATTTTACTTAGATTAAATTGGATTTAATCTCCCCACTTTAATTAAATTATAATTAAATTGAAATTAATTTTGTCATAATCAAATTGGATTATAAGATGTGGAAATTATGCATTCTGATGAATACTTAAAATGCATTGAATGTCTTTGGTCGAAGCAAATCTTACTCCAAAAATGTTAAAAGGTTTGCAAGGTGAAATTCAATTGTTAGACCAATAGATTGTTAGTGGGCTAAACCTGAATAATTCATAAAACAAAAGGTTGGGGTTTGATGAATTATATCCATTAGATGGATCGGTGTTGGACGCCTCTTTGACAGGTTATTGGGCCATGTTGCAACTTAATAAACTTGATAAAGAATCACATCATCAAAGAGCTGATGGGTGTTGATTAGTTCTGGGCTAACTCAGAATTGTGGGGGAGGCAACCCTCTCGGCCCACAAAAGTAGAAGTGAGCCTTCGTACGAACTTTGGAAAGGTCAAAAGCCTTTTTACAAGTACCTCAAAGTGTGGGGGTGTTTGGCTAAGGTAGAAATACCCTAACCCAAACAAGTTAAGATAGGGCCTAAAACTAGTGACTGCATATTCATAGGTTATGCACTTAATAGTAGTACCTATCGATTTCTGGTACGTAAATCAGAAATATGTGAGATTCATCACATATTCGTGAAGGTTCTATCATGGAATCTAAAAATGCTTCGTTTTTTCGATGATGTCTTTCCAGTAAGGAAAGAAATGAGAAAGTTCCTCTTAAAAGAACACATGATGAGTTTACGAGTGGTTCTAATTCCTGGGATGAAGAACCACGTCGTAGCAAAAGGGCAAGAGTTCCAAAATCATTTGGTCCCGATTTTGTATCATATACATTAGAAGGGGAGCCAAGAACGATTAAGGAAGCTATGTCCAGTCCAAATGCTCAACTCTGGAAAGAGGCTATCAATAGTGAAATTGAGTCTATTTTGCACAACCATACCTGGGAGTTGGTTGATCTTCCAAAGGGAAGTAAGCCTTTAGGCTGTAAATAGATTCTAAAAAGAAAGTATAAGACTGATGGAACTATTGATAAGTATAAGGCCCGTTTGGTAGTCAAATGATACCGACAAATGGAGGATCTTGATTTCTTCGATACTTATTATCCGGTAACGAGAATAACATCCATAAGATTATTCATCGCTATTGCCGCGTTGCATAACTTTGAGATACATCAAATGGATGTTAAGACTGTATTTCTGAACGGAAAAGTAGATGAAAAAATATACATGGAACAACCCGAGGGGTATGTTGCAACTGGAAAGGAGAAGAAAGTATGTAAACTTGTGAAGTCATTATATGGACTTAAACAAGCGACAAAGCAGTGGCATGAAAAATTTGATAGCACGATGATATTAAATGGTTTCAAGATCAACAAGTGTGATAAATGCATGTATGTTAGACAAACACATAACGTATATGTCATAATGTGCCTGTATATAGACGATATGTTGATAATGGGTAGTAATCATGAAATTATCATGAATACTAAAGGAATGTTAAAGAAGAACTTTGACATGAAAGATATGGGACTTCCAGATGTCATATTAGGGATTAAAATCCTGAGGACTTCTGAAGGGCTAGTCTTATCGCAATCTCATTATGTTGAAACGGGTTTGGAAAAGTTCCTTCCGAGCGATAGCGCACCAGTCAAGACGCCAGTGGACTTGAGCGTTGATCTACGTAAGAACCATGGTGAACCCGTGTCACAGTTAGAATATGCTAAGGTTACTAGGAGTCTGATGTATATCATGAACTGTACTCACCTTGATCTAGCTTATTCTATGAGCAAGTTGAGTAGGTTTACGAGTAATTATAGTGTAGAGCATTGGAATGCTTTAACTAGAGTTCTTAAGTATTTAGAGTATACTAAAGATTATGGATTACACTACTCAAGATATCCAGTTGTAATAGAGGGATACAGCGATGCTAATTAGATATCAGACACAAAACAACTCTAAGTCCATAAGAGGGTATGTATTTACCGTTGGTGGAGGAGCGGTGTCGTGGAAATCATCTAAGCAAACTTGCATAGCCCATTCCACAATGGAATAAGAATTCATAGCTTTAGATAAAGCTAGTGAAGAAGCTGTGTGGCTACGAAATTCTTAGAAAATGTTCCGTATTGGAAAATACATGTGCCCCATATCCTGATTCATTGCGACTGTCAGTCGGCAACCGATAAGGAGTAAGGTAATATGTATAATGGTAAGTCTAGACACATTTGTCGTATACACAACACCATTAAGCAGTTGATCTCTGATGGCATTATCTCCACTGATCACGGAGGATAAAGGAGATCTTTTGACGAAAGGACTTCCAAAGAGATCAAATAGACTGCCTATCAAGAGGAATGGGATTAAAGACTACAAATTATGAATGGACACAGCAGTAACCTAACCATGTTGACTGGAGAACCCAAGATCTTGGTTCAATGAGACAAATAAGTTGTGGAAATTCAGTGAGGCACTTAAGAGTTTAATAAACTCCAAACCCATTGCCCAGGAGAAGGAAGTGCAACCTGCAAGTTGTAGCAAAGGTCCAGCTGGGCTTTTAATGATTCCTATACTGTCTAAACGAAGTGGAGTATGGAAAGATACTCTTAAATAGGAAGTCACCTATGTAAATGTGAGGTGTAGGCCACCTCAACCTCAAGTTGGGAAAACATTTATGACTCCAAGAGGAGGTGGCAGGGCAAAAAATGGACCCAACAGTGAGAACTAAACACTGCTGAGAGTTTATCATGTGAATATCCATGTCTGGGTTTACACAAACGGCTGACCAATTCAAGACATCATGTTCATTAGGGAGCCTAGTAGATCGGATGATATTTCACTAAGAAATATTCAAAGCCAAAAGCTACCTCTTCTGATGTGATAAACTTTTGGCTGAACTCTCAAGATCATGAATCTGCATTAATTTCATTCGTGTGGGGGATTGTTGGAAAATTTCGTCTGAAATTAATTGACACGTAGATAAATCGTACTAGTAAAAATTTTGTCCACGTGTTTACGATATCTTAAATCTAACTTTGGATTTTTCAAAACTGTAACAGCCAAAACGTTTATGTAAGAACTAAAATGTTTCAGCGGTTACGGTTTTATTTTAATGTCAAGATTTATTACGTATTTATTTCTGGTCTGTTTTCATCGCCTATAAAATGGCATCTCCTGCAGAATGAAAAACACACAAAACAAAAAATCATTTTCTGCATTTCATCATCTTCATTCTTTGAGAATTCTAGCAGTCGATTGGTTCGACGGTTTTGAGATTAGAAGTGGTTCAATCTGGAGAATGATATCGTTGTATCTTGGGACGTTTATTGCTTTAACCCGTATCACCTAGGCGGGGCAATTTAGCATTAAGGATAGAGAGTTTTCTCTCGCCTCGATATGATTCATAAGTTTTGTTTTTCGGTTATAATTTTATTCAAAAAGTGCAGGTTGAACAACAAATATATGTAAGGAACGTTCCGTTTAGTGTTTCCAATAATCAAATATGGAAATAATATAGAAACACTCAGTTACAAATATGTTTGAAGGCAGTAACTAACAACAAAGTCTTAATTGCTGATCGCTCCTAAAAACTCGGAGCTAAGAGACCTTCACATGCGAATTAACAAACCCTCGCCGGCTTAGGATTTGGTCCCAGTTCTGCTCCACCGCCGTGCATGGCGGAGCCGGACGCTGCAAATCCACCACCACTGGTGGTGACTCCCAATAGGAATGTCAAAAAGTTGAAAAGAAACCTCTTAGGCGAGGATGAAGTGCAAAGCCCTAGCGCAGGGATTGATGAGGGGGCGAAGCAATCTGGACACATCTCCGTGGAAGACTCGGCAAACATGGTTATGGAGGATAATCTGCAAAGCGCGGAAGATTTAAACAATCAAGAATCTCACGGCCAAGAGAAGGAGACCTCGAATGCTTGGGCTACAAATACCCTCCGACAAACATGGAATAAAAAACTAAATGTCCCGGGTTTCTACACCGGCGAAGGAGAAGATGATTTCTTCAATACCGAGGAGGCTAGTGAGGACGAAGCGGACAAGTCAATACCGGTTTACACGATCCCAGCAGAAGACCTTAAGGTAATCGCATCTCTTTACCGTCGAGCACTAGTGATCAAAGTCCTAGGTTGGAAAATGGGATACACGCTACTCAAACAGCGTATGAAAGCATTGTTGAAGTTACCGTACGATATTACTCCTGTCGATCTCGGGAATGAATTTTACCTTGTTCGTTTTAGGATCAAAGCTGAATATGACAAGGTACCAAAGAAGGGCCCATGGATGATTCTCGGACACTACCTCACGGTTCGAAAATGGGATCCGTTGTTTAATCCCAAAACGAAGACGTTATCAAAGACAATGGTCTGGGTACGCTTCTCGGACTTACCGATCCACTACTTCCACGACAAGCATCTACGAGGGATGGGAAACCTAATTGGTAAAGTGCGAGGCATAGACAAACACACGAAAGAGTAGCTACGGGGTCGGTATGCTAAAGTGTGTATCGAGTTAGACCTGGATAAACCGTCGATTCCCGCCATTAAAGTGAACAAGAAAGTGCATCTTGTGGAGTACGAAGGATTATCGCTGATTTGTTTTACTTGTGGGGCAATAGGACATAGGAAGGAGACTTGTGGGGCGAATCCGAACAAGGAGAATGAGGAGGCACGGGACAAAGAGAAAAAGAAACAGGCTACCTCGTCCACTCTTAGACCCTGGAATATCATACCCCCCCGAACTAGAAAGAAAGGAACAAGGACCGAGAATGGGAGGAGTACTTTACACGAACCGTCGGTTTTTTACTTTGGTGCAGGGGTTAGTGAGGAGCATTAAATTACAGTCAGAAAGAGAACCAAAGGAAAGGTATGCATGAAGATGACATAGGTGTTAGTGGCCCTAGAAATGTTAATACAGTCCGTACTAAAGGGAAACAAACCGTGGGTAGCTCGACACCTCTCGCGAGTGGGTCAAGATTTTTAGCTTTGAATGGGGTAGAGGAAGAGTTGGGATCCGAGGCAGCTGACCATGGTCAGCAATCTTCTAAGGGAGTGGGAAATCTCAATGGAACCACACGAGTTTGGAGACGGGTTGAGAAAGAAGCAACACCACGGCAAGAGGAAGCAATAGTGGAGCGGGATAAAATCGAGCCAATTACATATGGTGCCACTTACCAAATTTGAAACAACTCCATCAATCCACTATTTGACCCAGCTAATGATATGACCGATTGTATGTTGATAGAGGAGAACCCAGAACCGAGTCACATAGGTTTGAGTGCTAAGGTCCCGCGGGGCTGTCCGGCTCATGGATCTCAATTTGACTTTACCCAACCTCCAGACTATACACATGAAGAAAATCTTAGCTCAGAGGATGAATCGGTGGAGGAGATTGATACGTCTAAGCTTGGCGATTGGGGTCATAGAGACGGGGCTTACACTGTACCGAAAGGAAGTGGGGTCGCCGACGTCGACATGACTACAGAAAGGGGGGTCCTAACCCCCCCCCCCAGGTATAACTTTCTGTTTTATAGGAACTTCTCCCCCGAATAAATTTAATGACATCTATTTTTTGGAATTGCAGGGGTGCAGCAAAACCTGAGTTTTTGAGTTCGCTTAGAGAAGTTCTCCATCGGCATAAGCCGATGATTCTTGTACTTGTGGAACCGCATGTCCCGGGTCATAAGGCATAGGTGATTGTCAAATTTAGCAAGTTTGATAGATGTGAGCGTGTGGAAGCTAGGGGATTCTCGGGAGGCATCTGGCTATTCTGGAATTCCTTAGAAGTTAACATTGAACTCATTGAGGCCAACGAACAGAGCATCACAGCTATTATTCGAAGGGATGGAGATGTGACTTGGGTAATAACAGCCGTGTATGCAAGGCCCCAGGTGGATACACGCAATCATCTCTGGGATCATCTTATTCGCATGGCTCCTAATATTCATGGTCCTTAGATGGTGGGGGGGGATATGAACGTGGTTACAACACAAGCAGAAAAGACCGGGGGTGCTCCAATTGACATGCATAAATGCCATAAATTCTTGGAGTGCATAGACAAGTGTGAGCTTCTCGATCTGAAATATATTGATTCTTCCTTCACTTGGGCTAAAAGGGGGAGGTCGTCTCTTCAGGAAATGTTGGATCGGGCTCTATGTAATGATAGGTGGCGGCTTAGCTTCTCTCAAGCTACAGTGCGCCATCTACCTCGTATCGGGTCGGATCATGCCCCGCTAATGCTTACTCTTTCCGAGCACGTACGGTTTAGGTCAAGTTTGGATCACTTTTGGTTTCAAGCAGCATGGTTTACTCATCCGTCTTTCCAAGACATGATAGCACAGAAGTGGCAGGTGAAGAGGGGTAGGGGCTGCACGAGCAGGTTCAACACACTATGGAGGCAGCTCATACATGGAATCATGACACGTTTGGGAATATTTTCAAGCGTAAACAGCAGATTGTAGCTCAAATTTCGGGGATCCAACGAGCTTAGGGAATAAACTTTCGGTTTTCCCTCCGCAAGTTGGAGATCAAACTTCAAGCTCAATACTTGGATATTTTACGGCAGGAGGAGTTATTTGGGAAACAAAAATCTCGGGCACAATGGCTTTGAGCAGGGGACTTGAATACTCGGTTTTTCCATCTTTCGGCCGTGAATCGACAGGGGAAAGCCAAAGTGCACGCTTTGGAACGAGAGGACGGACAACTGGAAACTAATTAGATTATCCTCAAGCAAATGGCGGTTCAGTATTATAAAAATCTTTACGGGCAAGGGGACCCCGCGGTCCCATACACTAGGACGCCGGGATTCCCTCAGCTTCAGGAGCAGCACTTCGAGAGATTATCCAAGCCGGTAACAAAAGAGGAAGTAAAAAAAGCACTTTGGGATATGAGTCCTACTAAGTCTCCGGGCCCAGACGGAATACAACCTATGTTCTACCAACGCTGCTGGGATACTGTGGGAGATGATGTGTTTCAGATGGTACAGGCAGCCCTTCAATCAGGCAAATCGGATCCATGTCTGAATAAATCTCAAATTGTTTTAATTCCAAAAGTCAAAAACCCAACACAACTTTCACAGTTTCGTCCAATTAGTTTGACGAATGTAAGTCTGAAAATTATTACAAAAACTATGGCTAATCGCATTAAGGATTTTATTGATGATATTATCCCTCGGTCTCAAAGTAGCTTTATCCCGGGCAGGCAAACTATTGATAATGTGTTAATTACCCAAGAGATATTGCATGATTTTCTTCGTTTAAAATGCAAAAAAGGTTTCTTCATAGCCAAAATTGATTTTGAAAAGGCTTACGATCATATAAATTGGAGTTTCCTTGAAAATGTGTTGAGTGAGATTGGTTTCCCTGCGACTTGGATCACGCTTATTATGGAGTGCACCACCCGCGCCCAGCTATCCTTGTTATGGAATGGTGAAGCAACAGAGTGGTTCACCCCTAAGCGTGGACTAAGACAAGGGGACCCCCTGTCGCCTTATCTGTTCGTTTTCTGTGTGCAGAAACTAGGATGCCTTATTGATTTGGCAGTGAGGGAAAAGAAATGGAGGCCGGTCCCTACATCAAAACATGGCCCGTGTATTTCCCACTTAATGTTTGCCGATGATTTGTTACTTTTTGGGGAGGCTACGGTTCAGCAGGCCTCGACCGCTATGACGACGTTATAACAATATTGCAACCTCTTAGGTCAAGTTGTTAATGCACAGAAATCCAAAATTTTCCTATCCGATAATGTGAAAGTGGAAACCAAACTCCGCATCAGTAACATCACGAGACTTGGAATTACTGCAAACTTGGGTCGGTACCTGGGGGTCCCGCTTCATCACGGCCGTATATTACGCAGGGATTACGAGTTTTTAGTGGAACGAGTACAGAAAAGACTGCAGGGTTGGAAAAGGAAGCACCTATCCCTCGCTGGTCGTGCGACACTGATTAAGTTTGTAACAGAAACGATAGCGTCCTATCACATGCAAACTATGAGGATACCGCTCGGAATTTGTGATGCAATTGACAAGGTGAATAGGCAGTTCCTATGGGGTGGCTCGGAAGGTGAAAGGAAGATGCACTTGGTCAATTGGGATACTGTTTGTAAACCAAAGAAACTAGGGGGACTGGGACTACGACACTCCCGGGTCATTAATTTGGCACTGCTGGGGAAACTAGGGTGGCAGCTCCTTAAGGATGAGGATAGTTTATGGGTGCAAGTATTTAAGCATAAGTATCTTCTATAGCAAAGGGCCCAGGCTCAAAATGTGACATCGGCTACGTGGCGAAGTATCCAATTGGTGACCCCTCTACTCAAATCGGGCATCATATGAATTGTGGGGAACGGGGACAAAATAAAATTTTGGGAAGACACTTGGCTCGAAGATACGTCGTTAGCTTCCCGTTGTGTGGAATCGATCCCACAAGCGGAGCTCCGTCACACTGTAGCTCACTACTGGATACGGGGGCTTGGATGGGATTGGGACTTGCTTCAGAGTTTGTCAGCGTGTGATAAGGCTCGATTACAAGAGGTTGATTTAGATCAAAAGTCGGAGCAGAGGAATACGCCGAGATGGTTATTCTCTTCGGATGGACGGTGCAGCTGTAAGAGTGCATACGGGGTGTTGACTCAGACTTCAAATACGAATAGGGAGGATAGATCTTGGAGAAAAGTTTGGAAAGTCCCGGGCGCACATCGGTGATGAATGTTCCTATGGTTAATCAGGCATAACAAAGTGATCACGAACTCGGTGTTAAAGGCCCGAGGAATAGCAGCCACGGACAGTTGTCCTATCTGTGGGACTGAACGAGATACACCTTTGCATGCACTGCGTGATTGTTACTGGACAAAAGAAATTTGGTTTCAGCTGGTGCATCCTAATTATCACTGTTCTTTCTTTTCAGGCACAGCGAAGGAATGGATCGACGGGAATCTCTCGCATACAATAAATAGGTATGATTGGTATGATAAATGGGACCTTGTTTTTGCTGAGACCCTTGCTTTCCTTTGGCAGGTTCGAAATGAAGTGACTCATAGGACCCGAGACGAAGTTCCCACAGGGGAACTAGATATGTTACGAAAAAGAATTGACGGTACCGTTAATGCCCTTAACTTCGATCCAAACATGATGTGTAACACCCCGAATCACCTGTCTGCTATTATAACTTGGTAAAAAAAATTCAACTCATATAAATTATTTTTAAACAAATTCAATATTCCAATAATATGGTTCAGAGTTCTGCAACTTGAAAATACAAGACCACTAGTGAAATAGGACATGACATTTCATTTCATCTATCTGGTTCTATCTAATTTTTGACTTTAGCGGATCCTCCATGCTAACTTCCGTGGATCTCTTTAAGGTCGGTAGCTCAAGACCTCTTTACCAATATGAGTTGGCACTCTAGTTGTCCTGGAACATCACTCTCGAAGATCCGCCACTGCTCCACCTACTCCATCTTATCCTGGGGAAGGAGGGGACACGAGTGATGAGCTACTAAGCCCAGTGAGCGCCGATGTGTGCATGTGCGGGGTTATGCATGTACATAATACTGTTCTCGTGATGCATGACTCATACAAGCGTGACATCAATAACTGTTAAATAAGTCAATCAAACAATTATGTTCATATACGAACGAGAAGCTTTTAAAGATCAATTCAAGCGATATGAGTTTGAAGACCATATTATGAATAACCAAATGAAGCCTGCAAAGACCGGAACAAGCGAGGGGCCGTATCATATAGAATAGGCAGCCTGTGAAGATCAGATCAAGCGAGAGCCGTATCATATTGAACATACGAAGCCTGTGAGTCAGGTGTACTAGGAATAAATCAGAAGCAGATCAGATAAACCACCTTGTGACTCCCATCACAATCGAACATTTACTACCTTATCCTCCATTTGCAGGGAGCGACCCCGTGGACCGCATTGAATTGGCCATGCCTAGGTACATGACGGCGCCAATCACAGCCGTAGAAACCTCCATCTCGGCCGTGAAAGGACACCTAAGTGGGCACTGAACGACGAAGCCTCTACTGGCAGCCCAATGCTACCCCAGCGTGCCCCGCGAACCATTCAGCCCTGGGCACAGACCGAATCAAGAGGGCTTTGAAAGAACATATTTAGGACCGCTTCGTAGATCATATCCAAGACCGCCTGACATGAACATATTTAGGACCACTTCGTATTATCATATCTAAGACCATTTTGTAGAACATATCCAGGACTGCTTTGTCCGAACCAACCATGAACAATTGATATCCACGATAGAATAATTTTCATGACCAAATAACCTTTTCCATGATTATTTCAATTGCAAGCAATTTGAACCATAAAGTCACATAAGCATGTTCAACAATTTATATGAATCGCATCTATGATGTGATCAGGTCCACATGAATGACAATGACACTGAATATTGCAGAATGAGACAAACTAATAAATAAAGCACTCACATCAATAAAGAAATTGTGGCTCAAAAGGGATATCTCGAGAATCAATCTTGCACTCAGAAACTCTCTGGAAGATACAACTCTTCTACCGTGTAGTGTAGAGTACCTACATGACATAAGTATACACATACTAAGATAATTATAGGTGGATTTCATATTATCTATTTCAGTCCTTCGAACATATCCCATCACCTTAGGTGAGATATATTTTCTTTACATATACCATTCTACCCTTCTTTTGTGACTAATTTAGTTGATGTAGTGAATTTATGCATTCGGTAATGAGCTAAACACATGAAGGGATACACAAACTATTTGATCTCTTAATTTTCATGGAAACAAAGGTCAATTACGACTGATTAATAGGACAATCGTTAATGAAATAATTATTATTAAACTAAGTGACAACTCGTACTTGATTGCATAACCTTGAAAAAATGAAGTGTTAATATTAGTCATGCTCACAAAATTAAGCAAGTTAATTAATTAATTGATAAATCTAACTGAAGTATTAATCCAATGATTCTCATATTAATCGGTTGTTGTTAATGTTATTTCACTATTTATTGATTAAGTGACATTATCTAAAGAAACTAATCGGTTGTTTATATTTAAATCACTAATCCTAATTAAGTTAATTAATAAATAACAGGTATACGTCCCCACCCTTCAATGAAATTAGTTAACCAAACATGTAATTAAAGCTACCCACTAAATGCAAAGCATGAAACTAAATCCAAACAATACACTAATTAATTAAGAGTTAAATTACTTTAAGAATGAGCTAATCAAATAATGGAACAAGAAGAAAGAACTGGAGACGTACCTGCCGCCCAAATAAAGGGAGGAAAGTGTTATATATATATATGTATACACATTTTACATTATAGAAATATATATGTGTATAGCATGCAAGGTGGCATCTGCTTAGGGTGATAGGTGGCAGCGTGTGATGTTCAACCCCATGCAAATCTAATCCTCAATTCCATAATTTGTTTTTTTTTTATAGAATTTACAAATTGGTCTTTGACATTTCAGCTACTAAAATTTAACCCACAAACTTTAACAAATTACAAATCAGTCCATTAAACTTAATGTACATATTTCATTTCAACTCTAAAAAGGTATACTCTGTGTTAAATTCAATGTGATGCTTTGCTTTTCAATAGTGCCATTTTGATCCTTAAAGCTTTAATTACGTGATTTGAGCAACCCAAATTTCAACAAGCCTCGACAAGATAACGTTAACAATGAAAATGTCCCATATAGTACTAGAGCACATGTATCTCACGTAATTCACTATAATCAAGCGAGACAGATCAAGAGTAAAATATAATCAAAGACATGTCAATTAAAATGTACTCAATTCTTCAAATTAAAATTATGTAAGTGTATAGATGACTAAACTTACCGCTTAGAAATGTGGGGCACTACATGATGTATCAGCAGATACACACAGGTTGGCAATATCCGACACCTGGCTACACCAAGCTGAACATTGATGCTGCAGTGACTTCGGGGGGCCAGACAGGGGTTGGAGGTACTCTTCGTGATGAGCATGGAACTTGGTTAAGGGGGTTCAGTGGTCGCATTGACCCTTGCTCATCTTTGGAGGCTGAGATGCATTCCATTCTAGTGGGGCCAGAGATGGCGTGGGCGTAGGGACACGAAAAGTGATAGTTGAATCAGACTGCAGAGCCGCACTTAATAGCATTGTGGACGCCTCCATGGAACATCACCACTTTGATGTGATTTCCTGCATTCGTAGGGTGCAAAGCCGAGACTGGGATGTCTCCTTTCATTTCATTTGGCGAGAAGCGAATCAAGTGGCTGACACTTTAGCAAAAATGGGTATTCACACCCATATGCACTACACGGATGCACCTTGTTCACAAGTATATCACCTCTTAGATAATGATATAGCTGGTCTTACGTGGCCTCGTCTTGTGACTACTAGCCCGGGTTTGTCGGGCTAAAGTACTTTGTATTTTTTTGGGTACCCCCTTTCAGAATGAAAACAAAAAAAAAAAACAAATATGTTTGAAGGCAAAAGTGCATGCAGCATATAATATAAGACCATAACTATGACCATAATTCATTTAACACCTCAACAGTATACGCTACAAATAAGCTGTAATCAAGGAATTAAAAAAAAGGATATAATAATTACAATTAATATATAAAAACTCTTATGTAGAGAATACATAAAAAGAATAAATATGGAAAGATGTAAACATGGAAAAATAGTTAAAAACTATCTTGTCCACCTCATGATCAACATAGGAAAGATATTGAAATATTGGTTGGTATATACGGCTGTTGATTTATCCAGAGCAAATCTCATAAGGCCATAGCAACTTTATTTTATTGACAGTTTTACCCTTTTGAATACTTCATCTTTCATAGGCCTTGAATTGCAGTCACGACCGCCACCCAAAAATTCTTCCATCCTTGGGCTAAGCCGCCATACGCACAATCTCCTACTGATGAAAATTAAATGTATCATGGAGGGTAAATTCGACAATCAATATAGATTTGCTCTGGCATTATCACCAGCCATATTTATAATATGAAGACATAAAAAAAGGAAAAAGAGCAAATAATAATAATTGGTAAAGTTAAGTAAAAGAAATAATTCAATAGAATTAATGTTTAAATATATTTATTTAAAAAGTACTTGACGACTATGGTTTTATCTCAAATTATAGTTACAACATATTGAATTTTTCCAATTTCTTGTAATAGATTCATGCACATATATTGATCTCTTTCCATATTGTATTAAGGTTCTTATAGATGAACACGACGATGTGAAAATATGGATGATTGTATAGAAAGTCAGAGAAGTTAAGTGGTATTAAGTCATTTTGAATGTGTGGCAAAACAATAAATGCTTGAATATTGAAGGATTATTGATGATTCAGAATCGAAGGAATGTGGATTGATTATGAGACAACAAGGTATAGAGCGACTATGATTAGTTTGTCACAACACTTTAATAATTCCAAGAGCAAATTTTATAAAATTAATTAAGAAAAAGTTGACAATATAAACTTGTAGTTGGTCAAAAGTTACTATTTTTTGTTCAAGAAAAATTAATTCATATTTGAAGATACAAAACAAAGCTTTTACATAGGCAAACATACACATACTACTAAGTTATTTTTTCTGATACTAGCTACAATCAAGTAAAATACTTAATCCACCAAAGAATATGCCAACATTTATAGACTATACAAACGTTCTACCATATTTTTAGAGCACTTATTGACTAAATAGAAAGAAAATAATCCAACCTAATATTCAACTTTTTGCATGGTCTTAATTATGTTACTTCTAATAAATAAATTAAATAAGATTGACAAAATTTGAAATAGCTAAATAAAATATTGATAAATTTTATCTGATTGTGGTTGACTAAAATTAAATAATATAACTGGAGTGCTTAAATTGACAACAGGTCCCACAGGCATTATGTACCTTCCATGCTTTGTTTAGCATGAAATTATCAAAAAATATTGTTAGAATAAGATATTAATCAAAGTATAATTATAATTATGTATTCAAAATTTAAATTGAAAAATTTAAATATAACATAAACTTTTAGAAATTACTATTGGAACCAAGCACATCATAATTGCAGAGTTTAATATATATTTATATATGTTTGAATATATATATATATATATATATATATATGTGTGTGTGTGTGTGTGTGTGTTTCTAATAACCGCGTAAGTGCTTGAAAAATTTATATTCGTGTAGATAAAATATCTTTTTAAATATCAAATTAATTCTTTATACATTTATCGTGAAAAAGTGTCATAGAATACAAAATCAAATACAATTTTAAAATAAAAAATTTTAAATGAGCCCAATCAACTTATGCAATAGCTCGGCTAGTTTAATTTGAGCTTAAGGAAGCAAGAGGGTAAACATTATTGACAGCCCAAAATTACTTGGTGGAAAAGTAAAATTTAAAATTACCATGGTAACTTAAATTAAAGCAAATAATATTACTAAAAAATAAAGTGAAATAATTTTGGGTATTTTTTAGGGGCTCTGGACGAGTCTCAAAATAATTATATAAATATCACGTTTGGCGAGAGGCCGACCAAGTTGCGGATGCTATAGCCAAACATGGCTTTAACCATGGGGTGTATATCATGACATCCCCGATTGCGTGTGTTATTAGGTTATAAGAGAACGATGCAGCTGGTCTAACTTGGTCACGTTACACGTCTATAGAACCGCGTTTGTCGGGCTAAGTCTCTAGGGCCGTGCCCCTCCCTAGTATACAAAAAAAATAAAATAATAATTATATAAATATATCAGACGCACATGAGTTCCGCTATATGGTAGAGATCATGTCTACTTGAATTGTATTTCTGGAGCATTAGTATCAATTGCCACACATGAAAAAGATACTAAACAACAGGAGGAATTGTTGCTTAATTAAAGCAGCTTCTCACTGACTCATCTACAAGTTAAAAAAATCAATTAATATAAAGGTTTATAAGATATTTTTTTTTTAATTCTAGATGAGGGGATACTCTGACATGATAAACCCCGGTCAACAGTTCTTTAAGCATGTACCATACAGACCCTATAAGACTTCAAATAAGGAGAGAAAAGTCACAACTCGTAACTGAACTCAGGACCTCCCACAAGAAAGTGGAAGCTGAAATCCCTTGGCTAACAAGTTTTATATATTATAAGGATATTTAAAGGGTGTTTGCAAACTCTTAAAAGAAATTATTATCAATTATTTATGACTTAAAATAATTAATATGCAGAGTGTTTGTGATTCAAACTTATGGTTCTAATTTTATTAATTTAAGTATAGATAATATATAATCTATGTTGATAAATGAGTGTTTAAAATTGATTATGATGTTTTTTTAATTAAAATAATTTTATTTTAAGCATATTAATCACTCTTTATCTATATCATCTTTTCACACTACTTACTTTTAAGTTTTATTTAAATTCTAACTATTTTTCACTTATACTCAGTTGATTTTCGAACACTTTTAATTTGATCTAGAAGAGTTACAAGGTGCTTTGTAAATTCCGCCACAATATTTGCTGTAAGAAGTTGTAAAGTTTTTTCAACCTGACCCTATGATGTACGGACACAGGACGTGTTAATTCTTAAAAAATTAGGACACGGACATGACTCGTACACGGCTACCCAGATTTTACATATATATTCTCAATTTATAAATATCTATTAGACAGTAAAAAACAATACTTAACATTAAACAATAAAAATAAGCATATCCTAACTCCAAACAAAAAATACATAATCTTTCGCATTGGGTAAATTCTTTAATCTTTTGCAAGTTAGAAAATATTCTAGAAATTTATATCAAATTAAGAATTAACTGCCCCCAAAGCCAAAGAATTCGATTTTATACAAAAGAAAAAAGAAAAATACAAATATTGTAGAAATTAAACATTAAAGAGTCTAATTAAAGTTCATAACTAGGATTTTAAATTAGAGAATGGGGTATTTTGGGAGCCCAAAATCGAGAGAAGGCGGCTACTGGCTTTCTTCAGTTACCGGAGGTGGCAGCGTGATCCTTTTTCTAGTGGGATGTGGCTGTTTGATTGTGGTGGTATATGAATTTGAAAAAGAGTAAGTTTTGCGAGAAATAGAAGAGGGGCTGAGTTGAGAGATAAATTTGTAATGTTAGTGAGTGAGAGAAAAGTCAAAAGGGTGAATTTCAATTTTTTTTTTCATTTTGGCTCATGTTCTTTTTTAAATACCAAAATAAGCGTCGGCCTATAAAGCACGGACACTCCAAAAAATCAGCACGGGCTGTGTCGGGCAAGTTCGGACACGGACACGGACACGTGTTAGACACGGCTATCCCGTGTCCCTAATAAAAAAATTAAAAAAACTGGACACGGTTAGGACACAGCCAAGGGAGTGTCTGGCACGGCCAGGGGTGTGTCCGACACAGTTAGGACATGGATGGTCACTTTTTATAAGATACTAAAATTTTGGGGGGTCAAATTGCAAATAAAAACTTACCAATTTTCTAAATCTAATAAAAACCTACCAACTTTATATAAGACACGGATTTGAAAAATGGAGTATTTATTTTTGTTATATCATATTTTGGATTGAAAACAAGTTTATTGTTATATTTAGTTTATGTTTATATTTTTATTTTGCATTTATTATTGATAGGTAGTTGAATTATTTGCAATAGACATAGTTTTATGAAGAAACAAGTAAAATATAAATTTATAATATATATATATATATAAATTGGACAGCCGTGTCGTGTCCTATATTATTTTAAAAATGCCATTCCCCGTGTCCATGTCGTACCGTGTCCGTGTCGCTGCATCATAGGCGTCGGCATATCATATACACATCTGCCACATGTCCGAGTAGTGTCCTCCACATGTCCGAATTTATCTTTTATTTCTTAAAATTTAGACACGGTTTGGCCATGTCGGACACGTGTCTGTCGCATGTCCCATAGTGTACGGGTTGATTTTTTGGAGTGTCCGTGTATCACAGACCTGACCCTTACCCCCCCCCCTCCCAAAAGCTGGATATTCCCTCCAAAATAATTTTTTAAAAATATATGTTTAAAACTTCTGGTACAAAAAGAATACATTACTGTCATATTTTTTCCAAAAAAAGAAAAAGAAAAACTTAAGATATTGAAACAACTATTACTTCATTAAATCGCATGAAAGATCACCGTACCACAATCAAACCAAAAATAAAAATAAAAACCAAAAAATTAGCTTATATATGTATATATTTGATCGAAATTGAGATGATTTTACACAATAAATTATCGATCCACCAAACTCATAATCATTTTAGACTACATTACAGAGAAAACAAATCAAAATATCATAATCAAGCGATCACAAGAAGCAGAAGCTCCGCACAAACACAAAAACATGAACAATAATACACAAATATATACATACATAAATACATACAGAAACTCAAATGAAATACACAGATGAAACGAATATAAAACTTACTTAAAATAATTAATCAGTTGATTTTTCTTTTTGCTTTTTCGACTAAAGCTATGTTGTTAGGAAATTTCATGTTAGATGTTTTGATGATGACAATAATAGGATTTTAGTATTAGACCCTAAAAGAATGTAAGTTTACGCTTTCATAGAACATTTGTATAATCATTTGAAAGTATTGTTATTTGTTAAGCTTGTAATTTTTATCTTTATAGACTTTAGACTAAGTATTAGATACCAAGTCGCTGATAGAATTTTAGGTGAGTCTGCCAGAGATGAAGTTGAAGATCAGCGTCTGAAGTCAAGTGAAGATGAAAATTTTCTTAAGCGTCTGTCAAACGCTAAAAGACTTTTTCAGGAATATTGAATCAAGCGATCAAGGATCAGATTCACCTGAAATAAATTCTTAAGTCATGAAGGACTTAAATGCAATCATCAATGGATATTTATTTCCAATGGGAAATAAATTCAAAACGTATTAAATGCCTAATAAGTGCATTAAATGTGATAAGGCATTATGAATTGTGAACAAGCCATCTTTTGACTAGACTGTCAGAATTCAGAGTTCAAAGTCTGCTTATGTCCAATCGGTAACAGTAGAAATTCAGGAATGTCAGAAAAAGGGCTATTTACGCGCTGCGTGAGAGACCCGCGCCTGCATGTGTCCAATAGACAAATCTCAAGAAATCTCTATAAATAGTACCCTTCAGCAAACCTTAAACACAACACACGTGCATGCACAAGAAAAGGTCGAAACTTTGTTGAAAATATTCTTGAGAAAAGCTTATAAACTCCATAGCCAAAATCCTTCAAGCTTTTCATATACATTCCAAAGACAGTCACCAATATCTCAAACATCGTTATAGAAGAACTCTACACTCTTATTGAGATATCCCAAGTTGTTTGAATTTCCTAAACTCAAATAAACCTGTAACAAAAACCCTCAACCTCTTTCATCTGAGTGAGAAAGTTGTTGATCTACAAGCAGAATTTCTGTGTGAGAGAAGCTTGTTGAAGAAGATCTTCATTGGAGCTAAAGTATGTGTGATCAAGGAGCTCAAGATCATCTTCCTTTTCCTCTATTTTGTAGAAGCCTCTGTGTGATCCTTCGATTATCAACTTAGTGGATTTCCTCTGAGAGTAAAGGAGAAGAAAGACGTAGCTGAGATTACATCACCCAGTGAACCTTACATATCTTGTGTTATTTGCTGTTTTATTGCTATACTTTACTTTTCACATCATATCTTTGAAAAGACTTTAAAACGGTTAAGCGACTATTCGACTAAAAGAACACTAAGATTAAAAATCAACTCCGCTGTGCTAACCCTGATTAAGCGATTGAAGCATTACCCTACTTTGGTAATTGTCGAAATCACTAAGTCTAAGTTATCTTATCTTTAGTGCCTGACCTAGCGCTTTGCTTACCAAGCGTTCAAAATCTTAAAAAGTGATACAAAATTTTTGAAGTCGAAAAAGACTTCAGGGTCTATTTAACCCCTCCCCTTCTAGACTCTTTCGTATACCACTTGAGACCACCATATGTATTCCCTAGAGAGAGAATATACATTACATATATATATATATATATATATAGAGAGAGAGAGAGAGAGAGAGAGACAGAGGCTACTGGTGGAATTGAGAGACATTGTTGTTAAATAGGAAAGATATTGTAGATATTTTGTATACCTTTTTCTTGTATATTAAGTTCTTTTCTTGTATATAACTTATCCTTTTCTGTTATATTAAGTTAGAATTTTATTGTATATTAACTTATCCTTTTCTTTTATATTAAGTTAGGATTTTGTTGTATTCTCTCTCTTGTAAGAATTTATACCTTGGGTTGTAATACAGTTTTTGTTGGTCCCAAATGGCATATAGAAAGGGTCTAGAAGGGGAGAGGGGTTAATAGACCCTGAAGTTATTTTCGAACTTCAAAAAATTTCTTGCCACAAAATGTTTGGAACGCATATGAAAAACTAAGCGCCTGGTGTAGGGCTTAAGTAAAGATAACTTAGACTTAGTGATTTCGCAATTACCAAAGTAGGGTAACGCTTAGATCGCTTAATCAAAGTGTTTGAGATACTTGGCGTTCGGCTTTATCTAATTAATCGCTTAGTAAATTTTATATACATTATGACAAGTATAAGAATGATGAATGATAAAACAATAAAACATTAAAGAACACAAGGAATTATAAGGTTCACTGGTGATGTAATCCCAGCTACATCCTTTTTCTTCTTTTGCACTTGGAGGAATTCACTAAATGATACTCAAAGTTTTCACACAGATGACTTCTACAAATAGTTAGCAACACCAAGATAATCTTGAGCTCATTGATCCACAGATTTCAACTCCCTAACATCTTTTCTCTATCAAGCTTTTTTCACCCAGAAATGATGCTTGATCTTCAACTTCTTCACACAGATGAATGGTTGGAGGGTATTTATCACTAGGGTTTTATTTGATTTTTGGAAGTTCAAACAACATTGGATATCTCAATAATAGATCAAGATTCTTCTAAAGAAGATGTTTGATATACGGTGACTGTCTTTGAATTTGAAGAAAAGCATGGATGATTTGGAAATGAAGAATTTGAGCTTTTCTTGGAAGCATTTTGGACTTTGATTTATATCAGCAAAATCTTCCAATGGCCTGGATTGTTCCACATACTCGCGTCAAAATCGAGAAAGATCAAGTCATTTAGAATCACTGGCCTCAGATCGTCGGCAGAGCTGCTGAATGCCACTGGCCAGCGCTGAATTTACAAGCACACTTAACATTCTTTTCCAGTTTCACCCGCTAGAGGGCAAACTTGGCAATATAAATGATGTCAACCAATTGAATATCAAAATGGGGGAAACTATAGTGATACATTGGATGCACAAGATTATACCCTCCATGCCATAGAGGAATTATATTATTAGGGCATTACATTTATGTTGTACAAACTCTTATTCATTAATAAAGGCATAGTTTTTTGTTCATATCAATCTTGATGTCATTAATATAAGTATTGAACAAATAAGTCCAAGGTAATCAAGAGGGAGCTTCTACTCCTCAATGATCTGAGGAGAAGGACACTAGAAGCATCAGTTCCTTGTTTACTTAAACCAGAATTAGCAAGTCGACGAGTCTTAATTGGGTATTAAGACCAGATTTCTGTGACGCAAGCTTTGATAAGGAGTGTCAGTCGGTCACTTTGGATGGTGGGAGCTTGGTCATAAATATGTCAATGGAATTGACATATTCGAACACGGCTCACCGTAATTCAATCACGTGGGCATTTACCCTTGGATAGTCAATGATTGAATTACTGGTCGCTGTAGTGTGCGTGAGCCTTAGACCTGAGGATTCACGAAAATTGGACTTGTGACACTAAACGAGTTATTAGAGTAGTTAGATCCATGTCACCCTTTGGTGGGATCAACCTTGAAGTGCGGTTCAAAAGGACAAGTGGCAAATGTTCGATGATTGCCAATAGGGGATTCACTGTCTCGGGTAGTAAAGAGTTAACGTCATCTGCTATCATAGGCAAATAAAATTATAAGTTTTTGGCCAAAGCAGGAGAACTAACTTATGTATAGTATATAAGGGTAGTTCAATAATTTCATCTTACTATGATTCCCTAAAAGCACACATCGAGTCATGTGAGTTTGACATATTCCATGACTCTCACTCGATCGGGATGTTACAGTGAAGGGCTTATACTCACATGGTATCTGTGACCTAAAAGGTTTGTATTGATACATTCATTTCAATTGGGTTTCGATGTGAGTCCACGTGACTGGCTTAGTGATACTCACACCCTCGGTTTCCTCCCAATGCCAATTGAAACGAACTTAGAGAGTCACACTTAAAAGGAATTGAGCAAAGAGCATTCTTTCGTTGTCAATAACATAAAATAGGTAATTTGTTATTTGATGAGCAAATTAATTAATTTGATTAATTGAATTAATGGAAATAAATTAATAATAAATAATTAGATGTATTTATTATGAACGAAGAAAGAAGAAAGAAGAGAAAAAAAATTCTCTCCCCCCTTGCATAAGCAGTCGGCCAAAGTGGTTATTGAAGGTGGAGTATTTTTCTTCGAAGCTCGTTCCGGCGTGATATCTAGAGGCAGGAGTTTTGAATTGCTGCCATCCGAAAGATCAAGACTTTCATCGAAATTAAAAGATTAGTAAAAAGAATGAAATTAGATTTCATCTTCATGCTTATTTTTGGAAAATTACATGAAAAATTATTAAAACCCAAAAGTGATCGAATTGTGAATCCGGATTTGTTTTTATCATTTCCGCTGCGCATGAATACAGGATTCACAACAGTACGACATTAAGGGTAGCGACTTAAATGCGTTGAGATTGCTAAGTTCGCTTAGACCTAAATTGATAACAATTGTAGAACAGGAATTGAGTCACGAGGGGAGTTTTCTGGGGCGCTTCGTAGAGGCGTTGCATTATTATTGGGCTTTGTTTGATGTGTTAGGGGACCGGTTAGGGCCGGAGAGCATGGAGAGGCACATGGTGGAGAAACAACTTTTCGGGAGTGAGATTAGAAACATTGTGGTGGTTGGCCGGCTGAAGAGGACGGGAGAGGTGAAAGTGGAGAGATGGGGAGATGAGTTGGTTCGTGTAGGGTTTAGAACTGTTTCACTTGCGGGTAACCCGGCCGCACAAGCAAGCCTATTGCTTGGGATGTTCCCATGGCAAGGGTATACTTTGGTGGAGGAGAATGGATGTTTGAAATTGGGGTGGAAAGATTTGTCGTTGCACACGGCCTCAGCTTGGAAACCGTCGGATTAGAATGAGTGACTCGGGTGTGAGAATGGAAATGGAATCTTATTCTGGGAGGTACATCGGCTCAAAAGCGAGCGAGCAGATGTCGATGATGGGGTTGAAGCTTTTATCAATGTGAAAAATGGATATGAGATTGATGGAGGGACATGAATGATATTGAAAGGTGAATTTGCTCTTGTTCACTTGGTTTAAGCATAGTGATACATTGTATTTGTTCATTAATGATTATAGAGTATTATTCTTTCATGGTTATAAGTATTCATGGGGTGCATTATACTTGGCCTTTTATGGATGATGATGATTCTTGGATATGGTAATGTTACTTTTTGATAAGAACGGAAACTTCACAAAAAATCTATTGCAAATTTGCGAGGATATAATTTCTATTTTCAGTCTTAACGTCACCATTACCACTTCGAATCTGCTATTTCAAAATGTGTTTCAATTAATTAAACCTCGTACATGTACAATAAGTGTGTGCAATTCACAAATAAGTATACAATTAAGGAATAATTTATATAATTTTGTGTGCACATGCCACGGGAAATACAAGATGAAACAAGGATTTTTTTTTTTTTTAACAGAAGATGAAACAAGATTTTTCTATTCTCATACCGGATCAGAATAGTAGCTTTTGTTATCTCAAACACATTTAGTCTATGAAAGGGTCTCCGACTTGGGATATACATGAGTCAGCAGGAAAATTAGAGTGTAAAATTAAAGTACGAATGATTGAAAAAACACGTATTGCTCCGTAAAAAAACTATTTACTACTACATTCTACATCTTCATTCACTTACCTTGCTATGTAGAATCCGATGTTTCTCTATGACGGCACACTGTAATGTGTGTAATTCAAAGAAAACTAACGTCGTATGTTTGTTGTTCTATCTTTATTTGTGCAACATATGATAGAAATGATATACATACTTCATAGATCTACTTATCATTTTATTTTCCCATTTTTCCTGTTTACAAAGTAACGGCGTGTCGTATGTTATGTTATATGAATGGTATAAACTGATCCGACATAATTTAAAGCATAATTTAACTTAAAAGAACAAATAGCAAAAAGAAAATTTGATTACAATCAAGAAAAATATATTTTCTTGTTCTTTGTTCCCTGATATATTAACTACATGTGAGGAATCGAATGAAAACCAAATATTCTGACCAAAGATCATAATCCAAACACAAAATGTCATACAAATAAAAGCTTTCATTTGTGCTTTCTGCAAATAACAAACTAATTAAGGAGCCAAATAATCCCCAAAAAACAAAATAATATTATAATTAAAAAAAACCTCAATATGGAAGCAAATTCCATACATGAACACCAGACATCTAATATCTTTTCCCAACAATAATGCCGAAAACAATGGAAACGAGCGCCACACCTAAAATGAACTTAAAGTTCAATGCTGGAGACGATTCAATAGTATGTAAGGTATTAAATCTCTGTATCGGTGTCGATATCGGGGTAGTAAATTTACGAAAATTTTGATGGAAATTTCGGGGATATTCAAAATTTCGGTTTCGATTTTAAAGAAATCATGAAAATTTATAGAAATATTTGAAAATTTACAATGAAACTTTGTGTAACTTTAAAAATTATAATTATGCATTTTTTACATTAATAATATTCCATGTATGAGATATGCATAATGGATGTTGTTAAATAGAATGACTAAAACCTGATGTGAAAAATATAAAATAATGGTGGTAAAATAATAATAAAATATTCTAAGAACTTGATTAAAATAAAGTGTACCAAAATTTTAGTAAAAATCATTATTCAAAACCACATCAAACTTCTAAGAGGATTTTATGAGATCTCTTTAAATAAGTTTTGTGTTCGGACCTGAATTTTTTATTAACTTATTGCCTAAAATCACTTTCAAATTCGTATTTATATCCTTTAATTTTAATATGAATAATCATTTGACCCGAATTTTTAACTTTAAAATATTTTAAAAAAATTAAAAAAAATATTATTTTAAATTTCGAAAAATTTCGGGTTTCGAAGAAAATTTCGGTCAAAATTTCGATGGATATTTAGCAGATATAATTTTAGATTTCGAAAAATTTCGGGTTTCAACAAAAATTTTGGAAAATTTCGGGTTTCGGTCAAAATTTCAAAAGATATTCTGCAAAATTGGATCGAAAGTTCGATTTCGCTTCGAGACTCCCAAAAACCCAAAATTTCGACTGAAATTTCGATGTCTCGGGCGAAATTTAAGACCCCGGTATTATGAACTTGTGTTGTATCTAAGGACACTGCTTGAGCTGAAGTTGCCTCCGACTTTTTCCTTACTTTTTTTTTAGAAAGAGTAGAAGTGGGAAATTCGATATCCCGAGAATTTATGACCTCGTCCTTCGGCTTAGTGGTTGTAGCACGTTCCCCATCCCGCGTCATATGTAAGGAGAGTTAGTGCTTTTGTTAGGTATATGCCCTAAATGCCAATGAGGACAAATAGTTAGATTAAGGTACCTTATTATGTTGTACAAACTATTAAAATGATATTAATAAAGGCATCTGTATTTTGTTCATATAAATCTTTATGATATCTAAATAAGTATTGAACATATAGTCCATGAGAATAAAGGTTTGACTCTTTGCCCTTTGTGGAATAAAGACGTGGTATGGAAAGAGTCTTACATCTTATCACTTAAAAGGGTTCGCAAGTCAAAGAATCTTAATTGGACATTAAGATTCGACTTGTATGACACATGCTCTGACGATGAGTGTCAGTCGAACACTATAGGAATAGTGGGAGGAAGTATCATAGATATGTCAATGGAATTGACATATTCGAACACGACTCGTAGTAATCCGATTACATGGGTATTTACTCAGTGACTGTCAATGATTGGATTACTAATCGTAATAGTATGCGTGAGCCTAAGACCTGAGGGTTCCTGATCAATGTGCTAATATTATTAGATCTGTTACCAGAGTAGTTAGGCCCATATCACCCGTCGGTGGGGTCGACCTCGGGGTGCGATATCAATGAGACAAGTAGCAGTTGATCAGTGATCGCCGAGATGGGATTCACTGTCTCGATAGTAAACGAGAAAGTATCCTGTTCGATTATAGGCTAATGAAATTATAAAGTCTTTGGCCAAAGCATAACAACTAACTCATGTGGGACACTGAGGGTAGTTTAGTAATTTCATTATGCTATAATCTAATGCACAGTATAAAGTTTAGTGAGTTTGACATTTTCCATGACTCTCACTTGATCGGGATACGTCACTGAAGGGCTTATACTCATACGGCATTTATGATCAAGAGGTTCGTAAAATGATTTGTTCATTTCGTACTCAATTGGGTTACGATGTGAGTCCACGGGACTGGCTAGGTGGCACTCACATCCTTAGGTAATTCCTCCCTTTGCCAATTGAGACAAACCTAAAGAGTCGCGCTATAAGAAACGAACGGGATGTATCTTTTTGTGTAAATCTTTTAGAAAGCATTAAATGGACTGATTGATTTAATTAGATTAAATCAATTAATTAAATATTATATTTAATTAGATTAAATTAAATTATTTAATTAGTATATTAATTAAAAGAAATTAATTAATAGTATATATTATATTTAAATTGGATTTAAATTAAATATATACAGATGGGCTAGAAATTAGACAAGCCAATTAAAAGCCCACCCAGTCCAAGGAAGCCCTAGGGGGGGCGGCCACTTAGGGTTGGAGTAGCCTCTAACTTGTTCCACAAGCTAGTTGAGTTTAAAAGGACTCCTACAATGGAACAAACCCTAAGACAAGAGAAAAAGAAAAACAATACGTTTTTACACAACACAAAAAGAAAAGAACTCTCTCCCCTCTCTCCTCTCTAGCCGTCCACTACTGCAAAGAAAGAGTAGTTTCGGGATCTTTGGAAGGCTCGTTTCGCGTGAAGCTTTAGAGACAGGAGCCCTTGGAGGATTGCTATTCTGCAGAATCAGTAAACGAATCAAAAAGGTATTTTTTATTCGTTCTAATTTTCGCGAAACCCATGAAAAATCATCAGATCTATTTTTGTGATCTGCCGGTAGGAATCCTCGAATCTTCCGCTACAATTCTCTGTTTTTCTGTATAGGATTCCTAATAGCTTTATCTTTGATATTAGAGATCTTAAATTTCTACGATAGTGTAGTCTAATGCATTTATATAATATGGAATCAACAAGGCTTGTGCCAGAGTTTATATATATATATATAACTAGTCGAGAACACACCGCGCTACGCGCGGTGCAAATTGCCCACACTAAACATCTAAGTTCTAGTGATTGAGATTCACTGTATTGGAGTGGGCTTTACAGGGAGGTAAGTTTTGCTTTATATGTGATTGTGAGCCCAGAAGGGCCTGGTTTTATTATTTAGAGTGTTTCAAATATCCTTCTAAAACAAAGACCACTTACCAGAATAGCTTCTTTACATTTCTCTATTGAATTAGAGTCCCATGGTATTATTTATGTTGGTTCATCTATATAAAAAAAACTTAGTTGAATATAATTATCAATCCGGGTTTGTCGGGCTAAATATATAAGGTATCCCCATTTCTCTTGAATTGGGAAAAAAAAAACGTGTGAGAAATAATTATAATATTTAAATCAATTTAGTTAATGTTGTAGGAGGGAATTATTTTTTATTAGTGAAATGTAAATGTTAAAAATATTCTCTATATTATCACTAATCATATTTCTAGAAATATTGTAGGTTGATTTGACTTTAACATGTTTACAATAAAAAGTGTTTAATTAAATTTTTTTTAATAAGAATTATCTTGCAACAAGAACCGTAATCTCGGAAATAGAATTTGTAAACCCCAAATTGACGGTGGTCAACGACCCCGGTTTTGCATCCAAGTCGATGAATTCAACGGTAACATTTCTGTGTTATATTTCCAGTATTTGTGAATATATTAGTATGAACGTTATATGCATTTGCCAAACAATTTTGAAGATATTCTCGAAGTTTGGTTTTGGTGAAATTCGGGTTTCTTCTAATTATAATCTCGACCATGTTGTTAATAACATAATACTGCTTATATATTCGGGGAAACTATTTAGTTCTATATACGCTAATTCAGAATTTAAGATCCAAATCAGTGCTTCCCATACGATCGATGGATGTAATTTTTTTTAGGTGTTGGTTCTATGTTGGATCAACTGGTTTTTTATTTTTTATATCTAACTCGTCTTTTTGTGCATTCCCACACCTCACGGTGGTCTAACACGTGAATTTTCTACTTCCTACTACCATCCACATTTGTTTACAAAACTAATAATTTAAAGGAAGGAAATCGTTAACTTTGAAGACCACAATGGCCAATCGGTACTTTGTTGTGCAACGACTCAAACGCGATTAGGTTTTTTCGGGGAAGGGAGTGGGAACATTTTATCGTTGTTCACCAGTTGATTTTAGGCTATTTCATAGGTGACAATTATATAAAGAATTTTGACAAGTGTTTTCGACGTGACAATAGCTCCACTAATAAATATTGGCATAAGAAGAAATCTCAATCCCGCTATAATAAGAGCCCTAATTTAGAAACCGAAACCTGCATACACGAAATTGCGGTCAACGACTCCGGTGTTTTTTCATTTCCATCAATGAATTTTCTGGTAACATACTCACATTATATTCCAGTTTCTATGTGCGTCTCATTGAATATATTATTTGCATCTGTTTAGTGGTTTTGGACATGGAAAAACCCATACTAGATCAAATTCAATGGTCCTAGTGTCTATATATTTCACACATTAAAGTGTATTGTGTGTTGTCTTCACACACGTTATAGAAATAGGTTTCACACTCTAACCATTGGATTCAATCTGACATAGAATTACACCCTTTTGGACATACTCTTGCAGTTTGTTTTGTGTGAACCTAATAAATTATCATACGTTTATTTGATATTGCACATTATATTTAACAGCAACCTTGCATTTGACGAAGGAAAAAAAATCTAGAACCTAATATTAATGTTTAAAAAAGTTTTTTTTTTCCCTGAACATCAATGTTTAAAATAGTATTTATAACTGTTGGAAATCTTGATTGAGTAAATTGTGTTTAGCGCGATTTTATTGGAGATTTAAGTGAATTCCACATGTTGAGAGTGGAGTGTCTTTAGCTTAAATTAATCTACGTTTTTAGTAGATAAATCTAGAGTATTTAATTACTCATATCCGATTTCGGGTGAATGAGAAATTAATTAGCAAAGTGTATCACTTAAAATGTTTCTCGTAATTGGAATCAATAATTAATGTGAACAAAGGCGAATAAATGATCTCAATTATACGATCGACGGCCGCGGTTGTATAAGAAATAGTTCATTTAGTTCGTGCTCTAAAGTGTTCAAATCGGAAAATTGAGGGACCAATTTGAAAGGACTTAATAAATCAAGATTCAAAGTTTTGGGGTCAAAATTAAAGTCTGTGGAAAGATAGGGGCTGAATTGCACAGCCGGATGGTGCAACCGCCCACACCTAATCATTTCCCGAAAATAGTGGCTTGTTATTGGTTGAGAGGCGGGTGTACGGTACACCAGCCACACCGGATCATAACCATGTCAGGCGGATTTTATCTTTTAGCTCAGGGGTTGTTTTGAACAATTGCAACTCTTGGGGCTAATTTGAAAAGTCCGAAAAGGTGCAATCAGGGGCATTTTGTCCAAAAGACACAACCTTTGGGTCTTTCTGCAGAAATCCGAAAAGTCACACTTTTTGACCCAAAACCTTTCATTCTCTATAAATAGCCCCCCATAGTTTGGATTTATTAACACCAATATCATATTCTCTTCTCTCTTTTATTCTTAGTACTAATTTGAGTACTTTGAATATTCTTTTGATTCTTTAATATTATTTATAATATTGTAAGAATGATTTAGTACTAATTTGAGTACTTTAAATATTCTTAAATATTATTTTAATATTGTTAGAATAAGTTTGCATATTAAATGTTTAGATGTGCATTTAATTCATCCATGTCCATCGAGAGAGTTTGGAACAAGTATTTTGTTCGCTAGGCTCGAAAATTTGTAGTGGTACTATTTTCGAGACGTTTGTCGTTGTATCTTGGGAGACAATTGCCGTATTCCGTGACCACCAAGTGCGGGGCAATATTGTCTTAAGGAAATAGGGTAACCCTTGCCTCGACATATCATTATCATTTTGCATCTTCATAAACACCGCCCGTTACGCGCTAGAAATTTTCCCAATAACTTAAGACAATATTCGAGTGTTTCTTGAAGATGACGTTATCTGATGGAAAGATGATGAAATCAACAAGGAAATTCATTTAATTTCATTTTTGTCATAATTTACAATTTGTTTTTGTGGCTAACTCAAACTTGAATTTATTTTGTAGAAAAATTCAAATCATATGGGAAGGAGAGATCTGAGTTGTGTTCAAACGCACCTATGCACTGAGGATTGTTGATCAAACGTTGGAATACAATCTGGAAATTCTAATGTGGGCCACTTTGTCATTGCTAGTGAACATGACCGAACTAAAACATGGAAGCTATCAAAGGAGAAATATTGGTTACGAAATCAATAATGAGATAAGTTCATATTATGAATTATCAATTTTATGATTGCTTCATTTGATTATATATTGTGTTGAATAATATTAAATGTGATTTAATATCTAGTTACGCAACAATGATGTAATCATGTTAGATAAACTTGAGCATGCGGTATTATGTGATTAAATATTTAATTATATTTTATCTTTGTGATTTATTCTTGATAAAGAATAACTAATTGTGCATGCATAAAATTACTTTATTTTGCTACGCATATATGAAGTAATTGTTTATTAGTTTTCTTTCGGCTTGTGAATAAATGCAATAAGTGTGATTATTCGCTATGTTTGACAATCTTTAGTATAAAGCCTGATCACAATGAATGAAAAAATGCATTATTTAAATAGTTGATTTAAATTGATTGCATGTTCTTTTCATGTGATAGTGACGTTTATTTAAAGAAGTCAATTTTGTGTTAAGAATAATTATTGCATTATTTAGAGTTGTAGCCTACAATTTTCACCATAAAAGTGAAATAGTTGTAGAGGCTAAACTAGTCGTGGTTTCGTTTAAGCGAAAGAAAATCGAGTCTAATTTTAAGAAATTAAAATAGACAATGTGGAACGTCGTCACTATGAGCCTCTAAGGTTCTAAGTGAGAATTTTTCCAATTGTTTCATATTATGAAACGTGTTCTCCGAAGAGAGAAATGTGGACGACGTATTGTACAAAGTACACAACTTGGTCAAGAATAAAGGATGTTAATTGTCGGAGTAAGATCGAGAAAGTCGATCAAATGTCTAAAATTAAATCCGAGAAAATGACCTTAAGGCCTTAGACAATTTGGTAAAATAGTTGGTGCACTGACAATATTCGGAATAAAGATAAGTCAAAATTGTCTTTAATCGAGGACAAATTGAACCATATAAATGGTGGGTGTTCGTCTAAGACGATCCCATCCACACAAAATGTGTGTGATCATCAAGACAAACCAAGCTAGGCAAATGGTGGGTGATTAAATCACTAAAACCAAGCTAGGCAAATGGTGGGTGGTCGGACCTTACGCTCTCTACTGTAGTGAGAGGTAACTAAACGAATGGTGGGTCGACACCGGTGCTAGACATACATCCGAGCTGGAAAGGCAGATGTATTGAGTATCACGAGTAATCGACGTAATGACCTTTTGAAGGCATTGACTAGAGTTCGTAGATATCTGAAATATACTATGAACTGAGATTACTCTATGCTTTATATCCAAGTGTACCGATAGAATACACTGAGGAAAAATGGATATTCTTTATTGGCTAGATTTTGTGCCACCTTTTCGATACATTGTACAAAATAGTCGACAGTCGGAAGGGCACAAAATAGCATGTAAAGTGGTAGTCTCGACACAAACGTCGAAGATATAAAACCATTAGCAGTGATCTTCAATGGCATTGTCTCTATTGATTGAGTAAAATCAAATGACTATGTATGGATCCAAATGTATGCCTAAAAGATCAAATAAACTGCATATCGATGGGAATGGGCCTAAAGCCTACATAATTAAGAATCGACATAGTGGAAACCCAACCTTGTTGACTGGAGATCCCAAGATCTTGGTTCAATGGGAGAACGAAATTATGAAGATTCAGTGACGCACTTGAGGATTCCTATACTGTCTAAATGTGTGACGTAACAAAGTGGGGTACGGCAGGGTACTCTTTATAGAAGATCACCTATGTAAGTGAGAAGTGAGGGCTGCTTCAATATAGTAAACACTTATGAATCCAAGATGATGTTCCATGGCCAAAACGGACCCAATTGAGAACAAAATCTGTTAGAGAAGTTATTGTGTGAGTATCATTGTCTTGGTTTACACAAACGGCTGACCAATTCAAGACATCACGTTCATTGGGGAGCCAAGTAAATCCGATGGTATTTCACTAAGGAAGGTTCAAAGCCACAAGCTACCTCTCCTGATGCAATAGCTTTTCGCCCGAACTCTCTCATTGTCTGCATAGTCTGCATTGCTTCTACATAGTCTGCATTTACATTAATTTCATTCATGGTGGGTATGTTGGAAATCTTGATTGAGTAAATTGTGTTTAGCGCGATTTTATTGGAGATTTAAGTGAATTCCACATGTTGAGAGTGGAGTGTCTTTGGCTTAAATTAATCTACGTTTTTAGTAGATAAATTTAGAGTATTTAATTACTCATATCCGATTTCGGGTGAATGAGAAATTAATTAGCAAAGTGTATCACTTAAAATGTTTCTCGTAATTGGAATCAATAATTAATGGGAACAAAGGCGAATAAATGATCTCAATTATACGATCGACGGCCGCGGTTGTATAAGAAATAGTTCATTTAGTTCGTGCTCTAAAATGTTCAAATCGGAAAATTGAGGGACCAATTTGAAAGGACTTAATAAATCAAGATTCAAAGTTTTGGGGTCAAAATTAAAGTCTGTGGAAAGATAGGGGCTGAATTGCACAGCCGGATGGTGCAACCGCCCACACCTAATCATTTCCCTAAAATAGTGGCTTGTTATTGGTTGAGAGGCGGGTGTACGGTACACCAGCCACACCGGATCATAACCATGTCAGGCGGATTTTATCTTTTAGCTCAGGGGTTGTTTTGAACAATTGCAACTCTTGGGGCTAATTTGAAAAGTCCGAAAAGGTGCAATCAGGGGGCATTTTGTCCAAAAGACACAACCTTTGGGTCTTTCTGCGGAAATCCGAAACGTCACACTTTTTGACCCAAAACCTTTCATTCTCTATAAATAGCCCCCCATAGTTTGGATTTATTAACACCAATATCATATTCTCTTCTCTCTTTTATTCTTAGTACTAATTTGAGTACTTTGAATATTCTTTTGATTCTTTAATATTATTTATAATATTGTAAGAATGATTTAGTATTAATTTGAGTACTTTAAATATTCTTAAATATTATTTTAATATTGTTAGAATAAGTTTGCATATTAAATGTTTAGATGTGCATTTAATTCATCCATGTCCATCGAGAGAGTTTGGAACAAGTATTTTGTTCGCTAGGCTCGAAAATTTGTAGTGGTACTATTTTCGAGACGTTTGTCGTTGTATCTTGGGAGACAATTGCCGTATTCCGTGACCACCAAATGCGGGGCAATATTGTCTTAAGTAAATAGGGTAACCCTTGCCTCGACATATCATTATCATTTTGCATCTTCATAAACACCGCCCGTTACGCGCTAGAAATTTTCCCAACAATTTCTGTTAAAAATTAAAGACTAACATTTTATTGAACAATATTGTTAAATCTTACAAAGAAATATATAAAAATATTAAAAGACAATGAAAGAGAAATAAAACCCTAACTAATTGTTTAAAGGGAAATATCAAACTCTTTACATCAGGAATTAAAGAACGAAACTAAGCTAAAGCAAGATGAGTAATCTGCTTCTAAGCTATCAGTCGAATGTATAGAGAGAGAAGAGAGAACTGTAGAAATCTGAAACTGATCGATGTGTGAGAGAGAGATATCTGAATGTTGGAACCAATTTGGGGCAATTGTTAATATAAATATATATATATATATATATGTGTGTGTGTGTGTGTGTGTGTGACTGTGTGTGTGTGTGCGCGTGTGTTGCAAGTTGCAACAGAGCACCTGAAGAATTAGTCAACTACAAGTTGACTCTGAGTAGTAGCAGGTTGGATGGGCTGCAATGTGTGGGTTTTGGGCTTCATTCTAAATCCTGTTGGACAAGCCCACACGCCTTATATCTTCAACAATAACCAATACAATCATGCACAAAAAGTTTTTCTTTTATGTGTTTACTAACACTATTTTGACATTAACATTTTATTATTGTTTCGCTTGTTTTATCAGCTGATTTAACCAAGTTCATGTTTTGTTAATTAATTCAACAATAACCAATACAATCATGCACAAAAAGTTTTTCTTTTATGTTTTTACTCACTATTTTGACATTAACATTTTATTATTGTTTCGCTTGTTTTATCATCTGATTTAACCAAGTTCATGTTTTGTTAATTAATTAATTCAACGCGCATTAATTTGACCTAACCTATACAATCACCTAAGTTCAATATGATAAATAACCTACATCTAATCAATTTTGTCCTAGGAAGGCAGGTACAGTATATACAAGGAAAAATTACAACACTCACTACTATAATATGTAAGACACATACTCACCTCTTATAATTAAAATTACAAAAATCTAATCCATAATAATTGAAAATTACATTTATCGCTCTAAAATCAGTTTTTTTACGACGTCATCATGTGATTTTTCAAAAATATCTCCATCCAAATGTCATTTAGAAAATGTTATACCAACATCCCCTATTAAATTTTTGAAATTTTTGAACTCTGGTAACTCACTTATATAATCGAAATCATATCGGGGTGATGACAGCAAGGCGGTGATTTCAGAACCAAATCATTTTAAATCGAAACTCACCTTCCTCTAACCCACGGCTTCATAATTGCAAACTCCGGTCTAAAACGATGAAACTAAGAGTAAAATGGGTGAATAAGAATCACGCATAGAAGAGGATACACGTCACAAAAGCCAACTTTGGATTCTCCTTCTCGAGCCATACCCGGTTGGCTTTTCCTTAATGTTGCGGGTGAAACCTTCATAAATCCTTTACCACTGATTGATTGGGGTGAGTAATTATTGCAGAAATTTCGAACAGAGATCTAGTCCGGGATACAAGCTTATAAGTACAGGAAATACTTATATCGAAGCAACTCCCAACATATTAAGGGGAAAGCGTTTTGATTGTGTTCTTTTTTTATATCTGATTTAGACAAGAAATGGTATTTTTACGTACTCCTCATAAATACTGACATCCATAGTATAAAGTTATTATTGGCTACGTTTATCGAAAAAGTGATAACTTGCAAAATATAATTTGATAAATCTCCAAAGAGCAGTTCCCATTAATCTATCGAGTTAAATCAAATTTACCTCTGTGATAGTCGTTATTATTCAAAAGCCCCCTTGTGATAAAAAATTATCAACTTACCTCCCTCGTATTCTTAAGAAATATACCCATTGCCTCCTTAAACATATTTTACTTTTGAATTTTCTTGTGAAGACGAAAATATCCTTGTACTTTGGAAATATTTACACTATATTTATTTTATTTTATAATTATTTTTAATTTAAACTTTTATTTCTTTATTCTTTTTCACCTTCTTCTTCCCCAAAACCTCCATCTCCAACCTCCTATACACCACCATCACCACCACCATTATTAAGCTTATATATATATATATTTATACACACTATACATGTAACATATATATACACCGGCGGCTGCCAACGGTGGGCATTGATTGGTGATGCAATTGATGGCAATTTGTAGGCCATAGACAGGGGCTGTTGGGTGGTGGTTTTGGGAGCTAAAATTCCAGATATGGTGGTTGTTTTGGAGGTTGAAATGGTGGAAATGGTGGTGGGTTGGGGTGGTGGTTTCGGGTGGAAATGATGGTGGACTTGGGTGGTGCTTTTGGGGGCGGAAATGGTGGTGGATTTGGGTGGTGATTTGGGGATAAAGCGGCGGCAACAATGGCGGCAAGCGGTGGTGGTGGGAGGATTAGAGAGAGGGGTGTGTGTGTATATATATATATATATATATATATTCAAATATCTTTTATAATTATTGAACAAATAGATAGTTATTTAATATAAACCGTCTGATTTATCTCATGAGATCAATGGTGTTAGATTAGGGGTAAATTGATCTTTTAAAGACAGAAAAATTACAATCATTCGCACATAGCGCGAGTGAGGCGCATAGGGGGGTATTGTATCTTTATTTTTTTTCACATTTGGGTGTTCTGTGAATTTTTTTATCACAGGGGGGCTTTTGATGAATAACACCTATCACGGGGGGTACAGACGATTATTTTGTGTGTGTGTGTGTGTATATATATATATATATTATATTCACTGGTTCATCGTCTTCACATTGAAGAGAATGAATAGTAACTTTAAAAAAAATATATATATAAATATATAATTTTGTATGTATATATATATATTATATAGATATATTACTTTTGTGTTATTATAATTCTAAATTGAATTATTAAACTAAATACAACTACCTCCCTTATATATGCATATACATATATATATATATATACATATATATATATATATATATAAATATATATCAGAAAATGTATATTATTTTGTAATTTTGTGTTAAAAATATATTATTTTTGTGTTATTAGAATTTTTTAATATTTTATTAAACTAATTACAACAACCTCCCTGATTTTGAAAAAGATTGCATCCACCTCCTCACATTTTGAGGGTAGGCTGGTCCGAAAATAGTCAACAATCACAAAGGTCAATCCCAGGGGCAAAATTGGATTTTTATAAAAATTTGGTGATGACATCATCAATTTCCGTACAAAAAGGACCTCAAATGTAAGTCGAATATTAAATTTAGAGAGGTGGAAGTAATTACTCAAATTCGGTGGAGGTGGCTGTATTTGGCCCATAAGTTAGGGAGTTTTTTTGTAATTTTCCCATTTATCTAAAAGGAAAATGATCCTTTTTGATAGCATAACAATAATGTAAAGTAAATTACGGTTGATTTTCAAGTAAAATAAATAAACTATGCTATTTAATAATTTGTGGTATATAAGCATAGTATATATTAGGATCTAAAGTCATACGAAATAAGGCTACATTCTTGAAATCTTCATATGTTTAGAAATATTAAAAGACGATGATACGATATGCATTTTGCAAGTCAACTTAAGAAAGCTAACCTTTTCTTTCAATTTAGCATCAGCTAACTGCTCAACATCTTTCACTTGGTTTTCCAAAAAGAAGGATTTCTTTTTACTTAGCTTCAATTTCTTCCAACGAATATATGCTTCAAATCAGCTGCACGTTCCAGGTCTTTCTCGGAACTTGACTCTCTGTTTTCAAGCAACAAAAACGTAACTAGTCAGTATTTTATTTTTTTTTCTTTTCAAAAAGCATAAAAATTACTATACAAACTTAACTATACATGTTTAAACACTTTATCAAGAACAAGTTTATTATCTGATTGTTAAACCATTGTACAATAATATGCATTACCTCCTGTTTACACCAAAAATAAAATGGGCATATCAATTTAAAAATCCCAAACGATGCATATATTAATTTGAAACTGGGCTTAAGATAAAAGAGCCCAAGCAACCTTTATTAGTAGGTTAATTCGAAATTGGTCTAAAGTTGAAAGACCCTAGCAGCCTCGTTGATTAAGTAAATACGAAAGAAGGCTTAAGTTGAGAAAGCCTAAATGACCCATTGTTGATTAGTTAAATTGGGAATGGGCCTAAGTGGTTTAGATTTGTTTTGCAAGGAACAGATCCAAGCCCAATGTTCCACAAGTCCACGAAGAAAGGCCCAAAAGAGTAGGAGGTCAGCCAGTCTAGGGACGCGCCAACAAAATAAGTTTGAAAACACAGTTGAAGGCAGTTCCCAATCGCAAGGGACGTGGGTACGTGATAAAGGGCAAGGCGAAGAGGAGAGAGAGACAACACAAACAGATCAAAGCTGCATATTTTTATCTTTTTTCTCTCTAGGAGTAGGCGTAACCTTAGGAGTAGCGTAATTTAGTTAATTCCGTAGATTAATTTCCGGTGATCAAGAGTTGATATCGATCATACCTGCTGCTCGAACAACTTTGTAACACACGATTGGGGATCAATATAGAGGTATAATATTTATCGTTTTTATCAGATTTAAGTATTTGATTGATAAAGTTATATCTGGATTTGTATCTTCCTTATCTGTTTTTATTAATTGCGATCTGAACAACAATTTTAAACAACACGTCGAAGTGTTAAAGTCTGAACCACCGTCTAGCGGATCGAGTTCGAACGCGGGGGTTGTTAGATAATTCTAAGTGGAGAATTATCACGGGGCTGGAGTTGACCGAATTAACTCTTCCTTATTCAATTAGGTTTTATCCAGAAACAAATTTTTGGCGACCACAGTGGGAGTTGGTGTTCATAAAATTAATTTTTCTAAGATCGTTTAAGTCATACTGACAAGACTAACAATGACAGACGAGTTCACTCATGATGACTGCACCAAGGGTTTGGATATCCAGCTAGTGGCGAAAAGTAAAATCAGAGCGGACAAAATGTACAAACAATTTGTCCGACTCATGAAACAAACTCTAGCAGGTGCTCGAGAAGATCAAAGGAGTGAATTTAATGATCAGTACGGAGCACTAGCACAAGAGTCCGCACGAATATTCACTGCAATTGTACAAGATATTGCTATGAGTACTCGAGATGGTCTTGCTCGAGAAGTCACCAGGGTTATAACTAAGCTAGGTAAAATCTTTAATCAAACTTGTGATGTTTTTTCAAACATGATAAACACACAAGTAGTCTTGGGTCTCGAACCCTTAATCAACAAACATAATATTTTAATCGAAAAAGTATCACAGTTGGTAGAGCCGAGGACTCAAAGTAGATATATTAACCCGAATGAGATTCCTCTGGGATACCCTCGAGAAAACGGGCCTCGGAGTGGTCAATTTGAAATTGGTCAGACTTCAGGATCCTCACATCTCGAGGGCAATAATAATGTTAATAATAACCCTCAGAATATAAACTCTTGTTATAACCAAACACCACACCCTAATGCATATAATACGAGTTCGAACCCACATACTACTCAAAATATAAGACCTGTTGGTCCCATACCACTGAACGGAATGGGACAAACTCTGGCGGGATACCCTCCAAACATGAATTTTGGAGGTCTCGAGACATAATTTAACTTTACACAAAGACATTTCGCTGGGGGGCAGAACCAGCATCAGGGGCCAAGTTTTCCTGGAATCTCGAATAACCCTATAAATACAGGAAATCAGAATTTTTCTGGATTTCAAAATAATTCGAATTTTACTTATACCGCAAATAACTTCCAAATGCCATTTGTTCGGGGGCAAGCTATTCCCAACGGTTATATGGGGGATAATCTTGGACCGCAAGTTCAAGACCCACTCCAAAATCAAATCGAATTAATAATTGAGAGAATGTATGGCCCTGGTTTTTGAAGGAACCAGAGGTTGATTCCAAGAAATCCATACCCTGAATGGGTGGATAGGAATTTTCCTTTTCCCAGAACATATAAGGTCCCAATTTTTACACTGTTGTCAGGGGATGACAGTGTATCAGCTTTAGAACACTTATCTCGATTTACCTGCCAATGTCGAGAGGCAGCAGATCAAGATTATCTTAAACTACGATTACTCCCTAGTTCTCTAACAGGGTCATCATTCAATTAGTATATTAACTTGTCTCCAAACTCAATACATACTTGGGAGGAGATGCAGTTCCAATTTCAGAATCACTTCGCTCAAACAGATCCAGGAGTATCTATGAGTGACTTGGCTAAGATCAGGCAAAACATAGGAGAGTCTATAGAAGAATTCCTATCAAGATTAAAAAAGGCTCGGGTTAAGTAACATTTGAATTTACATGAATCCGAATTTGTGCAGTTAGCACAACAGAATATGTCCTTCGATTTTAGAACAAAATTTGATGGAATGATATTCGCAGATTTTCGTAGTCTGGCAGAAAGTGCAACTAGATATGAGAACATGTTAAAAGAAGAAAGCTTAAGAAAACATGAAGGACTTAACACATTCGAAATCTCAGCACCATGGGTATTCGAGGATGCTTACGAAGTAGACCTCGCAGAATTCATAAAAGGGCCCCCATTACAATGTGGAGCACTCGAACAAAAAGAGTGTGAAGCGATGGGTTCTTTACAGTCTAAGAAAGATAAAAAATATACGATTTCCAACTAAGGCAAAAGTCAAAGGAAAACCTTATTGTAAATGGCATAATGCCTTTACACACGAAACAAGAGAATGTGTTATGTTCCGAAATTTAACACAATCAAAATTAGACTCAAATGAAATAACTTTTCCTGATAATCAGAAAACCAGTATAGACGAAGATCCTTTCCCTGTTTTAAATTTTGAGATCAATACTCTGGAAATTGATTTACCTGAATGTTCTAACATTTTGTCTGAATCTTCAAATGAACAGGTCCCGAAGGAAGCTAAACTGGCGAACTTACTCTTTAACAGACTCTTAGACGAAGGAGTCTTGACCTTCCCGAAAATGAAGACTCCATGTGTAGGTGGCACATGAACACGCTGCATACTACTGACCAGTGCCAGATCTTCACGCGCTTTGTTGCCAAACAATTCGAGAGAGGTAAGATATTATTGTCTAGGGTGGACAAGAGAATCCTGGAATTTGATCAAGATGGGAAGCCTAAGGAAAAAGAGTTGCAATTCGAATCGGCTCCTCTGGCCCAAAAGGCTGATTGGGAAATCATACAAGGAGGCACTCGAGACACCCAAGTGTGGAAAACCTTACCCAGCTGCAGAAGGTGCTCTGCAGTCAATGTGCCGACACCCTGCACTACGAACTGGTGAGATTACAGGTGATCCCGAATGATCCGGATTGGATTCCAGCATACTAAAGAGAATGGAACAAGAGGCAAAGGTATGAGAACAACAACTACAATTATCAGCCCTATAATCGACACTTTCGAGGAAGGGGAGGCAGAGGTTGTGGAAAGCCTTCGTCAGTAGGCAGGGATGCACCATTCAGCCATTTAGGTGAACCCAGTGAACAGGTCGAGAAAAAGAAAAATAGCCACCAGAAGGCTATTAAGAAACAAGTGGCTTACTTTCGAGCTGCTGTGGCTTTAAAGATGCAGCGAGAAGCTGTTGGCGAATCAAAGAAGAAGCGTTGAGCAAGGGCCTGTTAAAAGCTAGGACGGGAACGAAACCTGAGGAAGATGAATATGAAAAAGACGTTGACCAGTTAAGCGACCAATTCAAGGATACTAGCTTGAAAGGAAAGAACGCAAGGTTCGAAGAGGATGAAAACTTGGATGATTTCGATTCAGGCGATGACTTGGATATCCTGTTGGGAGACGCTTCTTAAGAGGAATTGACAAACGAAGCCGATTTGAAAGCAAAGGAAGCATCTTTAAAAAGAGCCCTGCAATTCGAAGAGGATAAGGATGTGAATATGGTGACTGTTTTGCCAGCAGCATTCGCTGCAAAAGAAGGTATAATGGACGAGGAGGAAAAATCTCTTGAGATGATGACCATCGCTGAGTCAGGTAATATTTCTAAGTCAGAAATTCCTAACTGCAAGTTATTCGAGACGAAGACAGATAATGAAAACTTAATCAATCTTTTATTCTCGAAGGAAAAATTGATAATAACCATATGAGACCTTTATTCGTAAAAGCCGAGATCGAAGGCGTTAGAATTAGTAAGGTTCTAGTTGACAATGGTGCTACTGTTAACATTTTGCCCGAAAAGACAATAACAAAATTAGGAAAGACTGTGAAAGACCTAGTTACCACTGATGTTTCAGTATATGGTTTTTCTGGGCAAGCTACTCGAGTATCTGGGGTCCTCTGGGGTCCTACCTTGTCGAATAAAGGTTGGAACTCAGAGCTCATACTCTGCATTTTTTGTGGTAAACACGAATTCACCATCATATAATGCCTTATTGGGGAGAGATTGGATACATCAAAATTATTGTATCCCTTCGACCTTGCATCAGATGTTGGTTTGCTGGAATGGGCATGAGTTCGAAATTTTCGAAGCAGAGAAAAATTCCTATTTTATTGATACTCACATTGTCCATGCTAGGTACCAGGCTAGAGGAGTCGAAATGAAGGACAACCAGGCTTTGGAGTTTCCAGCCATCGAAACGGCAGGAACAGAACTTAAATATCAAGACTCGAAAGGATGAGGACCAGTCTACAATCGAAGTAGATGATAATTTAGCCCAACCCGAAATAGGGATTTTATGATCTTCTTTTGTTTAGTTTTGTAATGGAAAAAGTTAATTATAATTATGTGTCGAATGTTTGTTTAAGAAATTACTAATCGAAAAGGTTATTTCAAGTTTGTCTGCTTGCAATTCTATTTTAGTCAAAGAATTTAATACAAATGATAATAGTAATGTGATGAATGTTTCAAAACCGAAGGAAACTTCTCGGTTAATACGTTCGAACAAGGGGCCATAGAACCTGATGAGGATATTAGAAAAGATATCCAAGACCCCTTAGAAGAAGTCAATCTAGGAACAACAAAAGACCCAAGAATGACTTATGTAAGTTCGAAATTAGATCAAGACGAAAAAGAAAAATTGATCGGAGTCTTACATCAGTATAAAGATTGTTTTACATGGGCGCATCACGAAATGCCTGGGGTAGATATGAATATAGCTCGACATGAGTTACCAATTAAACCTGGTTTTAAGCCAATAATACAGGCATCTCATCGACTATCTCCTGATTTAATGGATGCAATTAAAGATGAGATTGGGAAATTGGTTGAACCCAATTTCATAAGACCAACTCGATACGTCGAATGGTTGGAAAAAATAGTCCTAGTAATCAAGAAAAATGAGAATGTAAGGGTTTGTATTGACTTTCGAGATTTGAATAAAGCCACACCTAAGGATGAATATCCTATGTCCATGGCTGACGTATTGATAGACGCAGTTGCAAGGAATAAAGTGATGTCCTTTATGGATGGTTACTCTGGATACTATCAACTAAAAATATCCGAAGTAGACAGAAACAAAATGACATTTCAATGCCCGTGTTCCATAGGAACTTTCGAATGGATAGCTATGCCCTTTGGATTAAAAAATGCCGGGGCCACATACCAAAGGACCATGAATTAGCCCAAACATATCAAGATCATTTGAATTCATTGACTGAAGCCTTCGAACGAGTGAGGCATTTCAAGTTAAAAATGAATCCATTGAAGTGTGCTTTCAGCGTAGAAGCTGGAAACTTTTTGGGATTCTTAATCCATAATCGAGGCATTGAGGTGGATTGAAATAAAGCCAAAGCTATATTGGAGGCTAAACCTCCAAGGAATAAGAAGGAGCTGCAACGTTTTCTAGGGCAAGTCAATTTCTTGAGGAGGTTTATAGCCAACTTAGCCGAAAAAATAGAAGCATTCTCGCTATCTTGCGTTTGAAAGATGAGGATGAGTTTGTTTGGGGAAATAAACAGCAAAAAGCCTTCAAAACCATAAAAAGATATTTAACCCAACCTCCAGTTCTAATTCCCCCTTGAAAAGGAAAAAGGTTGAGGTTGTACATATCCACAGCAAATCATTCGATTGATTGCCTTATGGTACAAGAAAATGATAGAGGCTACGAATAGTCTGTTTTCTATTTAAGTAAGCTGTTAAATGATGCCGAGAAAAGATACACCTCAATCAAAAAATGGTGTCTAAGCCTATACTTTGCATCAGTCAAATTGAGACACTATTTCATTGCCTATTCGATTGAAGTAGTTTCACCAACTGACGTGATTAAGTTCATGATTAATCAACCTTTGATGAGGGGGCGATTGAGCAAATGGAGTCTTAGTTTGCTCTAGTTTAATTTGTGTTATGTGCCTCAAAAGGCTGTAAAGGGTCAAGTGATAGCCGATTTCTTGGCTGATCACCCTCCGGTAAGAGATGAATGCTCGAGAGTCTCGAGATGAATTTTATTGGCAAAGTCCTTTGGATTTTGTATTTTGATGGGTCGAATACTCGAGACAGTGCTGGAATAGGGATATACATCATATATCCATCAAAGTTGATCACCAAAATGTGTGCAAAAATCGAGGAGGATTGCACAAATAATAGAGCAGAATATGAAGCTCTCATTTTGGGTTTAGAAATATTACTCGATATGGGTGCAGAAAATATCAAGATAAAGGGAGATTCCCAATTGATCATAAATCAAGTGAAGCGAATATTCAAATGTATCAGCCCAATATCAATAGCCTCGTATGCTCGGGTGCATCAACTGTTAAGTTATTTCGAGTCAGTAGAGATTACATATGTGCTAAGGGAAAAGAATCAAGTATCAAATGATTTGGTCTAAATGGTGTCGGGTTATAGGATCGATCCTGACTTACTCGAGTCAACAATTCAGCTCAAGACAAGAATTCTGCTACCCTTCGAACAAAGGGCGTTGCAGATTAACAAAATTGATATCTTCAAAGAAAAAGAAGATTGGCATCTCGAGATTATAGAATACTTGAAGAATCCAGCGAAAGGAGGATTCCCGAATAGGTTAAAACTAATGGCCCACCATTATTTTTATGATGGGCAAGAATTGTGTCGAAAAGATTCTCAAGGGGTTTTATTGAAGTGTCTCGATCTAGAGGATGCTTTGGTTATCATGGCGGAAACCCACGAGGGGATTTGTGGTGCTCATCAAGCTGGCCAAAAGATGAGATGGTTGATACATCGATACGGTTTTCACTGGCCTACTGTCCTTCGAGATTGCATAAACTATGCAAAAGGTTGCAAACAGTGTCAAAAGTATGGCAAAGTTTTAAGACAGCCTACAATTGAACTTAACTAGATTATAAAGCTGTGGCCATTTCGAGGATGGGCCATGGATATCATAAGTGAGATAAAGCCAGCTTCTTCGAAAAGGCATAGTTACATTTTAGTGGCCACAGACTACTTTACCAAGTGGGTTGAGGCCAGAGCTTTCGAAAATATCAATTCGAAGCAAGTGACGGACTTTATTAAGGAATATACCATAACTCAGTTTGACATACCTGAGTCAATAACTTTTGACCAGGCTAGGGTTTTTAACAGTACGAAAATGCTCGAATTTATGAATCAGTTTAAGATAAAGTTGTTGAATTCAACTCCTTACTATGCTCAAGCAAATGGACAGGCTGAATCTTCGAATAAATTGATTAAAGGATGTATCTCGAAAATGATACAAAACAATCTTAAAATTTGGCACGAGCTGCTAATTGATACTTTATGGGCATTAAGAACTATTATAAAGGATAGCCTAGGGGTTATACCTTTTCAATTGGTATATGATCATGAATCTGTTATCCCAAATGAAATAAACACTAAGTCAAAAAGGATTTAGAGCAATCAAAACTCCCACGAAAGAAGTATGTCGAGAATATGACCATTGAAAAACTATATCATGAAATGATTCAGGTAATGGCGTTACCGCAAATCGAACTCCAGAAGAAGAAAGTAGAGAAAAGTTATAATAAAAAAGTAAAGACAAGATCCTTCGAAGTGGGGGACTTAGTCTGGAAAATGATATTACCAGAAGGCTCAAAAGATCATTTTTAAGGAAAATGGTCGCCTAAGTGGGAAGGGCCATTTTTGATCTCGAGCAAATTATCAGGTAACTCATTTAGACTCCAACATTTAGATGGAAAAGATTATGAAAGGGGTTTAAATTCAAAGTATTTGAAGAAATATACACCAAGTATATGGCAAGAAAATGCAGATATTGTATTCGAAAGACTGCCAGAAACTGGCAATTTATTCATTAACAATAAGTTGAGTACAAAATACTATTCGAAGGTATACTAATCTACATAACTACTCTAGAAAATGTAAAGAATCTATCAGTACATTTATAGCCAAAAGAAAATCATCCTTCTCGAGCAAGGTCGGCTTCACCACTGTCTCGAACTCATGGGTAAGGAGATCAATCTGATTGTTAACGACAGCCAACTCTTCATCAGTCTTGTTGGCCAAATCGAGAAGGTGGTCCCTCTTGGCTTGGAGACCGGCAATTCTGGCATCTAGATCTGCGATTTGGGCCAGGTAACCTGCTCTAGTATTTTCCAGAGTTGGGACTCGAACTTGGAGTTGGCCCAATTGCTATGACCCCACGGGATATATCTCTGTTTTGAAGGGAGTAAATCCTTGATCGATTAAACCCTGGATAGCAGTAAGGCGACTTTCGAACATCTGTCTCGACGCAATAAACATAGGGCGACACTGGAAAGCAATCCTCGGTGTTGCACCATCCAGGAGCGATCGAAGCCTCCTAAGCATCTCTTGGTTAGTCGGATCAAGTTTGATCACATTAAGGGCCTCACTTAAATCAGCCCTTGGGAAGGGCAGAAGCTCAACGTTCCCTGAGAATTATAAATGAAATAACTTAAGGAAAGTGGAGAATAATGCAAACGGGGTATGAAAATATGGCAAATATATTTATCTTCGATTGGGATGATGTTTGTGGAGACCGCTGCATTCGAAGTGGAAGGGGCATCCCGGACCTCAAGAGATTGAGCCACAACTTGGTCTTCTAGAATCTCCTCGGGGGTAATTTCGACACCTAAGGAAATAAAGGGTTAGTCTAATCATAAGAGACGTTTTGAGAAAATGTTCAAATGGTTACAGCTTACCTTCGAATGGTGGGACTTTAATAGTTTGCTCAACAGGCTTTGAGGAACTCAGTTTGAGAGCTTCCTCAGCAGTGGCTTCTTTTTTCGCCACTAGGGCAGGTTTCTCTACCGAGGTCTCTTCACTCGAAGAACCTACAAAAAACAAAGGATTTGAAATAATCCGGGTTTAAAAACTGTTGTCTAACAAAAATAATAAAGTCTTAGTAAAACTATTGTTAAAATAAACACCTGAGGAAAGGTCTTCGAGAATTTGAGTATGTTATTCCGACTGGGATTGGGTATCATGTGAAGGCGCCTCGAACGGAACCTCTGCCAATAAGGGGATATCTAATTCAACCTCATCCTCTATCTCGATTACAGGAGTTTCAGCGTGTGTAGTTTTTTTCGAGGGACTCACTTCAGAAGGATCCTCACTCGAAGGGCCTGCATGCAAACGCCTTTTAATGGAAATGAAGAAAGATACAGAAGACCCATAAATTGGCAAAGAAAAAATACTTACCAGCCTCGAAAGACCCATGTAACTTGCACCTTTGGAACACGATGGGCGCATCATCATTTTCACCTTCATCCTCCGTTACAATTCGAGGAAGGGCTGCAGTGTCTTCCTCGGCAAAAGTTCGGAGGGTTGGGGAAGAATGCTCTCGAATGGTAGTGCCCTCAGTCCTGCATCTTCTAGTGACAGGTGGAGATATAGCGGTGATGGGGGCCTTCGCTTTATCTGCCCTCGTGGAGCGGGCAGGTGGAATAGCTCTGAGAGTGGGCATCGCCAAAGCTTCAGACTCTCGAAGGGCTTGGAAAAGCCCCTCATGTGCTTGGACCAAAGGGTTATCCCTCTCGAATCTCCACCACGATGTGAGTGGATATTTAAAGTGCAAAAGAAATAAAAAGAAAAAGATATTTAAGTACCCATACCTCAGGGGACAGTAATGTTGACAAGGCAGTCATTTGTATAGATCCCGAACAAAGTCTTGTAGCATCCATGACCAATTTTTGAATGATTTATCTCGAAAAGTTGCGCTGCAAGACTCGATTCCAGAATCGGCAAAGTATGGATCCACTCGAAGGATCCTACAAAAGGCCAGGATGGGAGAAATGGCAACCTGGCTAGAGGGCATCCCTCGAATTGATGCCTCTGCCAATTCCCTCTTTGTCTTGGGGATAGTGTACGATCTGCCTGACCATGGACGATTTAAAGTGCCTAGAAAAGGCAGGGCAAAGCTTTGGCTAATACCAAATTACCTCGAGCATAACTGCAAAAAACACAGAAGCAACACATAAGTAAACAAGAATATTCACTCGAAGGTTAATACATGAAAAAGTTTATAAGAAATACCTGAGGGTTGTAAACCTTAACTCCAGGATTGTTGTCTGCATATAGGAGGTCTAGAGAGGATAGGATAGATTTCCAGTAAGGACGATCATCATCAGTACACCTTAAGGAGTCTAGTTCTCGCAGACAAGATGGCAGGGCTGCATGAGACCTGTGGTTAGGGGCCTAATCATGTCTTGTCTCGAAAAAAGGGCACCAGGTGGAAATGTGCAGTGGGTTGTACAATGTACTTAGCACCAGCAAGTAGGATGCCTTCTCTAGGGGTATCAAAAGGTTTACGGCTGCCTCCCCATAGCACGCCCAATTCGAGATGGGCTGGACAAGCTTCGAGGATTGAGATTCCTCTTCGAATGAAGGAGTCCTGATATTTAGTAATTCAGGATAATACAAAAATGCTCAGCAGGTTAACAACCACAGCGGACCTGCAACCTTCCTGACCTTCGAAGGCTCTTCATAGATGTGAAACATCATCCTATAGAAGTGTGCCAGGATAAAAGGACCCAACTCGACGGCAGCCAATATCGTGGCAATATTGGCGACAAAAGGCAAGAATGTCTTGTTGACTGCACAACCTGCATTCATGAATAAGCGGCAGAAGACATAATTCAAAAATAATACCTCTTCGAAATTGGTGACGTCATCATCCGTATCAGCGAAGTGTTTGACTAAGCCCGAATAGGAAATGTTGGCACCCCCACTTTTTCCGTGGTGTTTAAACCAGATATTGGTGGCCTTTAGGAGTGCTCGAGCGTCTCCCTCCGCTTCACCAGTACATAATATAACCCCATGAGGGGATGTTCCAGTGATGAGGGCCACATCTTCGAGAGTGACCATCTGAAATCCCCGAGGTAAGATGAAACAGTTGTGTGAAGGGTGCCATGAGAGGGAAAGGGCATCCATCATCACTTGTTCGAAGGGTAGGGTTTGGTAACAGGCTATTCAAATTAGCCCTATTATTCGGTTGGCCTCCCATTTGGCATGAAATCGATTGAGGCGGTTAAACCATGGAAAGGCATCAGTATTGCCAATCCAGCCAATGGTTGGTTTCGTCGAATTGATTCAGGCTAATTTGCGAGACCCTTTTAGACAAATTGGGGCATTATCAGTCTCGAGAGCAGGCCAGGTCCCGAGCAGATTGGGGACGTTCGGAGCATCGACTTCGATAGCAGACGACTTCGAAACTAGGACCCAAAGCCAGATGGTGAAGAGTTTGGCCACAACGGTCAGAGGCCCATTGAGGAACGATATACGTTGTGCTAAGAGATGAGACCTTAGCATCAGAGTAATGGGTTTCGAATGCCCTAATTTTGTCATATAGGTCTGATGCCTCCTCACAGTCTAAAATGGATGCTCGAGGAACTGGGGAAGTCAGGCTATGTATTGGGTTATGTTGGGGAAAAGCCATTTCTATGAAAAATGGCAAAGAACACCCGAACGAGAAATAGAGTAGGAATGACGATTTGTTCTGCTTGAGTTGGCTCGAGAAGGAAGGGAAATTTTGAATTCTTGCGTATCTCAATGATGAAATACAAGAATTTATAGGTTTTTTGTCACTGTTCAGTGAAATGACACACTCAATTAAATGAAAGGTAGTGGGGAAGATGAACGCAAAAGGGCGCGTCTTTCCATAGCTGCCAAATTTATTAGAAGTTTGTTACAAAAAGGCATGACTTTTGATGACCTGGAATCCGAATGGTCGTCTGTTGCTAAAAATAGCCGCCAAATTTATTAAGTCTGTTACAAAAAGGCATGATTTTTGATGACATGGAATCCGAATGGTCATCTAATTACTAAAAAGAATGGACGTGTCTTTTAATACACATGAATCTGAATTATTCACGTGTATTAGGGGAGCATTTATTTACACCTAAAATAAAATGGGCTTATCAATTTAAAAATCCCAAATGACCCATATATTAATTCGAAACTGGGGTTAAGATAAAAGAGCCCAAGCAACCTTTATTAGTACGTTAATTCGAAATTGGTCTAAATTTGAAAGGCCCAAGCAGCCTCGTTGATTAAGTAAATACGAAAGAAGGCTTAAGTTGAGAAAGCCTAAACGACCCATTTGTTGATTAGTTAAATCGGGAATGGGCCTAAGTGGTTTAGATTTGTTTTGCAAGGAACAGATCCAAGCCCAATGTTCCACAAGTCCACGAAGAAAAGCCTAAAAGAGTAGGAGGCAGCCAGTCCAGCGACGCGCCAACAAAATAAGTTTGAAAACACAGTTGAAAGCAGTTCCCAACCGCAAAGGACGTGGATACGTGATAAAGGGCAAGGCGAAGAGGAGAGAGAGACAACATAAATAGATCAAAGCTGCATATTTTTATCTTTTTTCTCTCTAGGAGCAGGCGTAACCTTAGGAGTAGCGTAATATAGTTAATTTCGCAGATTAATTCCCGGTGATCAAGAGTTGATATCGATCATACCTGCTGCTCGAACAGCTTTGTAACACACGATTGGAGATCAATATGGAGGTATAATATTTATCGTTTTATCAGATTTAAGTATTTGATTGATAAAGTTATATCTGGACTTGTATCTTCCTTTCTTATCTGTTTTTATTAATTGCGATCCGAACAACAATTTTAAACAGCACATCAAAGTGTTAAAGTCTGAACCACCATCTAGCGAATCGAGTACAAACGTGGGGCTTGTTAGATAATTCTAAGTGGAGAATTATCACGGGGCTGGAGTTAACCGAATTAACTCTTCCTTATTCAATTTGTTTTTATCTAGAAACACCTCCTCTTTGAACCGAGCTTCTGTAATCGCTAACTTTTCCTTGATATCCTTCAGATGATTTTGCAACTCAGCTTTCTGACCAACTTTAGAGTCGAGGATTTCCAACTTAGCCTTCAAGGCATCTTCGTTCGATTTTTGTTCTTCAAGACGTACAATCATTGTTTGAAGATCCTTCTTGGTACTTTGAAATGTCTCTTTGAGCACATTGTTCTCTTCCCTAACAGAAGAAAAAAGAGGCATCAAAGAATCACAGAAAACTCTGCAAGCTTTCTTTCTTTCAGTAGTTTTAGCAGTCTTAGGCGTAGTTAAGCTTAGTTTAATTCTAGATTAAGTAGTCAATAGCATAGATTAGTGTGTTAACAGCATTGTGCTCGAACGCTCTATTCCTGTATCAAGAAGAATTCACTAGGAATTCATGGAGGTATATTTCTGTTTAAACTTTTAAGTGTTGATTATTTGCTTGAAATCTGAATATATCTTCTGTAACTGCTGCGTGAATCATATAACGAGATTAATTTAAGTCATAGACCACCGTTAACATATCGAAGCAGGGGTTATTAGATAATTCTAAGTTGTGAATTATCAAAGGGCTTGGACCGACCACTCGAAATCCTTCCCTAATCAATATTTGTTTTTATCCAAAAACAGAGTCCAATGAATTTGCTTCAACTAATGCCCCACACTCCTTCTCTAACTGACTCCATTTCAACAGAATTTTTTGCAATTCTAAGTCCCGACTTTTCAAAACTGTCGATGCTTCCTTACCCCATTCTTCTCATGCAAGTCCTTAGCTTCTAAATCACTTAAATTACATTTTAGTACAACTTCTTCCAATCGCGTTTCTGCTTCTGAAACGAGGGCTTCAACTGTGGAATGAAGTTCAGAGACTTTAGAGTGATTTTCGGTCCATTCAGTGATTGTGTTCATATGAGAAGCAAACTGCTCTTGATAACCGTTGACTTCATTTTCAAGAACTTGTGCTTTCTCATACAAAACTTTTGCCTCGGTATCTCTGTTGGTGAAATTGGAAATTGCTTCTTGGATCTTTAAATCCAAGTCCCTTGTGAGGGTCTCATGTGACGATTCGAGTTCTGTGCTTCTTTGCATTTGCTTTCTCCAAAAGTTGGCTTTGTTGCTCTAGCTTTTCCTCCGCTAGCTTAAGCGTATACAAAAGCTCATCTTCACTTATCCCAGTAGCCTTAAGGTCATTTTTAATGCTCTCCAACTTCTGTTGCAAAATATTCAGTTCGTCCTGCTAGATGTTAAGAAGATTTTCCGCTTCAGATAGCTTTTCATTTGAGTTTTTCGATGCATCTTTTAAGTTTCTGTTCTCGTCCGTTGCTAAATTCAATAATTCAGTCAATTCTTTTTCTCTCTTCAAAAGCTTGCAATGCAACCTCTAAGCTCTGACAATTTCAACGTGACCACCTCAAGCTCTGCCTCAAGTTTCGACACTCTTTTATTGCTTTTCGAAGCTTCTGCTTCCACTTTCTCACAATTCTTTTCGAGTAAGCTTATTTGCTCTTCAAGCTCCTTAATCCTATATTTTTTAGTTTCAAGAAGTAGCTCTAACTCGCTCACCTTCTTACCCGCATCCACCATTTTCAAATCTGATGTCTGAAACAGATTCTCGAGTTTAATGCTTCGTTGATGAATAGTATTCACCCGTCCCTCATGCTCAGAGTTTTTCTCGATCGCATTCTTTAGTTCTATCTCGAGTTCAGAGTTAAGAACAGTTCACTTTCCTAATTCAGACTCCAACTGAGTTACTTTTGACTCGAGATCTTGCAACTGTGTACCTAATTGCTGCTTCTTTTCCACCACCTTCTTTAAATCGCCGTTAATTTCAGAGAATTTTTCAAATCTCTCTCAACTCTCTTTGATAATCATGGCTTTTTAATTCGTCTAAATTCTACAATTGCTCTAGCTCAACGACTCTCTGCTCTGCTGCAATAGAACGAGTTTCAGATTCTCTCAGCTGGGATTTTGCTTCTTCTGCTGCAATACTCAACATTTGTAGCGTTTTCTCGAGCTCTAATTTTTTCAGGTTAGCAGTGGTGACGGCATGCCCCGACTCAGTATGAATCTCTTCAAGTGCTTTCAATTTCCGTTCCAGTTCTTTACTATTCGCCAGTGCGTCGGATAAAAGAGAATCAGCTTTGAGGAAATTGTCATCTGATTGCTTCAACTTTGCCTCTAGATCATTGCACAACTCCTTCATCTGAACAGCATTATTCGTTAGATCAGCCACAGAATCTTCCAACACTTGTTTCTCTTTACTTGCTTTATCTAAATCTTCTTGCATGATTTTCAGCTTTTCTTCATGGCTTTTCAAAAGCTCTTCGACTACTACTCCCTTTGCATCGACTTCCTCCTTCAGTTTCAATTTGGCATCTTCAAGCATAAATACGTTTTCTTGAAGTGACGCAATATCTTCTTTAGCTTTCGATTCATAAGCCTTAGCAAGTTCCAATTCTTGAGCTAATTAACATGCAAGAGATTCTTTTGAAGCTTGATAAGAGGCATTTTTACGTGTTTTTAAGCCCCTTTGCGTTTATGTCTTAGGTTCATTTATCGCTTGATTCTTGCCACATGTGCGTTTAATTCATGCATTAAGTGATTTCAGGTCTTAAATGGATACAATCAAAGAACGGGATGAAAAATGACGTATAAAACAAGTTTAGGCCAAATTTCTATGCACCGCTACGCCTAGGCGCCATCTTGCCCACGCCCGGGCACCGTTTCAGCACCACTTTCCACGTTCGAGCGCTTTTTCCGTATGTTTAGAGACCGAATTGGATGAAGTTTCCTTCTAAAAAGTTGTAGAACTATGTGTTAGCTTCAAATGAGGACTTGAATCATCCAAATCGGAGTTTTGTGGAGAGCGTTATGAAGGAAATACAAATACTGCGCCAGACAGAGGCAAATACTCCGAACATTCTGATTTGGGCGCCCGAGCGCCATAAAACCCGCGCCTAGGCGTGGACACATCCGAGATTTGATTCCTTTCAGCCAAAAGATCATCATTTGATGGGGGAATGAAACATTTAAAGCCAAGAGGTCATCACATGTATGGGGGGGATGTCATAAGTATGTTTCTTACTAGATCTACTTTTGGGAATTTTATACTACTCACTTTAAGAGTAGTGGAGGGGACACTAGGGGGGACATACACATGAGGGGCTGATTTGTGGTGGTCTTCTTAAGGATCCTAGGGGGCAATTGACCGGATCATCTTGGAGGGGAGGGAGAGAGAGAGGCATTTTTGATCCATCACTTTTCACTCATCATCATTCATCACCATTTTCTTCATCACTTTTGGAGGGGAACAAAGGGAGAGGAGCTAAGGATTGAAGATCAAGAGCAAAGATCCATCATCAATCAATTGAGGGAGTTTTAATTATTTGCATTTACATGTTTATTTCCATGAGTATGTATATGTTTGTATTAGATTTTCTTAAGGCTTTGATGAGAGGCTAATATTGTAGAACTAAGGCCATGTGAAGGCCAAATTTATGAATCAATATATGTGAAGTTGCTCTTTGTATTAATTCTCCTATTGCTTTGTGTGTTAATTCTATGCTTTTATTCCAATCATGTGTTTGATCACCATATGCTTGCTATCTTGCCTAATCTAGTTGTTCGAGAGAAAATAGATTAGGGTGCAAGAGAATTAACACATCATCCGAAACAAATGAGGGATTGCCCTAGAAATAGGTAAAGATTCCCGGGTGTTGTTAGCCGGATTCGTTCGGGGAAGCTCTAGAACGTTAATGCGTGATTTTTGATTAGATTCTCGGATAGACATATTTAGAGAACCGTCAATTAATCATAGGATTATTATGTGCCGAGACATCGGGTAATAGTTAATTTAGGAGTTTCCACCAAAGCAATAGGAGTCTAATAATTCGAAGAGTAGCTCATATATATATTGACGAGTAGATTTGGTTGTAGCATGTGCCTTAGTCATTTTATCATACGTGAGATTAAATCTAGAGTACGTTTCTCTTTGGTTCTTCGTTTGTTTAATCTTTTTCTTGCACTTTACTTTAATTGTCTTATCTTTTATCGAAAATCATTAACTAGAATTCAAGTCCTTGTGGTTCGACAACCCGGACTTTTAGTCCACTTTATTACTACCACGACTAGTACACTTGCTATCAAAGCACGTTAAGTATTAGCGTGTCAAGTTTTTGGCGCCGTTGCCGGGGACTTGTTTATTTTAGTTTACATTTTTAATAATTCTTAGTTTTCGTTCATTTCTTGATTTTCTTTTATTTTCGTGATTAGTCTAATTTTGTTCTTGTATTTAATTGTTAGGTTCTTGAGGTGCATGACCCGCTCCTCAAGCAAGCCTCTATACGAGTTGGAGCCCGAAATTGAACGAGTTCTTAGGACTAGTAGGCGAGCAAGAGAAATGGCCAATAATCTCAACCAAAACCCAAATGGAAATTTCCCGGACATGAACTCACCGGAAACTAGGGAGTGGTTACAAGGTGTTCTACAAGCCATGCAAGCGGTACCTCCTCCACAACTCCCGTCGGTTCGGGGTAGCTTACCACCTAGGGTCCATACCATTCCGGGGCCCGTAGTCGTGCCCAATTTCTTCACACCAAACTACCACATTCCGGCTCACATTTTTAATATGGTGCAAGGAGATCCTTTCTATGGAGAACCACACGAATCACCACACGCTCATTTGGAAACCATAGATGAGGCTCTTGTGACCATTCAATATCACCCACGTGATCTTGATGCGATTCGTCTAAGAGTCTTCCATTTCTCATTGAAGGATAGGGCGACAACATGGTACAAATCCTTACCTCCACAATCTATTACAACATGAGTGAGTTGGTCGATGCCTTTTTAAATAAATTCTTTCCACCCTCAAAATAAATGAGCTACGGAGTAATATAAAAGGGTTTAGGCAAAGGAGCAATGAATCTTTAGCCGAGGCTTGGGCTAGATATAAGGGCATGCTCCGTAAATGTCCCGATCATAATTTTGGGTTGAATGAACAAGTACTCCATTTCTATGATGGGGTTAGGTCACGTATTCGGCATAGACTCAACGCGGGTGCGGGAGGAGATCTCCTTGGGTTAGATTGTCAAAGTGTATGGGACAAAGTCGAACAGTTGGCCCGAGAAGACGAGCTTTACCCCGACGATGAAGAGGCCTCATCCTCTAAAAAGGTTGCTTGTATTGAGGAAGTAGTATTCTTGGAACCGGAGGTTGGCAATGTTAATTATGTGGGGAATCAAAATAAACCTCGGGTGAACTTTCATATACCCGAGAATTTTCCAAAAAGGCCCAACCCCGCACAGAACGCACAACCGGGGATCTATCAAGCTCCACGACCACCCTTCAATAACCCACCCCCGAGGCAAGGCAATTTCAAAGGACAAGGTCAAGGTCAAGTGCAAATGCGACCTCCCACAATCGATGAGAAACTGGATGCTCACATGAAAAAGTCCGATACATCTTTCAACGAACTTCGGAATATGATAAAGGATATGTGTATGGAGATGAAGGATTTGCGAACACAAGTAGGGCAACTTTCTAATGCGGTTAACGGTAGAGCCCCGGGGACTCTCCCAAGCGACACGGAAAAGAACCCGAAGGCCCAATGCAATGCCATAGCCTTGAGAAGTGGCAAACAATTGGAAAATGACACTGCCAGTACATCCGCGCCCGAGCGCCCAGACATGCACGCCCAGGCGCCAGCAGATCCGCGCCTAGGCGCCGATACACGCGCCCAGGCGCCGCCCACTGTTTTTGTGCCAGCAGATCCGCGCCTAGGCGCCAATACACGCGCCCAGGCGCCAACCACAAACCTGCCAGATGCAAACTCTCTGCATCCCGCGCCCGAGCGCCCAGATATGCACGCCCAGGCGCCAGAAGATCCGCGCCTAGGCGCCGATACACGCGCCCAGGCGCCGCCCACTACTTCTGTAGGTTTTCATCCGTCTAATCCAACGCTTTCTCCCCCTATCGAAGTTCGTCTCCCCTTCCCAAATGCTCACAAAAAGAAGAAAAAGGAGATGGATCCGAGCTTTCTTCGAATTTTGGCAATCCTTCGGGAAGTGAGAATTAATATTCCGTTTATTGACGCCATCCTCCAAATGCCGAATTATGTGAAGTTCTTCAAGGACATACTCTCCAACAAGCAGAAGTGGGAAGAGAATGAGACGGTGTGCCTCACGGAAGAATGCTCCGCCGTATTACTCAATAAATTGCCAACTAAGCTCCAAGATCCCGGGAGTCTCACAATCCCATGCACAATTGGATCCTTATCATTCAAGAAGGTGTTATGTGACTCGGGGGCCAGCATCAATCTTCTTCCATACTCACTGTTTAAAAAGCTAGGCCTTGGAAATCCCAAGCCGACCTCAATGAGCCTTCAACTAGCCGACCGATCGATCAAGAGGCCCAAGGGGATAATCGAAGACGTTATTGTCCAAGTCGACAAGTTTTATTTTCCCGTTGATTTCGTAGTACTCGACATGGAAGAGGATGTGGAAGTACCATTAATCCTAGGGAGACCATTCCTAGCCACGGGTAAGGCGGTAATTGACATTGCTAATGGTAAGCTTACCTTGAATGTGGGCGATGACAAAGTTACCTTTGATGTTTACAAAGTCCTTAAACATCCTTTTGATCATGACTCGTGTTATCGAATTGATACATTTGACCATTTGATTGTTGAGTATTTACAGGACAATACAATTGAAAATTCTCTCGAACAGAGTCTTATGAAATCCATGCAAGTGGACTCGGAGAAAGATGATCTAGTGGAAAAGGTTCTAAGCTTAGAGTACAAATCTTCCTCTCATTCGGGAGGATTCATCAAAGTTGATAGATCATTGTCAGGATCACCTCGCCCATCTATTGAAGAACCCCCCTCTCTCGAACTCAAACCCCTCCCCTCCCACCTTAAATATGTGTACTTGAACGATGACGAGACACTCCCATTGATCATTTCCTCATCTCTTTCAGGATCACAAGAAGAGCAATTAATGACGGTGTTGAGATCTCACAAACGGGCTTTTGGGTGGAAACTTGCGGACATCAAAGGCATTAGTCCAGCGATATGTATGCACAAAATACTTATGGAGGACTCCACCAAGCCTACACGCCAACCCCAAAGGAGATCAAACCCACAAATCCAAGAGGTAGTCAAGAAGGAAGTGATTAAACTGCTCGACTCAGGTATAATCTATCCTATTTCTGATAGTGCGTGGGTGAGCCCTACCCAAGTGGTGCCTAAGAAAGGGGGAATAACGGTAATTGAGAATGCGAATAATGAGCTTATCCCAACTCGTATAATTAGTGGGTGGCGTGTATGTATAGATTACCGTAAGTTGAATGATGCCACACGTAAGGATCATTTCCCCCTCCCCTTTATTGACCAAATGCTTGAACGATTAGCCGGGCATGATTTCTATTGTTTTCTAGATGGTTACTCCGGCTATAATCAAATTGCCATAGATCCTGAGGACCAAGAGAAAACCACTTTCACTTGTCCTTATGGCACATTTGCTTATAGAAGGATGCCATTTGGCTTGTGTAATGCCCCGGCCACTTTTCAAAGATGCATGATGGCTATTTTTCATGATATGGTTGAAGATTTCCTTGAAATTTTTATGGATGACTTTTCTGTTTTCGGAACAACTTTTGATATTTGTCTTGCTCATCTAAATGTTGTGCTTAAACGTTGTGAAGAAACCAACCTTGTTTTGAATTGGGAAAAATGCCATTTAATGGTCCGAGAGGGGATTGTACTTGGCCACAAGATCTCTCAAAAAGGGATCGAAGTGGACCAAGCCAAGATTGAGGTCATTGAAAAACTTCCCCCACCCACATCGGTAAAAGCTGTTAGGAGTTTTCTCGGGCATGCTGGTTTCTATAGGCGATTCATCTTGAATTTCTCTAAAATTGCGAAACCGTTGTCTAATTTGCTTGTTAAAGATGCACCTTTTGATTTCAATTCTTCTTGTATGCAGGCCTTTCTTGATTTGAAGGAACGCTTAGTTTCCGCCCCTATCATGTCATCCCCCGATTGGAGCTTACCATTCGAATTGATGTGTGATGCGAGTGACACCGCGGTTGGAGCGGTCCTTGGCCAAAGGAAGGAAAAGGTATTTCGAACCATTTACTATGCTAGTAAAACTCTTAACGATGCACAATTGAATTATGCCACCACGGAAAAAGAATTACTCGCCATAGTCTTTGCATTCGATAAATTCCACTCTTACCTCGTGCTAAACAAAGTGATAGTTTACACCGATCATTCGGCTTTAAAATATTTGCTTGCCAAGAAAGATGCTAAACCAAGACTCCTTAGGTGGATTTTGTTACTCCAAGAATTTGATTTAGAGATAAAAGACAAGAAAGGCACCGAAAATGTAGTAGCCGACCACCTCTCACGATTAGAGCTAGTGAATGATCCGTTAGATGAGACACCAATTCGTGAGGAATTCCCAGATGAACACCTCCTTGCTATTTCTGAAAAAATTTCACCTTGGTATGCTAACTTTGCCAATTACATTGTCACGGGCCGTCTTCCCCCGGATATCACTTTTCATCAAAAGAAGAAATTTCTATCTGATGTAAAGCAATATCTTTGGGACGAACCCTTTTTATTCAAAGTTTGTGCAGATGGTTTAATTCGACGTTGCATACCCGAAACGGACGTGCATGCTATCCTATCTCATTGTCATGATATGGCGGTAGGTGGCCATTTTGGGCCTTCCAAAACGGTAGCTAAGATCCTCCAATCAGGTTTCTTCTGGCCTACTCTTGTTAAAGATGCACATCATTATGTCAAATCTTGTGATCGCTGTCAACGAATGGGGAACATCTCTAAACATCATGAAACGCCCTTAAATAGCATGTTAGAGTGTGAGTTGTTTGATGTATGGGGTGTGGATTTCATGGGCCCTTTCCCCAGTTCTTGTTCAAATAAATATATCCTTGTTGCGGTAGACTATGTCTCCAAATGGGTGGAAGCCGTGGCCTTGCCTACTAATGATGCTCGGGTTGTCACTCGTTTTCTGAAGAAACATATTTTTACTCGATTTGGAACTCCCCGAGCCATCATTAGTGACGGGGGCACCCACTTCTGCAACAGGCAGTTTGAACTTTTATTGACCAAGTACGGGGTGAAGCATAAAATTTCGACCCCATACCACCCACAAACTAGTGGCCAAGTGGAGGTCTCGAATAGGGAGATTAAGCGTATTTTAGAAAAAACGGTCAATGCATCAAGAAAGGATTGGTCCCTTAAATTGGATGATGCTCTTTGGGCTTATCGGACCGCCTATAAAACCCCAATTGGCATGTCCCCGTATCGTCTTGTTTTTGGTAAAACATGTCACTTGCCCGTTGAACTCGAGCATCGTGCTTATTGGGCCATTAAGTTTCTAAATTTTGACTCTCAAAGTGTAGGTACACAACGTTTGCTACAACTCAACGAACTCGAAGAATGGCGTCATCTTGCCTATGAGAACGCAAAACTCTATAAGGAGCGGACCAAAATGTGGCATGACAAACATATTCTCCCCCGGGAATTCCACAAGGGAGAGCGGGTGTTGCTATACAACTCTCGACTCCGACTCTTCCCCGGGAAGCTTAAGTCTCGATGGTCGGGACCATTTTTGATTTCCCAGGTCTATCCATCCGGCGCCGTCGAACTTACAACAGATAAAGGACATACTTTCTTGGTCAACGCTCAACGTCTAAAACCTTACTTAGGGATGGATGGGCCAAGAGACAAAGAGTCCTTCATCCTCGCGGACCCTTCGTGATTCTTCGCTTTCAGTCGAGCTAATGACTCTAAACTAGCGCTTCTTGGGAGGCAACCCATGTTTTCTTTCCGTTTCCTTTTCTTTTTCCCTTATTATTCCGTTTGTTGCTTTATTTTCTAACCTTACATCTTTGTTAGTTTGTGTTTTAAGTGTTTTGTCTCTTCCCTTTTGAAACAGGAAATGAAATTCGTTACAAAACTATTCAGAATCCCGCGCCCAAGCGCCGAGAAATCAGGCGCCTAGGCGCCCGACTCTGAAAGGGGCGCCCAAGCGCCGAGAAATCAGGCGCCTAGGCGCCCGACTCTGAAAGGGGCGCCCAAGCGCCGAGAAATCAGGCGCCTAGGCGCCCGACTCTGAAAGGGGCGCCCAAGCGCCGAGAAATCAGACGCCTAGGCGCCCGATTCTGAAAGGGGCGCCCAGGCGCCGAGAAACGCCCGCCTAGGCGCGGGCATTACCACCCAAAGGAATCCAGGTAAGTTGTGTCGCGCGCCTAGGCGCCCAAACACGCACGCCTAGGTGCCCGATTCTGAATTTAACAAATATGTGGGTCAAAAACGGTCAAAATTCCCCAAAATCTTCACAACTCCTCTCCCACTCGAATTCCGGCGATTTCCTCAACATTTCCGGCCATTTCCACCGGATTTCACCGCCACTTCCATCAACATCATTCGTTGCACAAGAGGCTCGTCTTTCACATCGACTCGGTGCCTTGCGTTATATATTTGGGGATAAAAGGTGAGTTTTGGCTTTACCCTTCTTCCATTTCCGATTCATAGCCGACGCGTAGGTGCCTTGCGTTATATATTGAGGATTAATTGGGGCATTGGCCGATTGTTGATTGAATTTTTAGTTGTTATTGCATTTGAGAGCTTGAAATTGAATTTGTGGGTTGTAATAAAAAATTGGGGGTTGATGTTGTTGAATTGGATGGTCTATTGTTGCTAAATCCGTGGGTTATTATCAATTTGTGGGTTGAAATTGAATTTGTGGATTGTTGCCAAGTGTGGGTTGCTCTGATTTTGGTGTGTGTTAGGCGTTGAAGATTGTTGTATTTGGTTGGTTGCATTTGGGTTGATTTGAGTAGTTAAGAAGTTGATAATTGTTGTTGCAAATGACGAGAACTACCAACAGACCGTCCAAGGGTAAGAAAAAAGTGGGTGAGGGTTCCTCTAATGAGCCCGAGACTCCCGATAATACCCGTTTTGAAAACCCCCAAGTCCAAATTATGTGTCAGAGTTTGAGCACCCCCCGCACCCTTATTAAGGAGCACTATTTAACCACCCGGGGACAGCCCTCTGTGCACGAATTGATACAATTTCATCGCTTACAGTTTTTTTGTCAAAAGCCCGAGGCCATTCATCTTCCTTGGGTTCTGGAATTCTTCAGCTCCGGGGTTTATGATGAGATTGAGACACGAGGATGGCTGGGGACTACCCTTTTGGTCCGGGGCAAACATGTCAATTATGAGTTGAGACAGATTAGGGAGAGCATAGGCACCCCGACCCCTCAGACATGCGAGTTCACCACTCTTTACAATTCAGGGCGCCTCCGAGTTAGCCTGTCGGATATTTTGCAGGTTATTGGCCGAGAGGGGTGGGAATGGGTACCCGGAGAAGCTCATGTCCCCCGTAGGGCTCTATTACCCGAGGCTGCTTTCTGGCTCGACTTCATCAGATTCAATTTAATGCCGAGTACCAATCGATCAGAGGCAAACAAGGAACGGGCCACCCTCATCTACGCTATTATGTCCAAGAAAGCTGTGGACTTTGCCCGGGTAATCCACAAGTCTTTGACGGACCACTTTAGAAAGTTGAAGAATGAGTTAGGGCCATTGATTAACAAAGAATTGGCTAAGCAAAAGGGAGAAGGTCCCACTCGGAAGATTCCCATCATTCTCCCGTCACTGATCACAGCTTTATGCAAGGCGGCTAAGGTTCCCACATTTCCTTTGGAGCGTACTGAGCTTCCTGGTTCTTATCTCACCGTGGTAGATGACGACTCCCAGGCTCCTCCACCACCAGCTACTTCAAAGAGGCCTCGCCCATCTTCATCCCAGTCTACTAGCTCCCCACAGTTTCCACCTATGGATGCCGCCGCCATTAGACAATTAAAGGATGAATTGAGGGAGGAGTTGCGAGATGAGATGAGGGTGGTCATGTCCGACACTTGTGCTTATTTCCGTCAGCTTTTTGTAGAGCATGATGCGTTTGTCGGTTGGGGGCCGTTTGATTATTCTGCTCCTCCACCGTACCCGCACCCCCCGCCTCAGCAGCCCGCAGATATGCACGAGTCAGGTGCTCTCGTTCCTGACGGAGGTGATGATGAGGCTCATAATGATGAGGGTAGCCCGTTGATTGATTTGGATGATCTCGGCGGCGAGGATGAGGATTACATTGACCGTTTTGGCACCACCGATTAGGCTTATCTTGTTTTATTTCCATGCATGTTTCTTTTTATTTTTTATTTTTTTTGGATATCTTTTGTTGGGATGTTTGATATTTTATGTTTGATGTTTGGATGCTTGATGTTTTCCTTCCATGCATGTTTCTCATTTTTTTTGTTTATCTCGTTTTGTTTTATTCTATTCTATCCAATGTTTGATGCTCTGTATGGCTAGCATTTGTTTACCTATGTAGTGATCGACACAGTGATTGCCATCCGTGGACTTGATTGCCTTAAGTGGACTCGGGTTTGCTTTTCAGCTTCCCTATGGTGACGTGTACTTTGCCCTTTTCTTTTTCAAACATTGGGGACAATGTTCATGATAAGTGTGGGGGGTATACTAGATCCATTATAGTCATGTTGATTCATGTTTTACATATTTCGGTCCAAGTTTGGTCAAGTTTGGGGGGTGCTGTACCTCTACATGTGAAATGTGTGCAATTTTAATTTTTTTTTTTGGATAGAATTTCAACCCTTCACTTGAGGCATTGAGCATGGTTAATTTGAATACATGGTATGTTTTCTCTATCAATTTGGTTTTTAATGGCTATACACATCGTTCCTTGCTTATGGGATCCTAACTAGACTAGATTAACCTTAAGATGATTCACATATGCACCTAAATCGAAGGTAGAGGAGTTGAGTGGGCAATCATTTTGAAACACTTAAAGGCTTGATCCCGGAAATATCAACTTAGAATTTTCACATGTGTTATGAGTTGAGAACGTTAACTTCGTGTGCTTAATAATAATAAAAAAAGGTTGAACATTGGTATGACTGAAAAAAGTCAGGCTTAATAGATACTGGGGGCGAAGAGCACCATGCCTAGAATACTGTACTATTTTGTTAATTTGAGCTAAGCTCAAGCCAATGTAAGTGTTAAGTGAATAAGGACCTAGTTTGATTTTGTGGCCTTTGACACTCGAGTGATTAAGCCCTTAGGAATGTCTCCACATTTGATACCCTAAAGCCATCTAGTTTAGGAGTTATTGGCCTAAAACTCGTTACACGGGTGTCATAGAAAGCCTAAGAGGATCAAACATTGCACATGGTCTAGCCTCTAATGTTTCGAGTTGAAAGTGCATAAGATAAATCCGAAAGTGGAATGAAGTGATAAATTTTTAAGTGGCTATGAAGTTGTATTCAATTCTCGTACCATGTGAATAATCAAAAGTTGATAAATATGGGGTTAATGTTTGAAAAGTGGTAAGAATGCCACTTGACTATAATACTTGAGATTTATTACACTACACCCTTAGGATGATCTTTTCAATGTTAAGGCGTAACATGAGCAAATGTGTGATGTGTATATATTTGTAATATGAGTTTAAACAGATGAATTCATACCATTGTGTGCTATTAATCATTGTAATTTACGTTGAGTAATCGGGGTTGAAAATCTTTCGATTTTGTGGGTATATCGTCTGCAAACCCTCACGAGACTATAACTCGTCCTTTGAGGTAACTCAAAGGTTCAAAGGCTTGTTGCATTCGCTAAATGCAACCGTTTACTCCACGAAAGTGAGTTAGGTAGTTTTCTTTTTGTTTCTCTCTTTGATTGATGATGTTTCCTTATCTTAGAACTCTTATTGCTCGAGGACGAGCAATTGATAAGTGTGGGGGTGTTGATAAGAGGCATTTTTACGTGTTTTTAAGCCCCTTTGCGTTTATGTCTTAGGTTCATTTATCGCTTGATTCTTGCCACATGTACGTTTAATTCATGCATTAAGTGATTTCAGGTCTTAAATGGATACAATCAAAGAACGGGATGAAAAATGACGTATAAAACAAGTTTAGGCCAAATTTCTATGCACCCCTACGCCTAGGCGCCATCTTGCCCACGCCCGGGCACCGTTTCAGCACCACTTTCCACGTTCGAGCGCTTTTTCCGTATGTTTAGAGACCGAATTGGATGAAGTTTCCTTCTACAAAGTTGTAGAACTATGTGTTAGCTTCAAATGAGGACTTGAATCATCCAAATCGGAGTTTTGTGGAGAGAGTTATGAAGGCAATACAAATACTGCGCCAGACAGAGGCAAATACTCCGAACATTCTGATTTGGGCGCCCGAGCGCCATAAAACCCGCGCCTAGGCGTGGACACATCCGAGATTTGATTCCTTTCAGCCAAAAGATCATCATTTGATGGGGGAATGAAACATTTAAAGCCAAGAGGTCATCACATGTATGGGGGGGATGTCATAAGTATGTTTCTTACTAGATCTACTTTTGGGAATTTTATACTACTCACTTTAAGAGTAGTGGAGGGGACACTAGGGGGGACATACACATGAGGGGCTGATTTGTGGTGGTCTTCTTAAGGATCCTAGGGGGCAATTGACCGGATCATCTTGGAGGGGAGGGAGAGAGAGAGGCATTTTTGATCCATCACTTTTCACTCATCATCATTCATCACCATTTTCTTCATCACTTTTGGAGGGGAACAAAGGGAGAGGAGCTAAGGATTGAAGATCAAGAGCAAAGATCCATCATCAATCAATTGAGGGAGTTTTAATTATTTGCATTTACATGTTTATTTCCATGAGTATGTATATGTTTGTATTAGATTTTCTTAAGGCTTTGATGAGAGGCTAATATTGTAGAACTAAGGCCATGTGAAGGCCAAATTTATGAATCAATATATGTGAAGTTGCTCTTTGTATTAATTCTCCTATTGCTTTGTGTGTTAATTCTATGCTTTTATTCCAATCATGTGTTTGATCACCATATGCTTGCTATCTTGCCTAATCTAGTTGTTCGAGAGAAAATAGATTAGGGTGCAAGAGAATTAACACATCATCCGAAACAAATGAGGGATTGCCCTAGAAATAGGTAAAGATTCCCGGGTGTTGTTAGCCGGATTCGTTCGGGGAAGCTCTAGAACGTTAATGCGTGATTTTTGATTAGATTCTCGGATAGACATATTTAGAGAACCGTCAATTAATCATAGGATTATTATGTGCCGAGACATCGGGTAATAGTTAATTTAGGAGTTTCCACCAAAGCAATAGGAGTCTAATAATTCGAAGAGTAGCTCATATATATATTGACGAGTAGATTTGGTTGTAGCATGTGCCTTAGTCATTTTATCATACGTGAGATTAAATCTAGAGTACGTTTCTCTTTGGTTCTTCGTTTGTTTAATCTTTTTCTTGCACTTTACTTTAATTGTCTTATCTTTTATCGAAAATCATTAACTAGAATTCAAGTCCTTGTGGTTCGACAACCCGGACTTTTAGTCCACTTTATTACTACCACGACTAGTACACTTGCTATCAAAGCACGTTAAGTATTAGCGTGTCAAAGCTAGCTTCTCCTCTACATCTTTCACTTGTGATTTCGAAAGCTCTAACTCGCCATGAACATTTGCAAGCTCGGTAGTGGCATTTTTTAGCGCCTCTTCGACTTTCTCATTCTCGCTTATCTTTTCATACAAGCTTTTCAACTCATTTTGTAAAGTAGCCATTTGATCTTCCATATCTTTGGCACTAGATTTTGCCAACTCAAGCAACTTTTCAAACTCCAACGCTTTCGTCGTCTCCAACTCAGCATGTAAACCACTTTGCTTATGTAACTCCTCGAATCTCTGCGTTTCATCGCTAGAATTTCGCAAATTGAGCTCAAGATCTTCCATTTTCTTTCTTGAAGTCTCAAGCTCAAGACTTAAACCATCAAATGCTTCCTTCACATTCACCAGCTCCTTGTGCTTCACTTCTTGTGCTAGTAAAGCCTCTTGCAATGTCTTAAGCTCTAACTTGTATCTCTCCTCTGCTTCGGAGACTTTCTCGAGCAGATTTTTGTGATTACGTTCGAGATCTTCGTGTTTCTTTGCAGTTTCTTGATGTTGCTCTTTTGTCAGCAAGAGTTCATCCTTCAAGTGCGTGTTTATGGAATCAGATTCCTTCAATGCACTAGAAATTCTCTGTAGTTCAGGCTCGAGCTCGTTAACTTTTTCTTGTGACTCTAGCAACTCTCGTGTCGTCTCGGGATCGTTTGGCTTGCGCTCGACGACATGTGGTTTTTCATCTGCAACACAAGTTGGTTCCTTCTCTACTTTTATGAACTCGCCTTCGATGTTCGCCTCTTCTTCGTCTTTCTTTCCATCCCCCTCCATCTTGTTAATGGTGTTCTCTTCTACTATCTGACAACAAAAACATTTTGCAAAAAACTAGAATCACGTTCTATCTTTCAATATACTACTAGAGTCTGTTAAAATATTTTGAAGCCATAGATTTGAAGGAACAAGAATCAGAGAAGAAAGCGGAAGAGAGAAAAGATGAACAGAGATTTATTAATTTGTGTATTCTGAATAATGAATTGTTTTGGAAGAATACAAAGAAAGCCCAACTATTAATACTTGGACCTAAATAAGTTGCTGACTCAGCAACTTCACAACGGCTAAAATATAAAAGGGAAAAGTCTAACTAACACAACTTTAGCAACCAGCAACTAGCAACTCTTATATATTAAAAACAACTTTTCCATTCTTAATACTCCCCTTCAAGTTTGGGATGCATACAAATCAAGAATACCAAACTTGGAGAGAAGATAATCAAACTGGTGTTTGCTTAAAGCCTTGGTTAAAAGGTCTGCTGGCTGTTCTGCTGATGAAATGTACTCTGTGGAGATGACACCATCTTGGATTTTCTCTCTTATGAAATGACAATCAACCTCAATATGCTTGGTCCTTTCATGAAATACAGGATTAGCAGCTATTTGAAGAGCTGATTTACTATCACTGTTCAAGGTAACTGGTTGCAAACTATTGAGCCCCAACTCTTGAAAAAGACTGAGCAGCCACACCACTTCAGCAGTAACTGTGCCCATGGCTCTATATTCAGCTTCAGCTGAACTCCTGGAGACAGTACTTTGTTTTTTTGACTTCCAGGACAGCAAAGAATCACCAAGAAATACAGCATATCCTGTCAAGGACTTTCTGGATATCGGGCAAGATGCCCAATCACTGTCACAGAAGGCCCTCAAAGACAAACTAGATTTAGATGACATTAAAATACCTAAACCAGGTCTACCTTTCAAGTATTTCAAGATTCTTATCATAGCATCATAATGAGACTGTCTAGGTTGATGCATAAATTGGCTAAGCATTTGAACACTGTATGAAATATCTGGCCTAGTTATGCATAAGTAGATAAGTTTTCCAATTATTTTCTGAAAATATGAAACATTATCAATAAGAGGATTATTATCAAGAGAATCATCAGAAAACTTCACATGTTGCTCAATAGGTGTACTAGCAGGCTTACTTCCTAGCATACCAGTATCAGTAAGTAAATCCAACACATATTTCCTCTGATTCATATAAATTCCTTGTGAAGACCTTGCCACTTCAATTCCAAGGAAGTACTTTAAATGGCCAAGATCTTTCATGTGAAAAGTAGCATGCAAATAATCTTTACACTCAGTAATTAAAAAATCACTATTACCAGTGATGAGAATATCATCAACATATACAAGCAAAATAACTATCACTCCCCCTGGTTTTGATAAAGAGAGAGTAATCATTCTTTGACTGTTTGAAGCCAAAATTGTTCACTGCTTCTGTAAATTTCTGATTCCATTGCCTTGAGGCTTGTTTTAAGCCATAAAGAGATTTTTCTAATTTGCAAACTTTATTAGACAGAGATTTACCGGAGTAGCTAAAACCTGGTGGAATAGACATGTATACCTCTTCATTTAGATCTCCTTGTAGGAAGGCATTTGATACATCCATCTGCCATAGATTCCATCCATATATAGCTGCAAGAGAAATTATAATTCTAACAGTAACATGTTTCACAACAGGTGAGAAGGTTTCATTATAATCCACTCCTTCTCTTTGAGTATATCCCTTAGCTACTAGTCTAGCTTTAAACCTTTCTATCTTGCCATCTGATTTGTACTTGATGGTATACACCCATCTACAACCAATTGGTTTTTTTCCAGAAGGCAAGTCTACAATGGACCAGGTTTTATTCAATTCAAGGGCTTGAATTTCTGTATTCATTGCATCAATCCATCTTTGATCATTCTTAGCTTCATTGTAGTGTTCAGGAATATAATCATTTGAAATAGCATCTAGATAAGACCTATATTTAGGAGCAATCTTATCATATTTAACATACATGGATACAGGATGCTTAGTAGATGAAATGGCTAGGTTTTCTTCAGATAAAAAAGGGAATACATAATCCTTACTCCATATAGGAGGTTTCACTACTCTAGAAGATCTTCTCAAATTAACAACAGAATCAACATTACTCTCTTTCCTAGTAGAATCAGGATTCATTTCAGAACTACCAAGATGAGAATTATGAGAAGTATTATCAGAATCATTAATATAAGGAACAATAAGCTCATCATAATATTGTTTAGCATCATGAAAAGGAAACTTTTGATTATTATCATCATTACTAGATAAAGCAAAAGGGAATATATGCTCATAAAATAACACATCTCTAGAGATAAGAAAAGTCTTGGTATTCAAATCAAGTAATTTGTATCCCTTCTGAGTATTAGAGTATCCCATCATCACACAAGGTTTAGACCTCATTTGAAATTTGTCAGATTGAGGAATAGTTTTAGCAAAACATAGACAACCAAAAGTTTTCAAATGAGAGTAAGAAGGAGCCTGTCCATTAAGAATATTAAGAGGAGCTTTTCCTTTCAAAAGTGGAGTAGGTGTTCTATTTATAAGATAAACAGCACAATAAACACACTCACCCCAATATTTCATAGGCACATAAGATTGAAATTTAAGGGATCTTGCAACATTTAATATGTGCCTATGCTTCCTTTCAACTACACCATTTTGTTGTGGTGTATAAGCACAAGAACTATGATGAACAATCCCTAATGATTCAAATAAGGTAGAACATTCTTTACTAAAAAACTTCATAGCATTATCTGTTCTTAGTTTTTTTTACTTTAACAGAAAACTGAGTATTGACATAAGTAAAGAATTTTCTCAAGATATCATACACATCAGTCTTATATTTCATCAAGAAAACCCAAGTAGTTCTAGAATAATCATCTACCAAAGTAAGAAAAAATCTTTCATTATTATAGGTAAGCTCCCTGTAAGGCCCCCATATGTCTATATGTAACAACTCAAAAATACAAGAAGTAAAGGTAGTTTTAATAGGAAAAGGTGTTCTGCTGTGTTTAGCCAAAGGACAGACAGAACAGTACTTAGTATTCTCATTACAATTGAGATTGAGCTCTGGCAGAAACTGAAATCTAGAAAAAGACATGTGACCAAACATTTGGTGCCACAAAGCAGTTTTATCCAAAATGACATGTTTAGACAAACTATTACTATCAGCAGAATTACATTTTACAGGAAAGTTATTGAAAACATTTATTGAAGGATCCAAGGGAACTGGTTGTAGATAGTAAAGACCATTTTGAAGTCTACCAATCCCCTTGATCATTCCATTCCACATTTCCTGTATAACACAGAAATTAGGGTAAAAATTAATGAAAACATTTTCATCATTGGTCAATTTTGATACTGATAGCAAGTTATGTCTAAACTCAGGGACATATAATGCATTGTGAAGAATTAAACCATTGTGTAACTTGACAGTACCAGAATAAGCCACCTTACTCTTAATACCATTAGGTAACTTCACAGTAGTATAAGCAGATGGTTCATTATTATATGAATCATAGAATCTAATGTCAGATACCATATGTTGATTTGCACCTGTGTCTATAATCCATTCACTTTTATAATTAGTGTCAAGAGATGTACCTGCATGATTAGCACTGGCACTTGCTAAGTTTGAAGAACTAACATTCTGAATTGCCTCTTGTGAACTATGACTAAGTAACCGCATAATCTGTTGGTATTGGTAAGGAGTAATAGTTGGCTGCTGGATACCAATTTGACCCAAAATACCATGATCTGGATGGGTGTTTTGAGTCTCCTTTGAGGATGCAGCCACATTAGCATTGTATCCTCTCCCTGCTCCAATTCCACCTCTTCTGCCTCCTGATCCCCTTCTACCACCTCTATTCCAGTTAGGAGGGTAACCAACCAATTTGAAGCACTGCTCCTTTGTATGTCCTGTATAATTGCAATGCTCACAGACAACTGCTGATTTGGCAGGTTTGTTTTGAGATGAATTTGTCAAGAAAGCCATAGAAGAGTCTGAGTTCAAATTCCTTTTTGTGTCTCTTCATTAGAGACCATGGAATATACCTGATTATGAGTCGGTAGTGGAGACATGAGCAGAATTTGCGACCTAATTGTTCCATAACAATCGTTTAAGCCCATTAGAAACTGCATCATCTTCAGTTGGGTACAAAAATCCACATATTCCTTGGATACAGTGGCAGCAGGGGATGGAATCAAGGAATCATACTCATCCCAAAGCTGTCTGAGTTTAGAGTAGTATTCAGTAACCGTATTTCCTCCTTGTGTGATAGTGTTGATCTTTCTGTACAATTGATACAATCTAGCTCCATTAATGCGATCAAATCCCTCTTTTAAATCTTTCCAGATCAAGTAGGCTGAATCACAGTACACTACTCCATGTAAAATATCTCTTGATAGAGATCGATGTATCCACGATTTTACAAGCGCATTACATCTCTTCCAATGAGGATATAAATCTGAATCTGAATCTGGCGCTTTACAAGAGCCGTCTATGAATCCAATCTTGTTTTTTGCCTCTAAAGCCACAATTACTTCTCGGCTCCAAATCTTATAATTTTCAAATCCTTGTAATACTTCAGTTACAAGATCTAGGTTAGGAGTATCTGATGGATGTAAAAATAGAGGATTCTGAAATTCGATTACCGGAGATGAGGTTTTTTGAGTAATCGCCGTTTGAGCAGCAGGATCCGCCATTGTTGACAAGCTTGAAGAAATCAAGATGCAGATGTAAAAGAGGAAAAGATTGCGGAAGCGTTCCAGGATGAAAATTGTTCACAATCGAACAATAAGATAGATAAACAGTGATATACACTGCTCTGGTACCATGTTAAAATATTTTGAAGCCATAGATTTGAAGGAACAAGAATCAGAGAAAAAAGTGGAAGAGAGAAAAGATGAACAAAGATTTATTAATTTGTGTATTCTGAATAATGAATTGTTTTGGCAGAATACAAAGAAAGCCCAACTATTAATACTTGGACCTAGTCAGCAACTTCACAACGGCTAAAATATAAAAGGGAAAAGTCTAACTAACACAACTTTAGCAACCAGCAACTAGCAACTCTTATATATTAAAAACAACTTTTCCATTCTTAATAGAGTCAGAAAAATAAAAAAAAATTCCTCTCTAACAACTTAAATTGCATACTATTCAATCATGATAAAAGGCTTCGGATCAACGCCTTGAATTAATAAATACTTTCTCAGTCCAAACATAATACATTTGTTTGTGCTCTCGATCAATCAATTTGACTATATTTTAAAACAATAAGGAAAATCACTAAAAGCCACCTAAAATAAATTTTTGTATTCATAAAACACATGAAGATATTTTTCAAGTTTAAAACCCATTCTACAAGTTTTGCATTCAAAAAAACACAAAAGTTAAGATTAACAACTTCTTGGACTAAATTGCCCTTCATTTTTTAAATTAAGAATTGATCAATTAAATTTTTTGCATCTAAATGCTTTGGTTTAGATTTTTCAACAAATTGATACATTGTATAATAAAAGTTCTTGTTTTATAATACTAAAATTTTTATATTTTCTTTTTAAAAACTTTAACGTGGTAATTATCTATATATACCCTTTAATAATTTTTAAAAATACTAAAAAAACTGAAAAAATAAAATTATATTTAAAATTAATATCAATTGTCAATAAAAGTTCTGAACAAATAAATTTCTGTACAAAAGTACAATTGATTAATTATTAATCAGGAAGGCTAAAGGCAATTAAGTCCATAAAATTTATTAACCCTAAATTTTGGGTTTTTTTGAATGAAAATTTGGTGGGATGAGTTTTTTTATTGAAAAATATTATCATGGGTAATCTGGATATAAAAGTTTGTTTTGAGGGGTCTTTAATAATTTTTCCTAATAAATAAATAATAAATAGAGAGATGATATTCACGCTCCACTAAACAGTAAAAATATTCCACTTTAACTTTTTTTCTCTAAGTAATTGACGAAATTGCCCATCATTTAATGAAAAAAAATTCTTTATAACAAATAAATATTTTTAATTATGGTAAAAACTTCAATTATGGCGCAATGTAGAACAAAAATTTCATGTGAAAGAATAAAACTCATTGTTTTTTATTTCACCAAATTTAATTAATTTCGTATATTTTGTTATTTACCTGATATCCATTTAGATTTTCTTCATAATACGTGATGCTTTGTCCACTTATTTTTAAATATTTTAGTATCTTGTTCAACATTAGAATATTCAAGCGGCGAAACCATCAATTATCAATTTGCAGATGATCTTTTTAACATGACAAGCATAAATAAAACCAAGAAAGTAATGGATAAAAGAATATTTTCGACAATTGCTTCATGTATTGAGAAATTGGAAAAGGAGGCAAAAGCGGTCTTCCATAAATAAAAGAATAATATTTTTCACTCTATGTTACTTATCACAAGATAATACAATTATATTTTCTCGTTAACCCACAGGCAATCTTGTCATTTGTTTTAGAAAATGTTGAAAATAAGCAAAAATGTCCTAAAAAGACCCGAGTGAAATAGAATTTGAAGATTAGGGATGTTAAATTCATTTTGTTTTCCTTAATTTTGGTCTTACACCCTGTTTGGTTTAACAAAAACCTTTTCTTGTTGGGGAAAGTACAAGAAAACACAAGAAAAACATTGAATATATTTTATGTGCGCATATAACGTGGAATACAAAATGAGTTATCAAATAGGAATAAAGAATCTTGAAAAAAATAATTAAACAAATACAATCAATATTAATTGTAATATTCAATATACACAAGAAGAAAACATACATGGGTCAGCAGGAAAATTAGAGTGCAAATTAACGTACAAACAATTGAAAAAAAAATATATTCAATATTAATTGTAATATGAACCAATCCTTTGGCTTATTCCTGCTTCTTCGTAATTCTAATAGTTAAGAGCTAAAAGATTACATTAAATAATTTTAAAATGGTGCTATATATGAACAAATCCTTTGGCTTATTACATTAAATAATTGTAACACTTAATAGATACAATAAAACCATAAATAATGGAAATAAGCTGTATATAACGTCGTCCCTTTGATTTTTCCTTACGCTTTCTTTTTGAAGAAGTTGAAAAGTCGATTTCCAAAGATTGTATAACGTCGTCCCTTAGGCTCAGTAGCACCTCCCACATCCTGCATGATAGTTCACATATAGGTTTATGGTTTATGTTTGATATGAGAGATCGAAATTTTCTACGATAGTGTAGTCTACTTTATATATACAATATGGAATCAACTCATAATATATCAAGGGGAAAGCGTTTTCGTTATGCTCTTTGATATATAATTTTGATAAGAAATGGCTTTTTTGACTTATCCTAAATACTGACGTTTCATGGCATAAAACACGATATCTAATTTAAGATACAAAATTTTAACAGAACAAACGATAATTTTCCAGAATATTGTTCATAATTATGCTTTATTCTTCCTTACCGAGGAAAGAATGCTGCTTGCTTTGTTAGATAGATGTGTGTTGCGTCTGAGGGTCATGCGTTTGGAGATATTGAAAAATGAAGATACCGTCATTTTTGATTTAGCATTAGCTAGCTGCAATTTCTGCTCAAGATCCTTCACCTGGTTTTCCAAAAGAAGGATTTCTTTTTTCTTAATTTCAAGTTCTTCCGACGAATGCTTCAAAGCAGCTTCACGTTCTAGTTCCTTATGGGAACTTGACTCTTTCTGTTCTCAGGCAACGAAAAGACAACTATTCAATGATCAATTCACATCTTAAAAAAATAAATTGTACCTTTTAAACTCTTTATCAAGAACAAATTTTCAATATCTGATTGTTTAACCATTGTACAATAATATGCATTACCTCTTCTTTAAATCGAGCTTCTGTAGTTGCTAACTTTTCCTCGATCTCCTTCAGATGATTTTGCAACTCAACTTTCTGGCCAACTTCAGAGTCAAGGATTTCCAACTTAGCCTTCAAGGCATCTTCGTTCGATTTTTTTTCTTTCAACTGCTCTTCAAGATGTACTATCATCGTTTGAAAATCCTTCTTGGAACTTTGATATGTCTCATTGAGCAAATTATTCTCTTCCTTAACAGAAGATATCTGCATCATAAAAAGATAATCATATTGTTAGATTAGAGAAAACCCCGTAGGGAACTTGTATTACTGAGTAACATATTTATAGAGATACATGTACTTAGTAAACAAGAAACCCTAACTATAAATAAGGAAACGATAAACACAAGGAAACATAAAGAAACCTATATTTGTTAGATTAGAGAAAACCCCGTAGGGAACTTGTATTACTGAGTAACATATTTATAGAGATACATGTACTTGGTAAACAAGAAATCCTAACTATAAACAAGGAAAAGATAAATACAAGGAAATATAAATAAATCTATATTAACAAAAATACTAGAAAGATATTAATATCTAACACTCTCCCGCAGTCGAAACGTGAGAGTCTTGAACGTTGAGACTGGACCAAAAAAATCCGATCATAGAGAATTTGAGAAGAAGACAGCGACAAAAATAAAAGGTGGCGGTGGTTGCTCCAAGTCATCGTTTTTTAAGGGTGAGCAGCGGCAACTAACAAAACTAAAGGCGGCGACCCGCAGCTAAAGAGAGAAGACGATGGTATAAAATAAAAAGGCGGCGGCTCCAAGTCCTCATTTTCCAAGGGTGAGCGGCGGCAACTAACAAAACTAATGGCGGCGTCTAAAACATGAAAAAGATAAAGAAAAGGAAAGAATGGGTGGCAGCGGCAACGGCCAAAAGAGATGGCGACGGCGGCTAAAACAAGAAAAAGATAAAGATAGGTTGCTAAACCCAAATTAAATTACAAAAGATTCACCATAGTGAAGGAAGAACAAAAAGAGAAAATATATATATATATATAGGGAGCCGGACGGGGACAGCGATGGTAGAGGCTGGCGGAAGCGAAAGGTCATGAGGGTTCGAAAGAAAAACCCTTTAGCCCTGATACCATGTTAGATTAGAGAAACCCTCATAAGGAACTTGTATTACTGAGTAACATATTTATAGAGATATATGTAATTGGTAAACAAGAAATCCTAACTATAAACAAGGAAAAGATAAATACAAGGAAACATAAATAAACCTATATTAACATAAATACTAGAAAGATATGGAAAGATATTAATATCTAACAATATTAACATAAATACTAGAAAAATATGGAAAGATATAATATTATATATCTAACACTCCCCCGCAGTCAAAATGTGAGAGTCTTGAACGTTGAGACTGGACCAAAGAAATCCGGTCATAGAAATTTTGAGAAGAAGACATCGACAAAGAAAAAAGATGGCGGCGACCTTAAGAAGAGGAGGCGGCGGGTCCAAATCCTCGTTTTCCAAGGGTGAGCAGTGGCAACTAATAAAATTAAAGGCGGAGGAGGCAAAGCGCGGCTGCCCGGGCCAAAGAGAGAAGGCAGCGGCATAAAATAAAAAGGCTGCTGCTCCAAGTCCTCGTTTTCCAAGGGTGAGCGGCGGCTAGAACACCGCCAGAGAAAAAAAGAAAGAAACTAGCGGCGACAGTTGCCAAAAGAGATGGTGGCGGCAGCTAAAACATAGAAAAGATAAAGAGCAGGTTGTTAAACCCAAACTAAATTACAAAAGATTCACCGTAGTGAAGAAAAAACAAAAAGATAAAAAAATAGGGAGTCATACAGGGACGGCGATGGTAAAGGCTGGCGGAAGCAAGAGATCTTGAAGGTTGAAAGAAAAACCCTTTAGCTCTGATACCATGTTAGATTAGAGAAAACCCCGTAGGAAACTTGTATTACTGAGTAATATATTTATAGAGATATATGTACTTGGTAATAAGAAACCCTAACTATAAACAAGGAAAAGATAAACACATAGAAACATAAAGAAACCTATATTAACATAAATACTAGAAAAATATGAAAAGATATTATATTATCCAACACATATAAATTTTTGAGCCATAAAAAGAGATTAAAAAAACATTCTTGTTGAAGACTAACCTGAGATTGTAGCTTCTCGCTTTCAGAAGTGAGCCGACATGTCAGATCTTCAATTTCATTTCTGGCAGTTTTCAGTTCTTCAACTTCATTATCTCTCTCTAACAAAACAACAGACAATTTTGTCTGTAAATCACTTAACTGAATTTTATACGAATCCAAATCCTGAGTAAGCTTCGAGTTTGCTTCAGCTAACGCCTAATTCTCCTTCTGTAACTGAGTAGATTTCAACAGAAATTGTTCCAGTTCTGAATCTTGACTTTTCAAAAGTGCAGATGCTTTCTTAGCCTGTTCTTCATAAGTTTCCACATCTGCTTCAAAAGCTTTTAGCTTCTCATGCAAGTCATTCAATTCTTTTTCCTTCTCTTTTGAAGCTTGCAATGCAACCTCTAGGCTTGATGCTCTCAATTGGACCACCTCAAGCTCTGCATCAAGATCCGACACTCTTTTACCGTTGCTTGAAGCTTCCGCTTTGAAATTCTCACAATTCTTTTCAAGTAAACTTATTTGCTCTTCAAGCTCCTTAATCCTATATTTTTCAGTTTCAACAAGTAGCTCTAACTCACTCACCTTCTTCTCAGCATCCACTGCTTTGGAATCGGATGTCCGCCCTAAATCCTCGAGCTCAACGCTACGTTGATGAATAGTATTGGCATGTCTCTCGTGCTCAGCGCTTTTTTCGATTGCACTCTTTAGTTCTTTCTCTAGCTCAGACTTACGAGCTATTAACTGTCTCAATTCAGACTCCAACTTAGTTACTTTCGACTTGAAATCTTCAATTCCTCTATTTAATTGCTGCTTCTCTTCTACCTCCTTCTTGAGTTTGCTGTTAAGTTCAGATAATTTTTCGGATAACTCTTTCAACTCTCTTTGATACCCATTGCCTTTTGATTTTTCCGAATTAAGCTCTGCTTCAAGTTGCGGCACTCTTCTTTCATACTCTTTCAACTCTTCCTCCTCCAACTTTCTCAATTCAGACTGCAAATTAGTTAATATCTCGAGTTCCCGCACTTTTCTTTCATACTGACTGCTTTTTAATTTTTCATAAATAAGCTCTGCTACAAGTTCTGGCACCTTGTTTTCGTATAACTCTCTCAACTCTGTGTTGTGGAACTTAGAGTCATATTCCACCAAATATAGAAATAACGAAGGAAATATTGTACTAGAAAACCACACTAGATTTAATTCCCAGGAAAGATTGGAGGCGTCACAACGGTCGCGCTTAAAACCCAACCTCCTCGACAGAATTAACTAGAAGAATTTAATAGCACAATATAATACTACAACTATAACTAACAATGGCTACTTGAAGAATAGCACAAAATAAAGAATACCAAATATAACGAGGTTCGGCTAATTTAGCCTACATCCTCAGACCCCACCAAAATATTTCACTAAACAAAAGAAAGGACCAAAAGTGAAATATACAAAACTATAGAGGAGAAAAGAAGAATAGCCAAAGATGAGAGGCTAAGGGATATCAAACAACTAAAGGGTGGATCCCTTTTTATAGGAAAAGGGATGACCCTTTACAAAATTCTTCCTATGTGGGACAAATTGCTCTTTCATTATCAAAGGGAAAAGAGCCATTTCTTCACCACAATTCAACAAATCTCCACCTTGGAGAATTTTCAAAATCTTCAATCTCCTTGTCAAACGGGGTCACAAAAAACCAATCTTCAAATTTTCCAATGTTCCTTTCCAGGATCATGCATATACCTGCTCACAACCCCCACTGCTTGGGAAATATCAGGTCTCGTACACAACATAGCATACATCAAGCTACCAACAACATTTGCATACGGTACTTTTGACATGTATTCCCGTTCTGCTTCAGACTTAGGTGACAGTGGCGCTAAGCTTAAAATGAGGAGCAAACGGAGTACTAACTAGTTTTGACTTTTTATCAATGCCAAAACGCCTCAACATCCTACTCAGATATTGTTTCTGAGTCAAACAAAGCCTCCTCAATTTTCTATCTCTGAAAATCTCCATGTCGAGAATTTTCTTCACCTCACCTAGATCCTTCATCTCGAACTCCCTTTTCAAATGAGTCTTCAACTTCTCAATTTCTATTAGACTCGGGGAGGCAATCAACATATCATCAACATACAGAAGAAGATATATGAAGGATCCATCTTGTAGCTTGTGCAAATACACACAATGATCGTATTTTCTTCTTGTGTACCCAATTCCCATCATAAACTTGTCAAATCGCTTGTACCACTGCCTCGGAGATTGCTTCAATCCGTACAACGATTTTTGAAGTTTACAAACCAAATTTTCATTTTCAGCAACTTTGAATCCCTCTGGCTGAGTCATATAGATTTCCTGTTCCAAGTCTCCATGTAAAATGCAGTTTTTACATCCAACTGAACTAGTTCAAAATCCAACTGTGCTACCAAAGCCAACAAAATTCTAATGGAGGAGTGTTTTACAACTGGAGAAAACACCTCATTATAATCAATGCCCCCCTTCTGAGCGTAACCTTTGGCCACCAATCTGGCTTTGTAGCGAACATCACCTTGGCTAGGAAATCTATCTTTCTTTGCAAATACCCATTTGCATCCAATTGCCTTCTTTCCCTTCGTGAGACTGGCCAGTTCCCATGTTTGATTCTTATGAAGGGACTGCATTTCTTCACTCATGGCAATCCTCCACTTATCTTTCTCTGGTCCTTTGACTGCTTCAATATAAGTGGTAGGAACATCATCAGCGGCAATTGCAGATGCACAAGCCACCATATCATCAAAGCGAGCAGGCTTTCTGATTGTCCTCTTTGGCTTACTAGTTGCAATTGATTCAAGTTGCTGTGGAAGTTCTTGAGGTTGAACTTCCTCTTCTTCAAAATCTCCTTCTACCGTAGGAGAATGATCAAGAGTTTCTTGATCTGCTGGGACAACAAACTTTTCAAACTCCACCTGTTTGGGAGTACCATCCTGCTGTTCTGCATTCACCTTTTCCAACACAGTAGATTCATCAAAGGTGACATCCCTACTAAAGATTATTTTCTCTATTTCTGGACACCAAAGGCGATAGCCTTTTATACCAGAGGTGATCCCCATGAACACAGTTTTCTTTGCTCTAGGATCCAACTTTGATTCCTTAACATGATAATATGCAGCGGAACCAAACACATGTAAGGAATCATAATCAGCAGCAGGCTTTCCAAACCATTTTTCCAATGGTGTTTTTCCATCAATAGCAGCAAATGGTAGACGACTAACGAGATAGCACGCATATGTCACAGCCTCAGCCCAAAATTCTTTACCCAACCCAGCATTGGATAACAAACACCGAACTTTCTCCAGCAAAGTCCGATTCATGCGTTCTGCTACTCCGTTCTGTTGTGGTGTATGTCTGACAGTGAAGTGTCTGACAATGCCTTCATCCTCGCAAAATTTCTGAAATGGACCACTCCTAAATTCTCCACCATTGTCTGTACGGAGACGTTTGACCTTTTTATCAGTCTGAGTTTCCACCATCTTTTTCCAATTGAGGAATACCTCAAACACTTCATCCTTTGTCTTCATCGTATACACCCAAACTTTCCGGGAAAAAACATCAACAAAGGTTACAAACTAGTGCTTCCCTCCCAAAGAACTCATTTTTTGAGGGACCCACACATCCGAATGAACATAATCCAAGATACCATCAGTATTATGGATTGCTGTTCCAAATTTAACCCTTGTCTGTTTCCCACGAACACAAAGTTCACAAAACTCCAATTTGGAGTATTTCACTCCTTTTGCTTTGTGAATGACCTCTGATGAACAAAACTTCTGCATCTCCGCCTGAACAAACTTGCTTGTCCTTCTCAGTTCATAACTGTATAGGGCAGCACAAACTTCGCTAAGAGATACAGCAGCAGCCTTCCCGTGAAGTAGAGTGGTTTCAAGAAACTCAAACTCCTCAGGAAGGGATCCCAACAACATCAGAGCCAAATCCTTCTCATCCAAATTTCCGTTCTTTTTCCTCTATATCATTTGGTTTCTTTTCTTCAATAGCTAAGTATAGACCTTGTTGAAAGAGTGCGTCTACAACTTCGCTTTGCCACATACCAAAATGGCCTGTGCCATCAAAAGACTCCACTGCCAATCGCGTATTCGCCACAGTGGTTCTCGCCCAAATGGACGACGATGATGCTTTTGAGCTGCCTTCCATTTTTGGTTACAAATTATTCTTCAAGAGCCCTCCAAATGCGAAAGCCAAATAGCCCGGGAAAACTTTTCTGATGTGGAAGATCAGATTAAACTGCGACCACAGAGCATACTCAGAATACCCGAGCTCTGATACCACTTGTTGTGGAACTTAGAGTCATATTCCACCAAATATAGAAATAGCGAGGGAAATATTGTACTAGAAAACCACACTAGATTTAATTCCCAGGAAAGATTGGAGGCGTCACAACGGTCGCGCTTAAAACCCAACCTCCTCGACAGAATTAACTAGAAGAATTTAATAGCACAATATAATACTACAACTATAACTAACAATGGCTACTTGAAGAATAGCACAAAATAAAGAACACCAAATATAACGAGGTTCGGCTAATTTAGCCTACATCCTCAGACCCCACCAAAATATTTCACTAAACAAAAGAAAGGACCAAAAGTGAAATATACAAAACTATAGAGGAGAAAAGAAGAATAGCCAAAGATGAGAGGCTAAGGGATATCAAACAACTAAAGGGTGGATCCCTTTTTATAGGAAAAGGGATGACCCTTTACAAAATTCTTCCTATGTGGGACAAATTGCTCTTTCATTATCAAAGGGAAATGAGTCATTTCTTCACCACAATTCAACACTCTGCTTCAAGTTCCTGCACTCTGTTTTGATAACCACGGTACCGCTCTATTTGTTCACTAGAAATTATATACCTCTCTTCTTGTTGACTAGAAGTTTCGTTGCCCATAACTTTGATATATCCCAAATCAGTAAAACTGTCAATATTATCAGACATTTAATGTGTTCATAACATAATAAAAAAGAGGTCTAGATAAAATATTTAAATGTTAGAATGCAATCTATATCTATATGACTATATCTATGCTACTATATATAAAAATGTGGACCTTGTTGCTGTTTCTTCCAATTGTGAAACGACTTTGTTGCCTTACACAAGTGAAATTACTACTAAATTATTATTACAATATTAGATTTGTTACAAAGAATGTCATGTGGTTTTTCAATTTGTATAATCAAGATGCACTAAAGAAAATCTCACAAAGTCTGATGTCAGTTTTAATAAAGAAAATCAAGAGTCATCCAAAAGTTCATGTACCAAATATGGTCATAGATCCGACTATTTATTCATCCATAGAGGATACGATGCATTCTCGTGACTCGTGATAAAGGAAGGGTCAATCTGTGATTAAAAAAAAAAAATTAGATTCCAGGGGGAAAAGAACTTCCTCTATTGTTAATGTTTCTGAAATTGGGCCCCTCTCCACCTGTTTAACCGTGAACAAGTCATGATTTGGGTTTGGTTACACACCCAAACAGGGTAACGTGTGAACTTTGGAGACTAAGCTAAAACCACCAGAAAAACCAGTGACCTGCACGAAGGTCAATTATGCGGCCGATTTTCTTGTTCAAATATCACTGTCATGACTTCTCTCATCTAAGCTTCTTATGTGTTCTAAGTTGCATTAATCATTCCATGGCTGCTAGAGAAGTATTAGTATAAATATTTTGTGGAAAAACATCAAGAACTATTAGTATGCTTGATCATAATTTTTTATATGAACGCGATGTTTAGTATGTGGTTTATCAGTTTACATATAAACAATTTGTGGAAGCCTATGGGGGTGATCCTACATATTTCCATAAAATGTTATATTGAGGTCATCATTTGGTGGCCGAAAATAAGGTTGTTAGAGATGAACACGACGATGTGAAAATATAGATGATTGTATAGAAACTGAGAGAAGTTAAGTGATATCAAGTCATTTTGAATGTGTGGCAAAAAAATAAATGCTTGAATATTGAAGAATTATTGATGATTGAGAATCGAAGGAATGTGGATTGATCATGAGACAATAAGGTATATAGCGACTATGATTAGTTTGTCACAACTCTTTGATAATTTCAAGAGCAATTTTTTATAAAATTAATTAAGAAAAAGTTAAGAATACAAACTTGTAGTTGGTCAAAAGTTACTATTTTTAGTTCAAGAAAAATTAATTCATATTTGAAGATACAATTACAAACAAAGCTTTTACATAGGCAAACATACACATACTACTAAGTTATTTTTTTTCTGATACTAGCTACAATCAAGTAAAATATTTAATCCACCAAAGAATATGTCAACATTTATAGACTGTACAAACGTTCTATCATATTTTTAGAGCACTTACCGACTAAATAGAAAGAAAATAATCCAACCTAATATTCAACTTTTTGCATGGTCTTAATTCTGCCACTTCTAATAAATAAACTAAAGCAGATTGACAATATTTGAAATAGCTAAATAAAATATTGATAAGTTAAACCACTACAAAAAAAAAAATTATTGTCCATGTCAATATATTATGGTAAAAAGTCTATTTGCCATAGTTAAAATTAATTGACCACGACTTTCCTACGGCTTTGTCCGTGGTATTTGCAAGCATGCCCAAAACATTTACCATAGCTTATAATCATGGTCAATGTTTTGTTCATTATAAATACCTGACTTTTAGCATTTTAAAAAAGTGATAGATTAACATTTCTTCCATCATGGCTAGTTAGTGCTTAAAATAGTTAGCATTCTTTTTCACCATGACTAACTTTAGTGTGACTATATGAAACATCTACTACGGCCATATTAGCCATGAGCTTAGACCGTTATAAACCACGGTTTTAAATCATGACATATATTTTTATTGTCAATACTCAATTTTCTTGTAGTGAACGTTATCCCACCATTATTTTTAATATTTCTTAATTTTTTACTATATAAAAATGGTTTCCGCACGGGAATACACATGCACTTTACTAGTATAAAAAAAGGCCTAGATAAAAACAAAGGTCTAAAAGATTTGATAACAATTGAATTTTAGATTTGGCAAAACATTAACCTTCCAAATTCTTTTGAATACTGAAGATATGCTAAAATCACATTAATTTTTCAATGTTTCATGAAGTTGCCTCAATATTGTCATGCAAATATAATTTGGGGGCTTGCGGCCGATTACATATTATATGTAATTACTCTTGCCTGAAGATTGATCAAATAAATTTAATTGGTAGTTTATAGGTTTGGGCATCAATTTGCAAATTGAATTAATTAATAATAACTACGAATTCATAATGAATACAATTCTTAATTATAATTACACAAAAACTGAGACAATATATTTCCCAATGCTTTATAGGAGAAAATAGAAAAGAGTAGAGCCTTTGATCAAACCTAGTCTGTTCAATTTTCTTTTTACATCCAAAAATAAATATTTTTCTTAAATGTTTTTTTTTTCAAAACCATCATCTCATTTAAAGTGTGACACCATGAATTACATTTACCAGTTTTGAAGTTAATTTTATTATGGTACTCAAAACTTATAAAACATTGATACTTATACAATTATGGTGTGTCGTATCGGATATAACGCGTGTTAGACATGTAATTTGGTTTATTCATGAATTAAGTTATAAAAGAAAATTTTCGACATGAGCAATGAGGTGTCAAACACTTTTCCGATACAAATACCTACATCTTTGATGTGCCATAACTTTGGCTTGGGACAATTCGGGTATTGTAGTCTTAAATAATAATAATAATAATAATAATAATAATAATAATAATAATAATATATTAACCGACTTATTATAAATGGGTTTTGAGTTACAAGACTTTGAGCCAGTAATACTGTTGACTAAAATTAAAGGTTAAAGAGAATTAAGACCCAGGGTAAGGAGAATTGTGGCCCTTGATCCAATTAGCATTTTGATAACTACTAAAATAATCATATCGTTAGATCATTATCTAATCACTCCAAAGAATAGACAAAAGGTGATCGTTTGAGAAAAAAATCGGTTTGTCATGTTGTAGATCGGGCTCTTTTCATATTATTTCATTTTTCCGAAACATTTTGGCTAGAATTGACCGTCCAAACCCCGATCGCTTTTCTCACCGCATCAATATTAAATGAAAAAATATTACTCCCTCAATTAGAATTTATAACTTCTAACTTATAAAATTCGAATAGCATGGTATTTTGAATTTCTTTAATATATATTTAATAACTGTGTAAGAACCTGAAAAATCTAAATATAACATCTCTTATCCCAAACTCCGAGATCAAAGAAATAATAATGTAACAATGTGACACATAGTGAATCATATTTATCTGATTGTGGCTGACTAAAATTAAATACTATTACTGGAATGCCTAAATTGACAACTGGTCCCATAGGCATTATGTACTTTCCATGCTTTGTTTAGCATGAAATTATCAAAAAATATTCGTTAGATTAAGATATTAATCAAAGTAAAATTATAATTATGTATTCAAAATTTAAATTGAAAAACTTAAATTTAAATATAACATAAACTTTTAGAAATTACTAGTGGAACCCAGCACGTCATAGTTGCTGAGTTTAATATATATTTATATATATTTGAATATATATATATATATATATATAATAACCATGTAAGAGCTTGAAAACTTTATAATCGTGTTGATAAAATATCTTTTTAAATATAAAATTAATTCATTATACATTTATCGTGAAAAAGTGTTATAGAATACAAAATCAAATACAATTGTTTTTAAAAAAAAATTTAAAATGAACCCAATAAACTTATGCAATAGCTCGGCTAGTTTGATTGGAGTTTAAGGAAGCAAGAGGGTAAACATTATTGACAGCCCAAAATTACTTGGTGGAAAAGTAAAATTTAAAAATTACCTTGGTAAATTAAATTAAAGCAAATAATATTACTAAAAAATTAAAGTGAAATAATATTGGGTAATTTTTAGGGGCTCTCGACGAGTGTCACAATAATTATATAAATATCACGTTTGGCGAGAGGCCAACCAAATTGCGGATGCTATAGCCAAACATGGCATTAACCACGGGGTGCACATTATGACGTCCCCGATTGCTGGTGTTATTATGTTGTTAGAGAATGATGCAGCTGATCTAACTTGTCCATGTTACACGACCCGGGTTTGTCGTGCTAAGTCTCTAGTGTCATCCCCCTCCCCAGCATACAAAAAAAAAAAAGAATTATATAAATATATCAGACGCACATGAGTTCTACTATATGGTAGAGATCATGTCTACTTGAATTGTATTTCTGGAGCGTTAGTATCAATTGGCAAACATAATGAAGATACTAAACGATTGGAGGATTTGTTGCTTAAAGCAACTTCTCATTGACTCATCCACAAGTTAAAAAAATTGACTAATATAAAGGTTTATAAGAATTTTTTTTCAAAATTCTAGATGAGGGGATACTCTGACATGATAAACCCCAGTCGATAGTTTTTTAAGCATGAATCATATAGATCATATAAAACTTCAAATAAGGAGAGAAAGTCACAACTCGTGACTAAACTCAAGACCTGCCACATGAAAGTGGAAGCTGATATCACTAGACTAATAAGCTTTGTATTTTATAAGAATATTTAAAGGGAGTTTGCAAACTCTTAAAATAAATTATTATCAATTATTTATGACTTAAAATAATTTATTTGCGAGTGTTTGTAATTCAAACTTATGGTTCTAATTTTATTATTTTAAGTATTGATAATATATAATCTATGTTGATAAATGAGTGTTTCAAATTGATTATGATACTTTTTTTAATTTTAAGCATACTAGTCTCTCTTTATCTACATCATCTTTTCACACTACTCACTTTTAATTTTTATCTCAATTCTAACTATTTCCCACTTATACTCAGTTGTGTTTTCGAACACTCTTTTAATTTGAGCTAGAAGAGTTACAAGTTGCTTTGTCAATTCCGCCACAACGTTTGCTACGAGAAATTGTAAAGCTTTTTCAACCTGACCCTATGATGTACAGACACGGATACATGACACGTTAATTTTTAAAATATTTAGACACAAACATGACTCGTACATGGCTATCCAGATTATTGATAAGCTCGTATTTTACGCCTTTTAGGCGCCTCTTTTCTTGTATTTTGATGATTCTTGAGTGTATTTATGCCACATATGCTTTGATTTTGTGATTGGTTGTGTTTTTGTAGGTTATTTGAGAATTGGAACAAAAATGAATGAAAAGATCAAAGAAGTTCTCAAAATAATCCTTTAGCCACGGCTATGAAGACCCTTAGCCATGGGAATCATGAAGGAACCTTTATGCTTTGAAGATATGAAGTTACCAAGACTAAAATAGGGAAAAAAACATGAACAATAGATTTTAGCCTTGGCTACCGTCGTTTTAGCCGCGGCTACGGGCTATTTTCAGCAACTATAAATATGCAATTTTTAGGTCAAATTTGGAACTTTTTGCCCAGTTTTGAGGGTTTGACACTTTGAAACACACCAAGAGGGTTGAGAGAAGTCTGGAGAAGAAGGAGAACGCAAGGATAGTCCATCTTTGTCTATGAAGACGGAGAATTCAAGCAAGATCTATCAAGAAACATTATTAGGGAGTTTTAATTTCATGCTTTTAGATTTGTTTTCATTGAACATGTCTTTCAAGATGAATTATCTCTTTTCTTTTACGATTATGACGTAATTTCCCTTTGATTGAGGCCATGTGAATTCCAATTACTATGTTTGATTTATGAGTATTATTTTTTCGGATTAAATTTGTTTTGGGTTATGTGTTTAATATATGTTCTTAATGGGGAAAAATACAGTTTTGGTCCCTAATGTTGCCACCTAAATCAGTTTTGATCCCTAATGTTGCCACCTAAATCAGTTTTGATCCCTTATTTGTTGGACTCGACACTTTTGGTCCGTAATCATTCAATTTTTGACACTTTTCATCCTTGTCGTTAACCTTTTGGTCAAAATTGACGGAATTCCTCCAAAAAAGTCAAAATTAGGGTTTTGTTATGTTTTTCAATTGGAAAATTTTCAATTTCAACCCAATTGTGCCTAGGTGGTCAAATCCCAATCCGCCACGTGGAGATTGAATAAAAACATAAAAATAAAATGAAAAAATTAATTGAAATTTAATGTAAAATAAAAAATAATAAATATTAAAAATTTTAATAAAAATAAAAAATTATTTAAAATCATAAAAAAGTAAAATATTATTTTAAATAATAAAATTAATAAAATAATATAAAATAATAAAATAATAAAAATAAACTAAATAAATAAAACTAATTGAAATATTAATTAAAAAATTAAAAACATTTTAAGAATTTAAAAGTTACGTATAATTTTAAATATAATAAAATTAACAAAAAATTAAAATAATAAAATAAAATAAAAACTAATTCAAATATTAATAAAAGATAAAAAAATATTTCAAAAATAAAAAAAAGTTTAAATATTGTTTTAAATAATAAAATTAGCAAAAAATAAAAATAAAATAAAAACTAATTGAAATATTAATAAAAATCAAAAAAATAAAAAATAAACAAATTTAAAATATTTTTTAAATAATAAAATTAATAGAAAATAAAAAATAATAAAAGAAAATAAAAGTAAAATAAAAATAAATTGAAATATTAATAAAAAATTAAAAATGCTTCAAAAATTAAAAAGTTAAAATATTATTTGAAATATTAAAATTAATAAAAAATATAAAATAAACAAAAATAAAATAAATAAAATAAAATAAAAATTAATTGAAATGGTAATTAAAAAGAATAAATTTAAAAATTTAAAAATTAAATATTATTTTAAATAATAAAAAAATAAAAAATAGATAAATAATAAAAAAACTAATAGAAATTTTAATATAAAAATTAAAAATATTTCAAAAAAAAAATAGCACTAGAAAGGCTAAATCGTAACATTTATTTAATTTTTTAAAATTTTTTAAATATATTTAATGTAATATTTCTGTTATTAATATTTAATTATATTAATATCTGTGACACACAAAATCCTAGCAAGTGTACTAGGTCGTGCAAGTAATATAGTGGATGTAAGTCCGGATTATCGTACCCTAGAGACAATTGTATTTAAGTACTGAAATTACTGTGTTATCTAATTCTAAGTTAAATCAAGAGATAAAGGTGTGAATTAAGAATTAAAATACAAAATAACAATTACCAACTAAAGAGAGAAATCAACTTTGAATTTAAATCAATGAGAAAAGTGATTAAGGCACATGATTCAACCAATCATTCAATTTGACTATGATTCTATCTTACCGGATTATTAGATTGATTAGGTTAAGGCGAAATTCCCTAAATTACTTACTATCCAATCTCTTGGTATAGCAATTCTATTTTCATTAACGATTTCTATATCTCTATATGAAATTCGAATTAATGAAAACGCATTACAAAGATTCATGGAATTTCCCGTTTTCACAGAAAGCACACACAAGGAAATCGAATCTATCTCTAGTCAATTTTACGTTGTGGTGTTTAATACCTAGATGCATCCCTAGTTTATCTCCTCTCGGTCTCAAAACTAAGCACAAATTCATACAATTGGTAGCTAAGCAATCATAAGCATTAAGAACAAATATTAAACACATAACCCAAAACAAATTTAATCCGAAAAAATAATACTCATAAATCAAACATAATAATTGGATTTCACATGGCCTCAATCAAAGGGAAATTAAGTCATAATCGTAAAAGAAAAGAGATAATTCATCTTGAAAGACATGTTCAATGAAAACAAATCTAAAAGCATGAAATTAAAACTCCCTAATAACGTTTCTTGATAGATCTTGCTTGAATTCTCCTTCTTCATAGACAAAGATGGAGTATCCTCGCGTTCTTATTCTTCCCCAGACTTCTCTCAACCCTCTTGGTGTGTTTCAAAGTGTCAAACCCTCAAAAGTGGGCAAAAGTCCCGAATTTTGACCTAATAACGCGTATTTATAGATGCTGAAATTGGCCCTTAGCCGCGGCTAAAAAGACGGTAGCCACGGCTAAAATCTGCTGTTCATGTTTTTTGCCTATTTTAGCCTTGGTAACTTCATATCTTCAAAGCACAAAGGTTCCTTCATGATTACCATGGCTAAGGGTCTTTATAGCCGTGGCTAAAGGAGTATTTTGAGAACTTCTTTGATCTTTTCATTCATTTTTGCTCCAATTCTCAAATAATCTATAAAAACACAACCAATCACAAAATCAAAGCATATGTGGCATAAATACACTCAAGAACTCATCAAAATACAAGAAAAGAGGCGCTTAAAAAGGTGTAAAATACGAGCTTATCAACACTGACACGCTAAAAGCTAACGTGCTATTGTAGCAAGTGCACTAGTCGTGTGTAGTAATAAGTGGACTAAAAGTCCGGGTTGTCGAACCACGGAGACTTGAATTTTAATTTATGATTTTAACGAAAAAAGAACAAATATAATTATAGTAAATTATAGGTAAAATGCATACAATAAGAACAAGATTACACAATTGATTTTACACAAAGTATAAAGGGAGACTAAGGCACATGCTAGGTTCAAATTGATCGATTATACTTATAAAGATTCTAGTTGAAGGATTACGCTTATATTGTTATGGTGAGAACTCCGAGGGTAGAGAATAACCGATGTCTCGCGTATAAACTCCTATGCTTAGATCGTGATTTCCCAAATATTCCTATCCAGAAATCTAACCACTAAACATGCATTAACGTACTAGAGTTCACTCGATTTGAATCGAACAATTTCACCTGGGAATCTTTACCTATGTCTAGGGCAATTCTTCATTAGTTACGGGTCATGATGTGAATTTCTTGCACCCTAAGTCAATTTTCTCCCGAAATATTAACCTAGGCATAAGATTCTAACATATAGTGATCAAGTATATGCAAGATAGGCAAAAACACAAATTCACATCACATAACAATATAAGAACAACCTCAACAATCATCTATTATAAGCATATATCACAATTTGGCCTTACATGGCCCTAGTCTTATGAATTTAGTTCATAATGGATAATATGAAAAACATAAATGAATTAATACACATGTTCATAGACATAATTGAAATGAAAAGCTATAAAAACTCCCTCAAAAGTGAATAATGATGGAACTTCAATTGAATCTTCCTTCTCCAATGATGATGATGAATCAAGAATCCTTCTCTCTCCCCTCTTTTCTTTTCTATGGATCGGTCACTTCCTTCCCCTCTTCTCCAAGAATCTGAAATTGATAGTGAATGATGAAGAGTATGGGTTCCCCCTCCTTTTATAGCCAAAATTCCACTAAAGTATGCATTAAGAATTCCCATTAAAGTTCCCCAATGAGAATTCCACCTAAGGTGATGCTTAAAGTTTGACTTTTAAGATTCCAACCAGCTAAAAAATGCTAAACCACCAAGCATAACCATGTGAAAACTTCAACAAAATGCATGCTGCCATTTTCTTGCTTTCCAGCGCAGTCTTAGTATTTTCCTCATAAAATTCTCCACAGATCTCCAAATTGGATGATTCAAGTCCCCATGTTCAGATAAAACATATATCTACAACTTGCCAGAAGGACATTTTATCCAATTCAGTCGCTAAGTATACCTAAATTACGTTTCAATATAGAGATTGTTTCTGATTTGGCACCCATAAAGTAAATCTACCAAGAAACACACTTATGACAACCCCTCAACACATGTGCTGAATCATGGCCAAAAGTGATTCTTACCCATCATATAATGCTGGAATTTAGGCTGAAAAGGAGTAACATTCGGACTATCCATGCCTAGGCATGACTAGGAAGGCGTTGGGGCGTATCCTGGCACATGTACTTCTCTGTTCGGCGCAGCAATCGTATTTCCTTCACAATTATCTCTATAGACCTCCGATTTGGATGTTTAAAGTTCCCATTTGAAGCTAAGACATACATCTAAAACTTTGTAGAAGGAAACTTTGTCTAAGTCGGTCTCGAAATGTACGGAATTATTGCTCGAATGTGGTAGGAGATGCATAAACCGCCTAGGTGTTGAAAAACATGCTTGAACTTGTTTTGTACATCGTTTTTCTTCCCTTTTCTTCATGTATTCTCATTTATTACCTGTATTCACTTAACACACCTGTTAAATGTAAATGTGACATGATTTAAGCAATAAATGAATCCAAATCATAAGAATTACGGTCTTAAAAACACGTAAAAACACCTCTTATCAACACCCCCAAACTTATCAATTGCTCGACCTCGAGCAATAAGAGCTATAAGGCAAGACCAACATCATTCAATGGGAGAAAACAAAACAACTAACTAACTCACTTTCGTGGAGTAAACGATTGCACTTAGCGGGTGCAACAAGCCTTTAAACCTTTGAGTTACCTCAAAGGACGAGTTATAGTCTCGTGAGGGTTTGCATACGATATACCCACAAAATCTAGCAAATTTTCAATCCCAACCGAATCAACACATCTCAATATGATCAACAAGAATGAATGGCATAAAATCAACCTTTTAAAGTTCACAAATATATATATACATATCAACTACTTTTGCACATGTGACACCAATACTTGAAACGACTCCCTAGGGTGTAGTGAAAAATAAATCTAGGGTATTATAGTCGAGAGGCATCCTTACCAAATTTTGGACATTAATCCCATATCTATCAACTTTTGATCAAACACAAGGCACAATAATTATAGATAATCTCATAGCCATTTAAATTTCATTATCTCAAATATTCAACATTCAATTCATATGGAATTTCCATTAAACTTCATTAAGGCTAGATCATGTGCAATGTTTTATTCCATTAGGCTTTCTATGACACCCATGTAACAAGTTTTAGATCAATGACTCCCAAACTAGATAGTTTTGGGGCATTAAGTGTAGAGACACTCCTAAGGATTTAATCACTCGAGTATCAAAGGCCACGAAATAAAACTAGATCTTTTAAACAATTCACTTCTTTTGGCTTGAGCATAGCTCAAATTAGCATAATAGTACAGTATATAGGTATGAAACTTTTCACCTCCGGTACGTATTAGCCTGACCACTTTTGGTCATACCAAAATTCAACCTTTTCAATTCATTGTTAGAATATAAAATTACTACTCAACTTATAACTTTATGAGAAATCTAAGTTAATATTTCTGGGAATAATTCCTTAAGTGTCTCAAGATGGTTATCCTCTCAACTCCTCTACCTTCGATTTAAGTGCATTGTGAATCATCTAAAGAATCAATTCTAGTTTAAGGTCTCCACGAGCAATTTCAAAGATATATATTCCATTAAATTCAAATTATTTCAAGAATTCATGCCATTTTTCCAAGTCAATCAATTTCAATGCATCAATTGGAAGGACTAAAAAATTTTCATGCTTGATTTTCTCAACAAAGAAGCGTATAAACATGATATCAAACAAACTTTCCCTAAAATTAAGCTAAAAATTAGGATTGCACCATCAAAGTTCAAAATAAGTACTCTTCTAAACACCCCAAACTTAAATCCAACATTGTCCCCAATGTTGTTACAACAAGCATACACAACAGTAAAAGAACACTTACAACCAAGGATGTTGAAAAACATCCTTAAACTTCCAGTACATAATCCTATAGCTTCTCCTCCTCTCGAGTAAAATGAGCATGGTCCAAATTTGCATCATATCTAACACTTCAACTTTTCAAACCATCAAGCATAAGAAAACATACATGCCAAAAGTGCATGTTTGAACACAACATAAAGAAATAAACTAAACAAAACAAAAACAAAATCAAAAAGAAAAACAAACTTACAAACTTGGGTTGCCTCCCAAGAAGCGCTAGTTTAGAGTCGGTAGCTCGACTTTGTGCTCTTTGAGGTTCAAATAGGTGGTCCATTTAACACGACCAAATCCTTGTCATGCCTCCTTTTAGATCCAATGTCTACTTGCTTCCACTCATATTGCGGGATTTTGCAATAAGCCCTTTGTATTGGATGAGTCTTTTCAATCTTACGAGCACGGCGATGGGGTGGAATGTATTTCATGCATAAATCTTCTTTTCCCTCTTTGTTGTGTTTATCATAGGGAATGTCATCCTCCAACTCGAGTGTGCCCTTAGCCTTGCCATTTGCACATTTCTCATCAAGAGAAGGGTTAATAACATCGATATTGGAACAAGTAAGATCATCCATAGATGGTTTCCTGTTATTAGAAGCATCAAATATCACTTTTACATCTCCTACCCTCAATGATAACTTACCTTTTCCCATGTCGATCTTGGCATTGCTAGTGACTAGGAAAGGTCTTCCTAGAATCAAGGGCATCTCAACATCTTCCTCCATATCAAGGACCACAAAGTCAACCCGGAAAAAGAATTTGTCAACTTGTACAATAACATCTTCTATTATCCCCTTTGGTCTCTTAATTGATCCATCGGCGAGTTGGAGGCTCATTGATGTCGGTTTGGGATTTCCAAGGCCCAACTTCTTGAAGAGAGAATACGGGAGGAGATTGATACTTGCTCCCGTATCGCAAATAACCTTTTCAAAAGTAAGAGGGCCAATGGTGCACGGAATGGTGAGCCTCCCCAGGTCCTCACAAAGAGTCGCCACAATCCTACAGAAAATCTGATCCATATCCTTCTTTTTCGTTTTTTGTGCATTTGGAAATGGAAGACGAACCTCGATGGGATGATGCTTTGGAGTTGAAGGGCCAGCTGTGGAGGATACAGAATGTGGCGCTTGGGCGTGACAATCGGCGCCTTGGCGCAACGACAAGGGCGCCTGGGCGTGGATGGATGGGCCCTCGGGCGCATCAGTGCGAACATTATCACCTTTTACCTGTTCGCCACTTCTCAAGGTAATTCCATAGCATTGCTCTTTCGGGTTCTTTTCCGTGTCACTTGGTAAAGTTCCCGGGGCTCTCTCGCTGATTGTCTTTGCCATTTGACCCATTTGTGTCTTCAAATCCTTCATATCCATCATTAAATCCTTCATCATAGTACGGAGTTCGTTGATTGCTGAATCCGATTTCTTTATTTCCTCATCAAGACGTTCATCGGTTGTAGGAGGCCTAACTTGCCTTTGTACATGAGGATTACCTTGCCTTTGAGCTTGGTTATTGTTGAATGGGGGCCTTGGTGCTTGATAGACGCCGGGATGGGCATTTTGTGCCGGATTGGGCCTCCTTGGAAAATTTTCGGGTACATGGAAGTTCAATTGAGGTCGATTGGCATTTCCAACATAGTTTACATTGCCAACCATTGTTTCCAAAGCAACTTTTTCGCCCAACTCTTGAACACAAGCAATCTTTTTAGTGGGTGTGATTTCTTCATCATCGGGATAGAGTTCATCTTCCCGGGCTAATTGCTCAATCTTGTCCCACACACTTTGGCAATCGAGCCCAAGGAGATCACCACCGGCGCCGGCATTGAGCCTATTTCGGATGCGCGAACGGACTTCATCATGGAATCGTAATACTTGCTCGCTCAATCTTAGGTTGTGATCCGGACATTTTCGGAGCATGTTTTTATATCTAGCCCATGCCTCGGCTAAGGACTCATGATTCCCCTGCTTAAACTCCTTAATGTTGCTCCTTAGCTCATTGATTTTGGAGGGTGGAAAGAATTTGCTCAAAAAGGCATCGACCAATTGTCCCCATGTTGTGATGGATTGGGGTGGTAGAGATTTGTACCACATGGTCGCCCTTTCCTTTAATGAGAAGTGGAAGACTCTTAGACGAATTGCATCGAGATCCCGTGGATGAAATTGGGTAGTCATGAGAGTATCGTCTAAAGTCTCCAAATGCTCATGAGGTGATTCATGGGGCTCTCCATAGAAGGGTTCGCTTTGCACCATGCTAAAGATGTGTGACGGAATGTGATAATTTGGTGCAAAGAAATTTGGAAAGACTACGGGCCCCGGTATAGTGTGGACCCTTGGAGGTAGACTTTCCCGGACCGATGGAAGTCTTTGAGGAGGTGCCGGTTGCATAGCTTGGAATAGATTTTGCAACCATTCCCTGTTTTCCGGGAGATTTATGTCGGGAAAATTCCCATTTGGATTTAGATTGTCGGCCATTTCTCTTGCTCGCCTACTAGTCCGAAGAACTCGTTCAATTTCGGGCTCTAACTCGTATAGAGGCATGTTTGAGGAGCGGGTCATGCACCTCAAGAACCTAACAATTAAATACAAGAACAAAATTAGACTAATCACGAAAATAAAAGAAAATCAAGAAATAAACGAAAACTAAGAATTATGAAAAATGTAAACGAAAATCAAAAACTAAAATAAACAAGTTCCCCGGCAACGGCGCCAAAAACTTGACACGCTAAAAGCTAACGTGCTATTGTAGCAAGTGCACTAGTCGTGTGTAGTAATAAGTGGACTAAAAGTCCGGGTTGTTGAACCACGGAGACTTGAATTTTAGTTTATGATTTTAACGAAAAAAGAACAAATATAATTAAAGTAAATTATAGGTTAAATGCATACAATAAGAACAAGATTACACAATTGATTTTACACAAAGTATAAAAGGAGACTAAGGCACATGCTAGGTTCAAATTGATCGTTTATACTTATAAAGATTCTAGTTGAAGGATTATGCTTATATTGTTATGGTGAGAACTCCGAGGGTAGAGAATAACCGATGTCTCGCGTATAAACTCCTATGCTTAGATCGTGATTTCCCAAATATTCCTATCCAGAAATCTAACCACTAAACATGCATTAACGTACTAGAGTTCACTCGATTTGAATCGAACAACTTCACCCGGGAATCTTTACCTATGTCTAGGGCAATTCCTCATTAGTTACGGGTCATGATGTGAATTTCTTGCACCCTAAGTCAATTTTCTCCCGAAATATTAACCTAGGCATAAGATTCTAACATATAGTGATCAAGTATATGCAAGATAGGCAAAAACACAAATTCACATCACATAACAATATAAGAACAACCTCAACAATCATTTATTATAAGCATATATCACAATTTGGCCTTACATGGCCCTAGTCTTATGAATTTAGTTCATAATGGATAATATGAAAAACATAAATGAATTAATACACATGTTCATAGACATAATTGAAATGAAAAGCTATAAAAACTCCCCCAAAAGTGAATAATGATGGAACTTCAATTGAATCTTCCTTCTCCAATGATGATGATGAATCAAGAATCCTTCTCTCTCCCCTCTTTTCTTTTCTATGGATCGGTCACTTCCTCCCCCTCTTCTCCAAGAATCTGAAATTGATAGTGAATGATGAAGAGTATGGGTTCCCCCTCCTTTTATAGCCAAAATTCCACTAAAGTATGCATTAAGAATTCCCATTAAAGTTCCCCAATGAGAATTCCACCTAAGGTGATGCTTAAAGTTTGACTTTTAAGATTCCAACCAGCTAAAAAATGCTAAACTTTCGGCCTTAAGAATTCCACCAAGCATAACCATGTGAAAACTTCAACAAAACACATGCATGCTGCCATTTTCTTGCTTTCCAGCGCAGTCTTAGTATTTTCCTCATAAAATTCTCCACAGATCTCCAAATTGGATGATTCAAGTCCCCATGTTCAGATAAAACATAGATCTACATCTTTCCAGAAGGACATTTTGTCCAATTCAGTCGCTAAGTATGCCTAAATTACGTTTCAATATAGAGGTTGTTTCTGATTTGGCACCCATAAAGTAAATCTACCAAGAAACACACTTATGACAACCCCTCAACACATGTGCTGAATTATGGCCAAAAGTGATTCTTACCCATCATATAATGCTGGAATTTAGGCTGAAAAGGAGTAACATTCGGACTATCCATGCCTAGGAATGACTAGAAAGGCGTTGGGGCGTATCCTGGCACATGTACTTCTCTGTTCGGCGCAGCAATCGTATTTCCTTCACAATTATCTCTATAGACCTCCGATTTGGATGTTTCAAGTTTCCATTTGAAGCTAAGACATACATCTAAAACTTTGTAGAAGGAAACTTTGTCTAAGTCGGTCTCGAAATGTACGGAATTATCGCTCGAATGTGGTAGGAGATGCATAAACCGCCTAGGTGTTGAAAAACATGCTTGAACTTGTTTTGTACATCGTTTTTCTTCCCTTTTCTTCATGTATTCTCATTTATTACCTGTATTCACTTAACACACCTGTTAAATGCAAATGTGACATGATTTAAGCAATAAATGAATCCAAATCATAAGAATTACGGTCTTAAAAACACGTAAAAACACCTCTTATCAAACACCCCCAAACTTAAGTTTGATCGTCCTCGAGCAAAGAAAATAAAGCAAACACATAAGCTCAAAAATTCTACAACTCATACACAAAGGCAAGATAAACACCTTAGAACAAGACTTATGAAGAATCACTTATTCATCAAAAAGTTTCAAATTCATATTCCTCAAAATTTCTGCAACACTATCCCAAATCATGAACACCCACGTCTCCTCATATGTCTAGAATCCACATTAAGCAAGATTATGTAAACAACTCAAACTCATCAACACAAACCAACTTTGAAAATATAACTTATTCGACTGCACAATACGCGATAACCATGATCAGAAGGTCTTTCCGGCTTGTAATGTAAGGCTCGGGTGTTGGCTTGGTACGGAAATATATGAAAGAAAGTGACTAAGGGTTTAGAGAGCTTAAAACTCGATATCTTCAAGCTACACTCACTAACTAAGCAACATACTCAAAATTCTCATCACATTCCTTTCTCCTTTTTTTTTTCTTTTCTTTTCCAATTCACAACCCCCAAACTTATTTCTTGTTGAACTTGGGTTGTGTACGAGTTACAATACCTAACCAATGATCATCGAAGCATCACATATATAGCCTAGTAGAGATTTTTTTTTCTTTTTTTTTTGATCTTTTTTTTTTTGCGACTATTCCGGCTCAACTTTATTCAAGTGCTTCTCACATCCTTCTCATTCATCTAGTATATCTCAAAACCTTCATCAATTCTCCAAATAAACCAACATCAACCTCCCTATCCTTATGTGCACAAAACAATAAAACACACACCCAAACATAGCTAAAAGATACCGAATTGTAAGCTCCCATAACCGGGTGATTATCTTTGTTTTTCTTTTAGGCTAACGGGTAGATGATGTGGTTTATGAACAAAAAGCGAATGGTGGTCTATGGTGTGCTTAGCACACCCCATTCTTATCAAGAAGGCTCAAATAAAGGTTCTAGAGACAATGAATATACTGCAAGCTAATATAAGGCTGAAGACAAATCAAAAATGGCCTAAATCATATCATGGTCATGCAATATCAATGCATTCTTCAAAATTAAACAAACGTAGAAAGTTCATGCCTCGAGTCCTCAAAATTTACATAAGCTTGACTAAAAAGGATATCAAGACACAGAAAAGCGTGTTGATCACAGAGAAAAGAATTGGATCCTAAAAACAAATGAGACAGCAAAATCTTCAAGCTTCATCAAAAAAATGACAGTTTATTAGAATTATTCAAGGCATTTTCACTTGCACATATGTGTATAAATTGCATCAATTTCTGGGCATATCAAAAAATTATCATGCATAACATGTATCCACCCCCAAACTTAATTAGCGCATTGTACTCAATGAGCCCAATGATGGAAAATAAAAATAACTAGGGGAAAGAATACCGCCCTGATCATTGAGTGAGGTTGGACAGACAGAAAGTGCATGGGAGCTAACGACAATCACTCGCGAAGTTGGAGAATAGGTGTGACCTAAACACATAAACAAAAGAAACCAGAAAGCAGACACAAATACTTGTAATTAGGAGATTAATATTCATGACATGGTCTTCAAAAGCGGAAAAAAAAATAGAAACTAAAAACAAAACAAAAGTCTCAGGAAAACATAACCAAAAAGCAAGAATAAATGTAACATATCTTGAACAACGAACGACGTGAGTACTGAGAGTTGAGAGATAGATCCCTTTTGCTGCTGAGATAAAGAAAAATAGGAGTTGGGGATTTTAAGGGTTTTGAAATTTTAGAATTTTTTTTTTTTTTTTGTAAAATCGTCATTTAGCCGTGGCTAAAACCATGGGTAGCCGCGGCTACCGGGACAGAATGGTTTCAAATTTTTAGCCATGGCTATGGTGATTGGTAGCCGCGGCTAAAAATACCTGGGAGCGAAATTTTTGTAAAAGATTTGCGATTTTTTGACTGAGCCATGGCTAAGATGACCGCGAGCCGTGGCTAAAATACTTGGTGTCAAAAGATGAATTTTTTTTTAATTGCTAAGCCATGGATAAAATCCAGAATTGCTTTGGCTAAAATGCCTGACACCATAAAGATATTTTCTTTCTTTTCTCAAGTAAGTGATGCCGCTCGTTTAGAATTTCTCGCTTGTACGTAATACTATACCTGAGACACGAAACAAACTATAAAAAGAACAAAAGACTTAACTAAATCAAAATAAAAGGAAAAAAATGATAAACATGGGTTGCCTCCCAAGAAGCGCTTGTTTTAAGTCATTAGCTCGACTCCCTTGCACTGCTCATGGTGGATCATAAGGAGCAATGCCAACTTTGTATGGACGAGTTTTTTTGTGCTTTTTCCAGTTGCGTAGAGGCTTCTCCCCTCCAATCTCTATCACACAACCTAAAAGAATTAGAAGTGAGCATAAGGTCTCTTTCAAAAATACATAATTGAAGTATAAAGATGAAAGTTTAATTGGAAGTGAGAATGAATCCTCAATGGATGATTGCAGCTCATATGTGGTTGTCCCATACTCCCCTAGCCTTGGTTTTGACAACTCAAATGGTGGTTCATCCAAGTGATTTATATATCCTTTGATTTTCTTATTCTCGACCGTAGTATCACTTGGGTTCTCAAAATACGCATCGAATGGATCACTAGAGTTGTAAACCTTGACTTCAACCTCCTCCACTCTGTCTCTCTGGTTATTGATACAATTTTGTAAGAATTCGAGAGATATGGTGGTAGGTGGTGTTGAGCTCTTGAAGATTGGTAACTTCCTTTCATGGTCATGTGATGGAGTGGATTTTGGAATTTCTGTGGTGAATTGAAGGTGCTCCAGTGATGTTGTCTCTGCTTTACCACACATAGATTCTGAAGGTAGTGCTGGTGTAGTAATAGGGTGCAGACACTGTGGTGCCGAATCAACAACTTGTTCAACTTCTGTAATAAGTACCTCATCATTCTCTTCTATGCTACTTTGTGAAGTGGCTAATGATCTCTTTGCCAATAAGTTGGAAAGTTGATTGATTTGTGTTTGCAATGTAATCATAGATGCTTCGATATTCTGATATCGCTCATCATTAGTCTTCATCCATTGAATTATCAACTCTTCAAACCTCGGGCTCCTATCACGTTGTTGCTGATAATTCCCTTGATTCTGAAAGTCAATCGGCTGAAATTCTTCTTGCATCATACTATCATGTTGCAGGTATGAGGGTGAAGATCTCTTAACATAAAAACTTAATGGAAAATCTTGATGATTCCTCCCCCCGTGTTGACAGTAATCGCTATGATGAACGCCTCTACACCACGAACATAAATCTTGCACTTGACTCCCATAGGCTCCTACATTCCATCCACGTTGTGACCAATAAAAGTTATTATTATTCATCTCTTCAAGAATAAAAATAAAAAGACTAAATATAAAAAAAAGAAAAAAAAAGACTTAAGCTTAGAACAAATAAGAGAATCTCAATATTAAATAAACAATTGTCCCCTGGCAACGGCGCCAAAAACTTGACACACAAAATCCTAGCAAGTGTACTAGGTCGTGCAAGTAATATAGTGGATGTAAGTCCGGATTATCGTACCCTAGAGACAATTGTATTTAAGTACTGAAATTACTGTGTTATCTAATTCTAAGTTAAATCAAGAGATAAAGGTGTGAATTATGAATTAAAATACAAAATAACAATTACCAACTAAAGAGAGAAATCAACTTTGAATTTAAATCAATGAGAAAAGTGATTAAGGCACATGATTCAACCAATCATTCAATTTGACTATGATTCTATCTTACCGGATTATAAGATTGATTAGGTTAAGGCGAAATTCCCTAAATTACTTACTATCCAATCTCTTGGTATAGCAATTCTATTTTCATTAACGATTTCTATATCTCTATATGAAATTCGAATTAATGAAAACACATTACAAAGATTCATGGAATTTCCCGTTTTCACAGAAAGCACACACAAGGAAATCGAATCTATCTCTAGTCAATTTTACGTTGTGGTGTTTAATACCTAAATGCATCCCTAGTTTATCTCCTCTCGGTCTCAAAACTAAGCACAAATTCATACAATTGGTAGCTAAGCAATCATAAGCATTAGGAACAAATATTAAACACATAACCCAAAACAAATTTAATCCGAAAAAATAATACTCATAAATCAAACATAATAATTGGATTTCACATGGCCTCAATCAAAGGGAAATTAAGTCATAATCGTAAAAGAAAAGAGATAATTCATCTTGAAAGACATGTTCAATGAAAACAAATCTAAAAGCATGAAATTAAAACTCCCTAATAACGTTTCTTGATAGATCTTGCTTGAATTCTCCTTCTTCATAGACAAAGATGGAGTATCCTCGCGTTCTTATTCTTCCCCAGACTTCTCTCAACCCTCTTGGTGTGTTTCAAAGTGTCAAACCCTCAAAAGTGGGCAAAAGTCCCGAATTTTGACCTAATAACGCGTATTTATAGATGCTGAAATTGGCCCTTAGCCGCGGCTAAAAAGACGGTAGCCACGGCTAAAATCTGCTGTTCATGTTTTTTGCCTATTTTAGCCTTGGTAACTTCATATCTTCAAAGCACAAAGGTTCCTTCATAATTACCATGGCTAAGGGTCTTTATAGCCGTGGCTAAAGGAGTATTTTGAGAACTTCTTTGATCTTTTCATTCATTTTTGCTCCAATTCTCAAATAACCTATAAAAACACAGCCAATCACAAAATCAAAGCATATGTGGCATAAATACACTCAAGAACTCATCAAAATACAAGAAAAGAGGCGCTTAAAAAGGTGTAAAATACGAGCTTATCAATCTGTCTTTTAATTAAATATTTCTCATATTTGATTAAATTATTTTGAGTGATTTAATATTTAATATTTCATCATATTAGAATATAAAAATCTTACCTATTTTTCTATAATTTTCTTAATGTTTTTTTTAATTTTTATCCTTTTCAGAATTTAAAATTAAATAAAAATTAAAAAACTGCCACCTGTGACATTTCCGTTAAGTTTAAATAGAAAAGTTAACGACGGGGACGAAAAGTGTCAAAAATTGAATGATTAGGGACCAAAAGTGTCGAGTCCAACAAATGAGGGACCAAAATTGATTTAGGTGGCGACATTAGGGACCAAAATTGCATTTTCCCATTCTTAATGCTTATGATTGGTTAGCTACCAATTGTATGAATTTGTGCTTAGTTTTGAGACCGAGAGGAGATAAACTAGGGATGCATCTAGGTATCAAACACCACAACGTAAAATTGACTAGAGATAAATTCAATTTCCTTGTGTGTGCTTTCTGTGAAAACGGGAAATTCCATGAATTTTTGTAATGCGTTTTGATTAATTCGAATTCCATATAGAGATATAGAAATCGTTAATGAAAATAGAATTGTTATACCAAGAGATTGGATAGTGAGTAATTTAGGAAATTTCGCCTTTACCTAATCAATCTAATAATCCAATAAGATAGAATCATAGTCAAGTTGAATGATTGGATGAATCATGTGCCTTAATCACTTTTCTCATTGATTTAATTTAAAGTTGATTTCTCTCATTAGTTGGTAATTTTTATTTAGTATGTTAATTCATAATTCACATCTTTATCTCTTGATTTAACTTAGAATTAGATAACACAGTAATTTCAATACTTAAATACAATTGTCTCTAGGGTACGATAATCCGGACTTACATCCATTATATTACTTGCACGACCTAATACACTTGCTAAGATTTTTGTGTGTCAATTATATATATATATATATATATAAATTTATAAATATCTATTAGACAGTAAAAAATAATACTCAACATTAAACAATAAAAATAAGCATATCCTTTTGCATTGGGTATATTCTTTACTCTTTTGCGAGTTAGAAAATAGGTTAGAAATTTATATCGGATTAAGAATTAACTGCCCCCAAAGCCAAATCAATTCGATTTTATACAAAAGAAAAAGGAAGAATACAATAATATTGTAGAAATTAAACATTAAATAGTCTAATTAAAAATTCATAACTAGGATTCTAAATTGGGGAATGGGGTATTTTGGAAGCCCAAAAGCAAGAGAAGGCAGCTAGTGGCTTTCTTCAGTTACCGGAGGTGGCAACGTGGATGTGGCTGTTTGATGGTGGTGGTATAAGGATTTGAAAAGGAATAAGTTTTGCGAGAAATAGAAGAGGGGTTGATTTGGGAGATAAATCTGTAATGTGAGTGAGTGAGAGAAAAGTCAAAAGAGTGAATTTCAATTTTATTTTATTTTCATTTTGGCTGATGTACTTTTTTAAATACCAAAATAAGTGTCGTCGTTTAAACGCATTTGCCGCGTGTCCGAGCCATGTCCTCCACATGTCCGAATTTATCTTTTATTTTTTAAAATTCAGACACGGCTTTGTTGTGTCGGACACGTGTCTGTCACATGTCCAAGCCGTGTCCGTGCATCACAGACCTGACCTTTACGCCCCCCCCCCAAAAAAAAGCTGGATATTCCCTCCAAAATAAATTTTTAAAAATATATGTTTAAAACTTCTGGTACAAAAAGAATACACTACTGTCATATGTTTTCCAAAAAAAGAAAAAGAAAAACTTAAGATAATGAAACAACTATTACTTCATTAAATTGCATGAAAGATCACCGTACCACAATCAAACCAAAAATAAAAATAAAAACCAGAAAATTAGCTTTATATATATATATATATATTTGATCGAAATCGAGATGATTTTATCCAATAAATCATTGATCCACCGAACTCATAATCAATTCAGACTACATTACAGAGAAAACAAATCAAAATATCATAATCAAGCGATCACAAGAAGCAACAGAAACTCCGCACCAACACAAAAATATGAACAATAATACACAAATATATACATACATAAATACATACAGAAACTCAACTGAAATACACAGATCAAACGAATATAAAACTTACTTAAAATAATTAATCAGTTGATTTTTCTTTTTGCTTTTTGGACGGAAGCTCTATTTTTCCTCGAAAGAGAAGATATATATATATATATATATATATAGAGAGAGAGAGAGAGAGAGAGAGAGGTTATTGGTGGAGTTGGGGGGCATTGTTGTTAAATAGGGAAGATATTGTAGATCTTTTGCATACCCTTTTCTTGTATATTAACTTATCCTTTTCTTTTATATTAACTTACCCTTTTCTTTTATATTAAGTTAGAATTTTATTGTATATTAACTTATCCTTTTCTTTTATATTAAGTTAGAATTTTATTGTATTCTCTCTCTTGTAAGTATTTATACCTTGGGTGCAATACAGTTTTTGTTGGTCCCAAATAGCATATAGAAAGGGTGTAGAAGGGGAGAGGGGTTAATTGTGCTTCTACTTCTGAAACGCGGGCTTCAGCTGCGGAATGAAGTTCAGAGACTTTAGAGTGATTTTCGGTTAATTCAGTGATTGTGTTCATATGAGAAGCAAGCTGCTCTTGATAACTGTTGACTTCATTTTCAAGAACTTGTACTTTCACATACAAGGCTTTTTTTTGGGAATCTTTGGTGGTGAAATTTACAATCGCTTCCTGGATTTTTAAATCTGATTCCCTTGTCAGCGTCTCGTGTGATAGTTCGAGTTCTGTACATCTCGCATGCGTCTCCTCCAAAAGTTGGCTTTGTTGCTCTAGCTTTTCCTCAGCTAACTTAAGCTTATCCAAAAGTTCATTTTCCCTTATCCCAGTAGCCTTAAGGTCATTTTCAGCACTCTCAAACTTGTGCAGCGGAATATTCAGTTCATCCGGCATGATGTTAAGCAGAATTTCCAGCTTTTCGTTTGAGGCTTTCGTGGCATCTTTTATGTTTTTATTCTCTTCCGATGCTACGTTAAAAAATTCATTCAATTCTTTTTCCTTCTCTTTTGAAGCTTGCAATGCAGCCTCTAGGCTCGATGCTCTCAATCGGACCACCTCAAGCTCTGCTTCAAGTTCCGACACTCTTTTACCGTTGCTTGAAGCTTCTGCTTTGAAGTTCTCACAATTTTTTTCAAGTAAGCTTATTTGCTCTTCAAGCTCCTTAATCCTATATTTTTCAGTTTCAACAAGTAGCTCTAACTCACTCACATTCTTCTCAGCATCCACTGCTTTGGATTGTGATGTCTGCACTAAATCACTATTGCATAAGTTAGAAGTAAACAATTGTCATAAAAATATATGCCGAAATAAGTCATACACTTTCTTTTTACCGTCACCAAGGACAACGTGTAGTGCAATGCCATGAAAAAGCTCCACTCCCAGTTATAATATGACATATTCTCATATTTGAATGTACTCCTTTTCAAAAACGCACCAAGTTAATATTGTTTCATAAATATAATATACTATTTACATACTAAATACATTGGAATATTCTATATAAAAAGTTCAATTTGTAGATTATATTTTTCAAATCATATATTGCTTCCAGAGCATCTCAAATTAACCTTAAAATTTTGAAAAGTTGTGTTGAAAATAAATAAAAACTTACCTTGATATTGGATGGAGAGGTAGACATATGGGGTAAAAGGAGATACAATGGAAGAATGATGTTTATATATACTCAATATATATATATATATATATATATATATATATATATAAGATATGGATCAAATATATCCCATTAGATTAGGTAACATATAAGACCCAATCTACACCATTAATACCACTTGATCCCAAGGACTGGATTTAACCTAATTTTTCAGATTATATAATGTTTTTTAATGCTGACAGGGGCATTTTAGTGAACAAAATATAACAAACTCATGTAGGATCAAAATCAAATCCCACTTATTGCGCCATAACATATTTTGTTCTCCAAATCTTTGTTTCTTTCCAATTTAGTTCACAGAACAGAACGTAACATGTGTTTATGATAAATAAACACATCTGGGAATCATGTGTAATGAAACAATTAACTCACAACCATGAACTTTGGAGAAAGTTCTTGCTTCTGTTTCATTTCCGAAAACGAAGTCCATATACCTTAAATAAAAAATAGTAGCAGGCCCTCAAATTAGTATATCTCTACTTTTGAATTGCGTAGGTAATTAAAAGAACAAAAATATGGGACTCACGGGAATACTTTCTCTTTGGACATGCTTGAAAAACTCACAGATAAATGGAGCAGAAAAGTTCATAAGATATTGTATAATGTGTTATAATATACTGTATAATGATTTATAAGATACTGTATAATTAAATATTTTTAATATGTTATAAACACATACTGTATAATATGTTATAACATACTGTATAATGATTTATAATATACTGTATAATTGAATATTTTTAATATGTTATAAACAAATATTGTATAATGAGTTATAATATATCGTATAATGTGTTATAACATACTATATAATGGCTTATAAGATACTGTATAATTGAATATTTTTAATATATTATAAACACATACTGTATAATGAGTTATAATATACTGTATAATCTGTTATAACATACTGTATAATGACTTATAAGATACTGTATAATTGAATATTTTTAATGTGTTATAAACACATATTGTATAATGAGTTATAATATACCGTATAATGTGTTATAACATACTGTATAATGACTTATAAGATACTGTATAATTGAATATTTTTAATATATTATAAACACATACTGTATAATGCGTTATGATATACTGTATAATATATTATAACATACTGTATAATATGTTATAACATATTGTATATTTAAGCGGGTTATCAAACTGAATATGTACACTTCATTATCTACAGTGACCTGATTCTCCATGAACAATTGAAAAAAAAAAAACAGAAAGAGAAGAGAACAAAAGCAAGACTGAGAAGTGAAGTAAAGCAAAAGTGTGTGTTGTACTGTGCTGCGCTGTCTCTGCGGGCCAAACCCAATTGCATTATTACTCACTTCAATGCCTTCCTTTTTTCAATTTCTTTCACTCTCAATTCTCAAACATACTTGCATTTTTAAGAAAGCATGCACGTAATAATGCGAATTTAAATGGAGCTTAGGTAGATCAGAGAAGAAGTGGGAGTTTCTAGATCTGAGAGAGAAGACGATGAAAAAAATTGTGGGTCTGTGGGGCTTTGAAAAATAATATCATTTGACTATTATACCCCTGATCCAATTGGAATTAATTTCCCTACCTGTTTTTTATTCTTTTTTGGACTGTTGGATTTAATGGATCCAATGATGTAAATTGGGTCTTATATCTTATCTAATATAGGGTATCTGTTAGATCTTGACCCTAAATATATATATATATATATATATATATAAAAAAAATAATTGCTATAACTGGGAATTGGGGAGCTAACATGAACGTTAGAAAAATTTAGAACAAGTATAAAAACAAAATAAGGGGTTACTTTCATATAAAAGCGATGGTTACAATACAGATTTAAAGGAGGGATTACATACATTTTTTTTCCTCCATGAAGAGGTTAATAGGATGATTTTTTTTATGTAAAGAGAGTTATCATAGGGAGAGTTATAAGTAATTTAAAAATAATTAAGAAACAATTAGTTGACTTGCCCTAACAACATAGAATTTTCCTAGTATCTATGCTTAAATAGGGAAGAAATTCATTTGAAACATGTGAACGTGAATTCCATATGGTGCAAAATTTAAGGAGCAATGCATAACATGGTTTAATTTAAAAAGGGCTATTAACGCAAATCATCCCCATGTCATGCAAAAATGTCACTTTAGTCCCTCTTATGAAAAAATTATCACTTTCATCCCTCATGTCCATAATTTGTACCCAGATGGTTCTTTTTTCGAAATTTCGACCAGATTTTCCGGCGTCCGAAGCGCGTGTGCTGCACTCTCTTTTTGGCAGGGGCATATCTGTGCGCGTCTTCACGAGAAAATTCATAACTCATTGTAGAAAGATCGAATTCATGAACCATTTTCTTCCCATGAAATTAGACACATAGGGCTATCCACTCATATATCTCACACAATCAGGAGATGTTTAGAACAAATCAGTTTTGTATTAAAAAATCAGCTAAAAATCTGTCGGCTGTGGGGGCATATCTGTGCGCGTCTTCACAGGAAAGTTCATAACTCACTGTAGAAAACTCGGATTCATGAACCGTTTCCTTCTCATGAAACTAGACACATAGGGATACCCACGCATATAACGCACATCATCAGGAGACATCTAGAACAAATCATTTTTGTATTAAAATATTAGCTAAAAATCTATCGGCTGTTGGGGCATATCTGTGCGCGTCTTTACGAGAAAATTGATAACTCATTGTAGAAAGCTCGGATTCATGAACCGTTTTCTTCCAATGAAACTATACACATAGGGCTACTATCCAAAAGTATAATGGAAAGAAAATGGTTCATGAATTGGAGCTTTCTACAATGAGTTATGTATTTCCCATTGAAGATGCACACAGATATGCCCCACAACCGACAGGTTTTTAGCAAGTCTTTTAATAAAAAACTGTTTTGTTATAGATGTCTCCTGATTATGTGCGATATATACGTGCGTAGACTATGTGTCTAGTTTCATGGGAAGAAAATGGTTCATAAATCTGAGCTTTCTCCAATGAGTTATGAATTTTCTCGTGAAGACGCGCACAGATATGGCTCCACAACCGACAGATTTTTAGTTAATTTTTTAATACAAAACTGATCTGTTCTAAATGTCTCCTAATAATGTGAGATATATGTGTGGATAGACCTATGTGTATAGTTTCATGTAAAGGAAACGGTTTATGAATCCAAGCTTTCTACAATGAGTTATGAATTTTCTTGTGAAGACGCGCACAGATATGCCCTCACAGCCGACATATTTTTAGCAAATATTTTAATAAAAAACTGCTTTGTTATAGATGTCTCCTGATTATGTGCAATATATGCGTGGATAGCCCTATATGTCTAGTTTCATGAGAAGGAAACGGTTCATGAATCTGAGCTTTCTACAATGAGTTGTGAAGTTTCCCGTGACGAGCGCACAGATATGCCCCCACAGCCTACAGATTTTTGGCTACTTTTTGAATACAAAGTTGATTTGTTCTAGATGTCTCCTGATTATGTGAGATATATGAGTAGATATCCCTATGTGTCTAGTTTCATGGGAAGAAAACGGTTCATAAATCCGATCTTTCTACAATGAGTTATGAATTTTCTCGTGAAGACGCGCACAGATATGTCCCCACAGCCGACAGATTTTAGGCTAATATTTTAATAAAAAACTAATTTGTTCTAAACGTCTCCTGATTATATGAGATATATGAATGGATAGCCCTATGTGTCTAGTTTCATAGGAAGAAAACGGTTCATGAATCTGATCTTTTTACAATGAGTTATGAAGTTTCTCGTAAAGACGCGCACAGATATGCCCCTGCCAAAAAGAGAGTGCAGCACACGCGCTTCAGACGCAGGAAAATCTGGTTGGAATTTCGAAAAAAGGACTATTTGGATACAAATTATGGACATGAGGGATGAAAGTGATAATTTTTTCACAAGAGGGACTAAAGTGACATTTTTGCGTGACATGAGGATGATTAGCATTAATAACCCATTTAAAAAAGTAACGGCAGAATGTTACAACCGTAATAGTGAAATAGTGGATTAAATAATATAGAACATGAAATAAGAAATATTGTAATAAATTATTTAATATGGAATGATGACAATATGACAATATGAAGCAAAACTGTAAACGAGCCGATCATGGAATACGTCTCTAAGGTTGTGGTCTTAAAAATGTTCCGAGTCATAGAATCATTGAGATAGGGATATCAATGACTCGTATAGACTTACACGTACAATGCACACTCTTGGAGAGTGTATCCTATTCCATGGATACTGATACGGTGTACATCAGTGCATGTATGTGGGTTCTCGTTGGGATCGAGTAAACTGAACAACCCCGCCGAGATTCCATATTGGAGTCAATGTCGAGTTTGGAATCTCCTCGGTTACGTAGGCATAAGATTGGTCCTCATGACTTGAGGCACCATTGGTCGTCTCGTGCATCGCCCACTGTACTTAGATTTGTCACACGATTCCAGGTGAGTCATAAAGTGAGGCATATTGGGTCCAGTCTGGTTATGTACGGAGGTGCGTGAGTGCCAAGAAAGAATCCGTCACTGATCATTAACATCGGCGCATATCCTATGTACTTCACAGTGTATTGATCATGGGAACCTCCGGCCGGAGTAGTATCAATAAGGAGGAGCAGTGTTTCCTCGCTTGATTGATAAATTGGTTAATGTCACTTAGATCGATATACATAGAATCGAGTTACTGGGATTTCGACTGACATCCAAGTCCAAGATTCGATCGGGATATTTGATGGAAGGATTTTACTTATGCAAAAATTGTAATGCGGAAAGGTCACCTAATAATCGTTCATGGCTAGGTCTTCTTGGCGCGTGGCTAGTACTAACCTTGATTTGTAGGAACCATGAATTAATCGGTAATTAATTCTTGGTCGGATTAAAATACTTGGAGTAATTAAATCTAGCAATGAAAATTGCAAAGGCACAACAGGATTGTGTTCCTACTACTAGTACATGAACGAACCTACAATGGGGTTACACACTTACTCAAGAAAGTTCAATTGCTATGTGAATATTAATCCGGTTTAGGATAAAAGGGAAATTGATTAATGAGATTAATTAATTAAGTGGAAGACATTTTAATTAGTAGGCTTGGGAAAATAATTGTTCTATTAATTAATCTTGGAGATTAATCATTAACGGAAATTATTATTATCCGGGAATTTATTTAAGCTACTAATTTTACCATTAATTAATCATGAGGATTATTTAATTAACAAGTCTTAGAAGACTTGGGAGCCATTTTAATTAAGTTGGACTTAATTAAATGAAGTCACAAGATTGAAATTCAAAGCTAGTCAAAGTTTGACTTGTAATGTTTTTTAAATGAAGAAGAAAATGAAAAATATTCTCTTACACATGTGGTGGTAGTTGAGAATGGAATGGTAGGTGAAAGTGAGGTGGTAGGTGAAGAAAAACAAGTCTTCTACTCCACCTAACACCAGATGGCCGAAAATTGGTGGCTATAAAAGGAGGTGTTCTTGCTCTCATTTAATACTAGATGAAAACTTAAAAGAAAAAAAAGCTTAGAGTTTAGTTCTTCATCTCTAGATTTTTCTAGCTTCTCTTGTGATTCTTGAAGACTTTCTTCTATAGAACTTCTTCTTGAAGATTAATTGTAAAAGATTATCTTCTATAGATATTTCGTTTAGTAACTTTTCTTGTCTTCCACCTTTCACTACATAAACTCCATTTCCTTAGAGCATATGTCTAGCCAATCTTTTGCTTAAGGTATGAACTTACTTGAGGTGTGTCCTTGTAGAGGCTTCTTTCTTTAGGAGCTTATGGTGGTTTGATTCGAACCCCTCCATGTTGAGGCGAGGATTCGAAAATGAGAGCCAAAGTTTTTGGTGTGGTTTTCCTTGTGTTGTGGTTTTACACCCTCACTTTAATAAAACCCCAAATCTTGTAATTGGTTTAAAACCCCTTTACTCGTATTAGTTTTTGTTGTGCATTACTTTGACCCCCTAGCTTGGGATGCCGATATATATGTGTTTTATATACTTTATTTCTTCCGTTGCGCCGACATCGCTTGTGGGGGCATACCGATCCTAACAGTGGTATCAGAGCCCGGGTTATGCACATTAAAAACTTTGCATGTTTTTGCTTTCGGTTTCATGTAGTATTTTAACCGGTTGCTTAAATCTATATGTTACATGTGTTGATTTAATAATAGCTTGGGACTTGTCATCGTTTTTCTTAAAATCTTGGAGATTTTATTTTTTTTAAACGATTGAAAATTAAGAGACACTAAAAGGGAAGGTCGAACCCGGGCAAGGACCGTTGATATTGAACCCAAGCTACGAGACTTTGTGCGCACCCGGACGAAGGCTTTGTAAGCATAAGGGTGTGCTCATTTAGTAGGGCTCAATATCGCGAATCATTGCCAACCGTCGAAGGAAACTTGGCGGGGGTCAAGACAGGGTTGACCATGGCCGATTCCACCCCTTGATGGTCTCGACCATGGTCGAGAAACTGTCCAGCAGCTGCTGGACAATGTGTGCGCTGCTCGGCGGCGCACGGTGGGTTGCCGGGCAGCGTACACGGGTGTGCGTATGCACACCATGTGCTTGATGGTTGGACCATCTCGACGTGGTGTGGTACACACGACCCGGGCCTTCAAGGACTCCTACCTTTGGCCCATTTCTTGATTTTTGAATCAACTTCCACGCGTTTTTGAGTTATTTAAAAGTTTGGAATTTTTGAAACTAGAAAAAATCGGTTTTTCCTCAAAACGTATAAATCCCAAAGTTATGATTGTTTCAACTATGTGATGGGCTTATGATTAATTAATGCTTTGCATGTCATCTTCATACGCTTGATGGTTGATTTGCATAATGGATGGATTGTGGGTCGAGCCTTAGATTATTCAATTGGGTTGTAATTATTATTGGCCTCTATTTCAATTTGGTTGTATATTTTATTTTTGCACTTTCTTTTTCATTTTATTGTAATCGAAGATGGAGACGAAGATGATGGACCATTATTGAAGATTATGTATGTCGTTGGAAGCTTATGTAATAGATAGGGCCTATTTTAATTTAGTACCCTAGATTATCTTAGATTCACCGGTGGCTCGGGTGGATCGCTTAGGGACCCACAATCATCCATATTTGTTTACCGCTTTGTGGATGTCTTATATTATGTTTTCTCATATGCTACTTGGATTGCATGATCACATAATTAAAGATAAATCCTAATCTTGATGAGACCTTGTATGTTGGAAACCCTCGCTTGATTTGTTTCAAGTAAATCCAAGAAATATTAAGTTTATGTGGAAATTGAACGAGGTTCTATTGTCCACGCCTTCCATCATAAGTGGTGGCATGTGAAATGCCATGAAGCTTGGCCCGCCGTCCATGAGTCGTGGGTTGGCGTCAAGTGGATTAGGCTGTGACCACCACTAAGCATAGAGATGCTCGTGGGATCAATTTGTCTAGGTATCGTCCATGAGTCGTGGGGCACACTAGTCTGATCGATTGACCATGAATATTTGATGGGCTTGACTTAACGTTTATATGGGAAAGACGAGGCAAAATATCTTGAGAACTATATGTCAATATAGAAGGCCGACAAGCCTACCATACGGATTTATCATATGGGCTCGTGTTCTCGGGGCATATGAAGAGTCACTTATGGATCTCAAGCCCACTAGGGAGACCCGCATATCTCCTCGAATATCCATATAAGAGGGTTATGGAATTCGATAAAATAGTGGGAAACACGTATGATTAAAGACCGAATTATATGTGGACAAGATTACATATTGAATGCTAATTGTTTTGTCTCGCTATTTATTTTGTACTTAACAAAATGGCCAAAAATCCACTTTCAACAATCCTAGATTCCAATACACTTGTCGGTCCCAACTACGCCGATTGGTACCGAAACCTTAAAATTGTGCTTCAAAGTGAGCGCAAGGATAGCGTATTAGATACGCCTTTGCCTCGCGTCACTCGCACAAGCATTGATGATGAACGTGCCGCTTTTGATAAGTGGACTGATGATAATATCCAAGTGAGATGTATCATGATGGCTTCAATGACTAATGAGCTTCAAAAACAATTTGAGCACATAACCATCTCAAAATTTATTATCAAAAGTCTCGAGGAGCTCTATGGCACTCGAACTAGGAGGGAGAGATTCCCAATCTCTAAAGAGCTATTTCGCGCTCGCCTGCACGAGGGATCGTCGGTCGATGATCACGTTATACGCATGATCAGTCTTATTAATAAGCTTTCTGATCTTGGCGTAAAACTTGAGACCAAACTTCTATTGACCTCGTGCTTCAGTCCCTTCCGAAGTCGTTTGACCAATTTGTCATCAACTACAATATGAATCAACTTGAGGCTTCATTACCCGAGTTGTTGAACATGTTGAAGAGTGCAGATGCCACCATCAAGAAAGATAAGCCGGTACTGCTTGTTGGTTCCTCATCCCGTTCTAAGGGCCATAAGGCCAATAAGAATAAGGGGAAGAAGAACAACAACAAGAAAAATCAGTTAAAAGGTAAAGGTGGTGTAAAAAAGGCTAAAGGTACCGATCATGATCTGTGCTTCAATTGTGGTAAAAAGGGACAGTGGAAGCGTAATTGCACTGAACCAAAGAATGGTATGTTTTATGTTGAAGTCAACTTATCAGTTAATGATGCTTCTTGGGTGTTGGACACCGGATGTGGAGTTCACCTTTGCAATGATTTGCAGGTGATGGCAAGAAGCAAGCATATAAGTAGAGGGGAGATGACCATGCGGTCTAGGAATGGAGCATGGGTTGCTGCCACGGCCGTAGGAACTATCTACTTATCTTTTCCCAACAAAAACCGTGTTATTTTGAACAATGTATTTTACATTCAGCAATTAATTAAGAACATCATTTTTGTACCCTTGTTGGACAAGGAAGGTTATAGTTTTGTTATCAAAAATGGAGCTTGCTCCATGTTTTATGGTTCTTCTTTAATATTGGAATCAAAGTTGTCTCATGGCTTATACACGGTTCTCCCCGATACTCCAATCTTATTATCTCAACATGAAGAACATACTAGTAAGAGAAACTTAGATAATCAAAATGATACATACTTGTGGCATGCTAGACTAGGCCATATTTCTAAGGATAGGATTCATAAGATGGCAGATAAGCTTGACCTTCGGGAAATGCTAGATATGCCAACTTGTGAATCTTGTCTGAAGGGTAAGATGACCAAGTCACCATTTGTCGGGGAAATGGAGCGAGCTACTAACCTTTTGGACTTGGTCCATACGGATGTATGTGGTCCGCTTAATGTAAGCACTAAAGGGAACCATTCTTACTTCATAACCTTCACCGACGACTTTTCGAGGTATGGTTATGTGTATCTTATGAGGTACAAGTCTGAAGCCTTTGAGAGGTTCAAGGATTTTAGACATGAAGTAGAGAAGCAAACGGGAAGAAGTATCAAAGCTCTTCGATCGGATCGAGGGGGAGAATACTTGTCCCGTGAATTCCTTGATTATCTAAAAGACAATGGGATTGTCTCTCAGTGGACTCCGCCCGGTACTCCCCAACTTAATGGGGTAAGCGAGCGAAGGAATTGGACCTTGATGGACATGGTTCGATCCATGATGAGTTTCACTGGACTTCCTCTTTTCTTCTAGCGATATGCCCTAGAATCTATGATGCATCTATTAAATAGAGTACCGTCAAAGAGTGTCTCCAAAGTGCCATATGAAATGTGGTTTGGTAAACCACCCACTTATAAATACCTAAGGGTATGGGGTTGCTCGGCTTATGTCAAGCAACTAGTGGGCGATAAGTTGGATGCAAGATCCTCCTTATGTAAGTTTGTGGGATATCCAAAGGAATCCTATGGATATTATTTCTACAACCCATCGGAACATAAAGTGTTTGTTTCAAGGAGCGCTACCTTCTTAGAGAAGGAATTTCTATTGGATAGAAATGGCGAGGTTGCAGAACTTGAGGAAACTGAAGAACCACAAAAGGGTTCACCTGATACCACAGATGCACAACCAGAAGTAGTAGCAAGTACACAACATCCTTGAAGATCTGAAAGGATCCCGAAACAACCTGAGAGGTATGGTTTCTTGCTTGATAGCAACGAGGATGGTAATTTCCCTGATCCAAGGACATATGGGGAAGCGACGTTGGACGTCGATTCGGGAAAATGGTTAGAAGCCATGCAATCCGAGATGGACTCCATGCACTCCAACAAGGTTTAGACCTTGGTGGATCCACCTGACGGGTCTAAACTCGTAGGCTGCAAGTGGATCTATAAGAGAAAGCTTGTAGCAGATGGAGAGGTAGTCACCTACAAGGCACGTCTCGTGGCGAAAGGTTACACTCAGAGGCAAGGAATTAACTATGATGAAACTTTTTCACCAGTGGCGATGGTCAAATCCATTCGGATACTTCTAGCCATAGCTGCATATTTAGACTATGAAATATGGCAGATGGATGTGAAGACTGCTTTCCTCAATGGTGAAATAGAGGAAGAGCTTTACATGGAGCAGCCTGAGGGCTTCGCATTCATAGGAAGTGAGCACAAGGTGTGCAAACTTCAGAGATCCATTTATGGACTCAAACAGGCTTCCCGAAGCTGGAACAAGTGTTTTGATGATACTGTACAAACATATGGTTTTGTTCAAAATGCTGATGAAGCTTGTGTGTACAAAAAGGCTAGTGGGAGCACGATAACATTTTTGGTGCTTTACGTTGACGACATTCTATTGTTTGGAAACAACATAGGAATGTTACAAGAAATTAAAGCGTGGTTATCCACACAATTCTCTATAAAGGATTTGGGAGAGGCATCCTACGTTCTCGAGATGAAGATTCATCGAGATAGATAGAGTAGAATGCTGGGACTCTCCCAATCTGCGTACATAGATAGAGTTTTGAAGAGATTCAAAATGGATCAGTCCAAGAGAGGACTGGTGCCTATGAGACATGGTATTTCTCTTTCCAAGTCTATGTCCACTCAGACACTGGAGGAAAAAGGAAAAGATGTCTCACATACCGTATGCCTCCGCTATAGGGAGTATGATGTATGCTATGCTATGTACACGGCCTGATGTGGCTTATGCACTTAGTGCAATAAGCCGATATCAAGCCAATCCAGGCGAAGAGCACTGGAAAGCCGTAAAGGCAGTCCTTAAGTACTTAAGAAGAACTAAGGATGCCTTCCTAGTCTACGGTGGAGGAGAATTAAAATTGGAAGGCTACACAGATTCTAGCTTCCAATCTGATGTGGATGATTTCAAATCTATCTCGGGATTTGTCTTTGTACTCAATGGTGGAGCGGTCAGCTGGAAGTGTTCTAAACAAGAAACTATTGTTGACTCCACCACAGAGGCTGAGTACATTGTGGCCTGGGCGGCTGCAAAAGAAGTTGTTTGGATAAGGAACTTCATCCAAGAGTTGGGTGTTGTTCCATCTATTGTTGATCCCGTACGATTGTACTGTGATAACAATGGGGCTATTGCACAGTCAAAAGAGCCAAGGTCTCATCAGAGGTCCAAACACATAGAAAGGCGATACCATCTGATCAGAGAGATCGTTCGTAGAGGCGACGTTCAAGTGGAACGTGTGGACTCGGCAAATAACATAGCAAACCCCTTTACCAAACCCTTGGGCCAAAGAGTATTGGAGGGGCATCTTGAGAAGATGGGCCTGAAATACATGGGCAATTGGCTCTAGGGCAAGTGGGAGATTGAAAGAGTTAGGTGCTCGGTGCGCCATTTGTAGGGCGTAGTAGCCAACTCTTTAAACAGTCTTATATTGCATCTTGTCAAGTAATTTTATAAATGGCATATTCTTCTTTATCTTATCATTCTATGGAATTAGATAAAGTCCCTTAGATCACTCTTAAGCTATGAGATGTGTTTGGTATCAGGGATGCCAATCATGGAATACGTCTCTAAGGTTGTGGTCTTAAAAATGTTCCAAGTCATAGAATCATTGAGATAAGGATATCAATGACTCGTAAAGACTTACATGTACAATGCACACTCTTTGAGAGTGTATCCTATTCCATGGATACTGATACGGTGTACATCAGTGCATGTATGTGGGTTCTCATTGGGATCGAGTAAACTGAACAACCCCGCCGAGATTCCATATTGGATTCAATGTCGAATTTGGAATCTCCTCGGTTACGTAGGCATAAGATTGGTCCTCATGACTTGAGGCACCATTGATCATCTCGTGCATCGCCCACTGTACTTAGATTTGTCACACGATTCCAGGTGAGTCATAAAGTGGGGCATATTGGGTCCAGTCTGGTTATGTACGGAGGCGCGTGAGTGCCAAGAAAGAATCCGTCACTGATCATTAGCATCAACGCATATCCTATGTACTTCACAGTGTATTGACCATGGGAACCTCCAGCCGGAGTAGTATCAATAAGGAAGAGCAGTGTTTCCTCGCTTGATTGATAAATTGGTTAATGTCACTTAGATCGATATACATAGAATCGAGTTACTGGGATTTTGACTGACATCCAAGTCCTAGATCCGATCGGGATGTTTGATGGAAGGATTTTACTTATGCGAAAATTGTAATGAGGAAAGGTCACCTAATAATCGTTCATGGCTAGGTCTTCTTGGCGCGTGGCTAGTACTAACCTTGATTTGTAGGAACCATGAATTAATCGGTAATTAATTCTTGGTCTGATTAAAATACTTGGAGTAATTAAATCTAGCAATGAAAATTGCAAAGGCACAATGGGGTTGTGTTCCTACTACTAGTACATGAACGAACCTACAATAGGGTTACACACTTACTCAAGAAAGTTCAATTGCTATATGAATATTAATCCGGTTTAGGATAAAAGGGAAATTGATTAATGAGATTAATTAATTAAGTGGAAGACATTTTAATTAGTAGGCTTGGGAAAATAATTGTTCTATTAATTAATCTTGGAGATTAATCATTAACGGAAATTATTATTATCCGGGAATTTATTTAAGCTACTAATTTTACCATTAATTAATCATGAGGATTATTTAATTAACAAGTCTTGGAAGACTTGGGAGCCATTTTAATTAAGTTGGACTTAATTAAATGAAGTCACAAGATTGAAATTCAAAGTTAGTCAAAGTTTGACTTGTAATATTTTTTAAATGAAGAAGAAAATGAAAAATATTGTCTTACACATGTGGTGGTAGTTGAAAATGGAATGGTAAGTGAGAGTGAGGTGGTAGGTGAAGAAAAACAAGTCTTCTACTCCACCTAACACCATATGGCCGAAAATTGGTGGCTATAAAAGGAGGTGTTCTTGCTCTCATTTAATACTAGATGAAAACTTAAAGAAAAAAAAGCTTAGAGCTTAGTTCTTCATGTCTAAATTTTTCTAGCTTCTCTTGTGATTCTTGAAAACTTTCTTCTATAGAACTTATTCTTTAAGATTAGTTGTAAAAGATTATCTTCCATAGATATTTCTTTTAGTAACTCTTCTTGTCTTCCACCTTTCACTACATAAACTCTATTTCCTTAGAGCATATATCTAGCCAATCTTTTGCTTAAGGTATGAACTTACTTGAGGTGTGTCCTTGTAGAGGCTTCTTTCTTTAGGAGCTTATGGTGGTTTGATTCGAACCCCTCCATGTTGAGGTGAGGATTCGAAAATGGGACCCAAAGTTTTTGGTGTGGTTTTCCTTGTGTTGTGGTTTTACACCCTCACTTTAATAAAACCCAAATCTTGTAATCAGTTTAAAATCTCTTTACTCGTATTTGTTTTTGCTGTGCATTACTTTGACCCCTAGCTTGGGATGCCGATATATATGTGTTTTATATACTTTATTTCTTCCGTTGCGCCGGCATCGCTTGTGGGGGCATACCGATCCTAACAATTACGTATTTATTTCTGATCTGTTTCATCGCCTATAAAATTGCATCTCCTGCAGAATGAACAACACACAAAATAGAAAATCATTTTCTGCATTTCATCATCCTTATGCCTTGAGAGTTCTAGCAATCGATTAGTTCGACGGTTCTGAGATTAGAAGTGGTTCAATCTCGAGAACGATATCGTTGTATCTTGGGATGTTTATTGCTTTAACCCGTATCAAATATGCGGGACAATTTAGCGTTAAGTTGTTTTTCAAATTGCACTTTTCGAATAAAATTATAACCCAATCTGTTCCTAAAACAAACTGATTCATTTTTCTGTTTCCAAGCAGTTTTCCATCTAATCAAGATTAGACCTTCCAGAATCTCAAATTTGATCCCATCAAAACCCGATTCATTTTCGTGTTTCTGACAACAAATTATGATACCAAATCATAAGATATCATATCTTCGATTCAGTCAAAATGAATTCCAAATTCAATTTTCAAACTGTCGATTCAGCTAAAATCATTTCAGGTTTATCATCCCAACGATATGATTCCAAAACATCCGAAACAGTGACAACAAACAACAAATGAAAATGTCACATAGATCTAAAGCAGATCTGAAAATCTGCTCGGTGCTAATTTTAACAACGGCGAAGATCATCGCCGTCGTGTGATGGTGAACGAAGTCCGACGAAAATGGGTGATGCTGGACGCACGAACACGGGTTGGTGTGGGGCAAATCTCAAAATCTTAGAGTTCTTAAGTATTTAAAGTATACTAAAGATTATGGATTACACTACTCAAGATATCCAGTTGTAATAGAGGGATACAGTGATGCTAATTGGATATCAGACACATAACAACTCTAAGTCCACAAGAAGGTATGTATTGTCGTGGAAATCATCTAAGCAAACTTGTATAGCCCATTCCACAATGGAATAAGAATTCATAGCTTTAGATAAAGCTAGTGAAGAAGCTGAGTGGCTACGAAATTTCTTAGAAAATGTTCCCTATTGGGAAATACATGTGCCCCATATCCTGATTCATTGCGACTATCAGTCGGCAACCGATAAGGAGTAAGGTAATATGTATAATGGTAAGTCTAGACACATTTTTTGTAGACACAACACCATTAAGCAGTTGATCTCTAATGCCATTATCTCCACTGATCACGGAGGATAAAGTAGATCCTTTGATGAAAGGACTTCCACAGAGATCAAATAGACTTCCTATCAAGAGGAATGGGGTTAAAGACTACAAATTATGAATGGACACAGCAGTAACCTAACCATGTTGACTCGAGAACCCAAAATCTTGGTTCAATGAGATAAATAAGTTGTGGAAATTCAGTGAGGCACTTAAGAGTTTAATAAACTCCAAACCCATTGCCTAGGAGAAGGAAGTGCAACCTGCAAATTGTAGCAAAGATCCAACTGGGCTTTTAATGATTCCTATACTGTCTAAATGAAGTGGAGTACGGAAATATACTCTTAAATAGGAAGTCACCTATGTAAATGTGAGGTGTAGGCCGCCTCAACCTCAAGTTGGGAAAACATTTATGAATCCAAGAGGAGGTGCCAAGGCAAAAAAATGGACCCAACAGTGAGAACTAAACACTGCTGAGAGTTTATCATGTGAATATCCATGTCTGGGTTTACAAAAACGGCTGACCAATTCAAGACATCATGTTCATTGGGGAGCCTAGTAGATCGGCTGATATTTCACTAAGAAATATTCAAAGCCAAAAGCTACCTCTTCTGATGTGATAAACTTTCAGCTGAACTCTCAAGATCATGCATCTGCATTAATTTCATTCGTGTGGGGGATTGTTGGAAAATTTCGTCTGAAATTAATTGACACGGAGATAAATCGTACTCGTAAAAACGTTGTCCACGTGTTTACGATATCTTAAATCTGACTTTTGATTTTTCAAAACTGTAACAGCCAAAACGTTTATGTGAGAACTAAAATGTTTCAGTGGTTACGGTTTTATCTTAATGTCAAAATTTATTACGTATTTATTTCTGGTTTGTTTTCATCGCCTATAAAATGCCATCTCCTGCAGAATGAAAAACACACAAAACAAAAAATCATTTTTTGCATTTCGTCATCTTCATTCTTTGAGAGTTCTAGCGGTCGATTAGTTCGACGGTTCTGAGATTAGAAGTGGTTCAATCTCGAGAACGATATCGTTGTATCTTGGGACATTTATTGCTTTAACCCGTACCACCTAGGCGGGAAAATTTAGCATTAAGGATAGAGAGTTTTCTCTCGCCTCGATATGATTCATAAGTTTTGTTTTTCGGTTATAATTTTATTCGAAAAGTGCAGGTTGAACAACAAATATATGTAAGGAACGTTCCGTTTAGTGTTTCCAATAATCAAATATGGAAATAATATAGAAACATTCAGTTACAAATATGTTTGAAGCAAAACTGCATGCATCATATCATATAAGACCATAACTATGACCATAATTCACTTAACACCTCAACAGTATACGCTACAAATAAGCTGTAATCAAGGAATTCAAAAAAAGATATAATAATTACAATTAATATATAAAAACTCTTATATAGAGAATACATAAAAAGAATAAATATGGAAAGATGTAAACATGGAAAAATAGTTAAAAACTATCTTGTCCACCTCATGATCAACGTAGGAAAGATATTGAAATATTGGTTGGTATATACGGCTGTTGATTTATCCAGAGCAAATCTCATAAGGCCATAGCAACTTTATTTTATTGACAGTTTTACCCGTTTGAATACTTCATCTTTCATAGGCCTTGAATTGCAGTCATGGCCGCCACCCAAAAATTCTTCCATCTTTGGGCTAAGCCATACGCACAATCTCCTACTGATGAAAATTAAATGCATCATGGAGGGTAAATTCGACAATCAATATAGATTTGCTCTGGCATTATCACCTGCCATATTTATAATATGAAGACATAAAAAATTGAAAAAGAGCAAATAATAATAATTGGTAAAGTTAAGTAAAAGAAATAATTCAATAAAATTAATTTTTAAATATATTTATTTAAAAAGTACTTGACGACTATGGTTTTATCTCAAATTATAGTTACAACATATTGAATTTTTCCAATTTCTTGTAATAGATTCATGCACATATATTCATCTCTTTCCATATTGTATTAAGGTTGTTATAGATGAACACGACGATGTGAAAATATGGATGATTGTATAGAAAGTGAGAGAAGTTAAGTGGTATCAAGTCATTTTGAATGTGTGGCAAAAAAATAAATGCTTGAATATTGAAGAATTATTGATGATTGAGAATAGAAGGAATGTGGATTGATTATGAGACAGCAAGGTATAGAGCGACTATGATTAGTTTGTCACAACACTTTAATAATTCGAAGGGCAATTTTTTATAAAATTAATTAAGAAAAAGTTGACAATATAAACTTGTAGTTGGTCAAAAGTTACTATTTTTAGTTCAAGAAAAATTAATTCATATTTGAAGATGCAAAACAAAGCTTTTACATAGGCAAACATACACATACTACTAAGTTATTTTTTCTGATACTAGCTACAATCAAGTAAAATACTTAATCCACCAAAGAATATGCCAACATTTATAGACTATACAAACGTTCTACCGTATTTTTAGAGCACTTATTGACTAAATAGAAAGAAAATAATCCAACCTAATATTCAACTTTTTGCATGGTCTTAATTATGTTACTTCTAATAAATAAATTAAAGAAGATTGACAAAATTTGAAATAGCTAAATAAAATATTGATAAATTTTATCTGATTGTGGTTGACTAAAATTAAATAATATAACTGGAGTGCTTAAATTGATAATAGGTCCCACAGGCATTATGCACCTACACCTACCATGCTTTGTTTAGCACGAAATTATCAAAAAATATTCGTTAGAATAAGATATTAAGCAAAGTATAATTACAATTATGTATTCAAAATTTAAATTGAAAAACTTAAATTTAAATATAACATAAACTTTTAGAAATTACTATTGGAACCAAGCACATCATAATTGCAGAGTTTAATATATATTTATATATGTTTGAATATATATATATATATATATATATATATTTATATATGTTTGAATATATATATATATGTGTGTGTGTGTGTGTGTGTGTGTATGTTTTTCTAATAACCGCGCAAGAGCTTGAAAACTTTATATTCGTGTAGATAAAATATCTTTTTAAATATAAAATTAATTCTTTATACATTTATCGTGAAAAAGTGTCATAGAATACAAAATCAAATACAATTTTAAAATAAAAAATTTAAAATGAGCCCAATCAACTTATGCAATAGCTCGGCTAGTTTAACTTGAGTTTTAAGGAAGCAAGAGGATAAACATTATTGACAACCCAAAATTACTTGGTGGAAAAGTAAAATTTAAAATTACCATGGTAACTTAAATTAAAGCAAATAATATTACTAAAAAATAAAGTGAAATAATTTTGGGTATTTTTTAGGGGCTCTCGACGAGTTTCAAAATAATTATATAAATATCACGTTTGGCGAAAGGCCAACCAAGTTGCAGATGCTATAGCCAAACATGGCTTTAACCATGTGGTGCACATCATGACGTCACCGATTGCGTGTGTTATTAGGTTATAAGAGAACGATGCAGCTGGTCTAACTTGGTCACGTTACACATCTATAGAACCTGGTTTGTCGGGCTAAGTCTCTAGGGTCATGCCCCTCCATAGTATACAAAAAAAAAATTATATAAATATATCAGACGCACATGAGTTCTACTATATGGTAGAGATCATGTCTACTTGAATTGTATTTCTGGAGCGTTAGTATCAATTGCCACACATGAAAAAGATACTAAACGATACGAGGATTTGTTGCTTAATTAAAGCAGCTTCTCACTGACTCATCTACAAGTTAAAAAAATCAATTAATATAAAGGTTTATAAGATTTTTTTTTAAAATTCTAGATGAGGGGATACTCTGACACGATAAACCCCAGTCAGTAGTTCTTTAAGCATGTACCATAGAGACCCTATAACACTTCAAATAAGGAGAGAAAAGTCATAACTCGTGACTGAACTAAGGACCTCCCACAAGAAAGTGAAAATTGTTATCCCTAAGCTAACAAGCTTTGTATATTATAAGAATATTTAAAGGGTGTTTGCAAACTCTTAAAAGAAATTATTATCAATTATTTATGACTTAAAATAATTAATATGCAGAGTGTTTGTGATTCAAACTTATGGTTCTAATTTTATAAATTTAAGTATAGATAATATATAATCTATGTTGATAAATGAGTGTTTAAAATTGATTATGATATTTTTTTTAATTAAAATAATTTTATGTTAAGCACATTAATCACTCTTTATCTATATTATCTTTTCACACTACTTACTTTTAAGTTTTATTTAAATTCTAACTATTTTTCACTTATACTCAGTTGTATTTTCGAACACCCTTTTAATTTGATCTAGAAGAGCTACAAGGTGCTTTGTCAATTCCGCCACAATGTTTGTTGTAAGAAGTTGTAAAGTTTTTTCAACTTGACTTGACCCTATGATGTATGGACACAGACACAGGATGCGTTAATTCTTAAAAAATTAGGACACGGACATGACTCGTACACGGCTACCCAAATTTTATATGTATATTCTAAATTTATAAATATCTATTAGATTGTAAAAAACAATACTTAACATTAAACAATAAAAATAAGCATATCCTAACTCCAAACAAAAAATACATAATCTTTCGCATTGGGTAAATTCTTTAATCTTTTGCAAGTTAGAAAATAGTCTAGAAATTTATATCAAATTAAGAATTAACTGCCCCCAAAGCCAAAGCAATTCGATTTTATACAAAAGAAAAAAGAAAAATACAAATATTATAGAAATTAAACATTAAAGAGTCTGATTAAAGTTCATAACTAGGATTTTAAATTAGGGAATGGGGTATTTTGGGAGCCCAAAATCGAGAGAAGGCAGCTAGTGGCTTTCTTCAGTTACCGGAGGTGGCAGCGTGATCTTTTTTCTAGTGGGATGTGGTTGTTTGATGGTGGTGGTAGAAGGATTTGAAAAAGAGTAAGTTTTGCAAGAAATAGAAGAGGGGCTGAGTTGGGAGATAAATCTGTAATGTTAGTGAGTGAGAGAAAAGTCAAAAGTGTGATATTCAATTTATTTTTTGCATTTTAGCTCATGTTCTTTTTTAAATACCAAAATAATCGTCGACCTATAAAGCACCGACACTCCAAAAAATCACCACGGATGGTGTTGGGCGCATTCGGACACGGACACGGCACGGACATGTGTCAGACACGGCTATCCCGTGTCCCTAATGAAAAAATTAAAAAATTTGGACACGGTAAGGACATCCAATGGAGTGTCTGGCGTGTCCAGGACACGGCCAAGGGCGTGTCCGACACTATTAGGACACGGATGGTCACTTTTTATAAGATACTAAAGCTTTAGGGGATCAAATTGTAAATAAAAACTTACCAATTTTCTAAATCTAATAAAAACTTACCAACTTTATATAAGACACGGATTTGAAAAATGGAGTATTTATTTTTGTTATATCATATTTTGGATAGAAAACATGTTTATTGTTATATTTAGTTTATGTTTATATTTTTATTTTGCATTTATTATTGATAAGTAGTTGAATTATTTGCAATAGACATAGTTTTATGAAGAAACAAGTAAAATACAAATTTATATGATATATATTTATATATATTTGACAGCCGTGTCGTGTCCTATATTATTTCAAAAATGCCATTCTCCGTGTCGTGCCGTGTCCGTGTCGCTGCATCATAGGCGTCGGCATATCATATACACATCTGTCGCGTGTTCGAGTTGTGTCCACCACATGTTAGGAATTTCATGTTAGATGTTTTGATGATGACAAATAGGACTCTATGTTAGATCTCAAAAATGTAAGTATAAAAGCTTTCATAGGCGTCTGAAAGCTCATTTATTCTATTAGGCTTGTAATTTTTCTCTTTATAGATTTTAGACTAAGTATGTGATACTAATTCACTAGTAGAGTTCTGTGTGAGTCTATCAAGTGATGAAGTTGAAGATCAAGAGTCTGAAGTGACCGTGAAGATGACGATTAGTCTCATGCGTCCGTCAAACGCTAAAAGACTGTTTCAGGTTTATGAAACCAACGCTCAAGATATTTATGGATTTAAGACCAAGTATTTGACACTGAGTCAATGATGGAATTCTGAGTGAGTCTATCAAAGATAAAGGTTAAGCGTCTATAAGCCAAGTAAAGATAAGAACTTATCTCAAGCGTCTGTTAAGCGCTTAGGAGACTGCTTTCAAAGTCAAGCGTCCAAGAGGCTCAAGCGTAACATGAAGATTCAAACCCAAGTTATTAAAGACTTAAAAAATGCATTAATCAACTGATTATTATTTCCAACGGAAATAAGACAAGATGCATTAAAAGTCGGATAAGTGCTATTAAAATATAAGCACTATAACTTATGGGCAAGCCATCTTTTTTACTAAGACTGTCGAATTTATGAAACCAAGGACATGCCTAGCCAATTAAATATGCCCAAATATAGGAATGTCAGAACTTAAGGAATGTTTAGGGAAATGAGATCCGAATTGTGCCCAACGGACAAAATCTCAATAAACCTATAAATAGTCCCCCCAGCAAGAACCCTAAAAATGATGATGCATCTGAACATATAAGTTATACACACGTGAATAAGTCATACTTTTTGTATATAGAAAAATATACAAAAAGACACAAGAAAAGGGTACAAACTTTGCTGAAAGAAAAGCCTACAAAATTCATAGCCAAACTTTTTTCAAGCTTTTCATAACCATTACAAAGACAGTCACAAATATCACAAACCTCTTTCTCAAGAAGATCCTACACTATTATTGAGATATCCTTAAGTTGCTTGAACTTTCCAAAAACAAACAAACTCGTGACCAAAACCTCAACATCTTTCATCTGAGTGAGAAAGCTTGTTGACTTACAAGTAATATTTTTGTGTAAAAGAAGCTTGTGGAAGAAGATCTTTATTGGAGCTGAAATCTGTGTGACCAAGGAGTTCCAAGATCAAGCGTAGCTTGCATTATTTCTGGGTGAAAGAAGCAAGGGGATAGAAGATCTTTACTGGAGCTGAAATCTGTGTGACCAAAGAGTTCTAAGATCATATCCAATCTCCCTCTATTTTGTAGAAGTATCTGTGTGACTCTTCAATAATCATCATAGTGGAAGCCCTCCCTGATAAAAGGAGAAGAAGGATGTAGCTGGGATTACATCACCCAGTGAACCTTACAAATACTTTGTGTCATTTACTATTTCATTCATTTACTGTTTTATTGCTTTACTATTCATTTCACATATATCTTGAAAAAGGTTTTAAAACAGTTAAGCAATTATTTTGATTAAAAACCGAATGCTAAGCTATAAAATTCTCCCACAGTGCTAACCTTGATTAAGTGACAAAACTTTGCCCTACTTTGGTAAGCGTTGAAATCACTAAGTCTAAGTTAACTTTTCTCAAGCGCCTGAAACTAGCGGTTAAATCATCCTTCCTCAAGCGCCTTACCCAGCGCTTAAGATTTCCGAGCGTTCAAATACTTCAAAGTGATACGAATTTTTAGAAGTCGAAAAAGTCTTCAGGGTGTATTCAACACCCCCTTCTAGACCTTTTCGTATGCCACTTGGGACCAACAAGTGGTATCAGAGCTGTTGAAGTTGAAACCTATGCGTTTCCAAACGTAAATGCTTGTTTAAATCCATTTTTTTTAAAAAAATATAGTCGCTTTTAAAATCTCTTTAAATTTTTCATGGCATTTTCTAAAGTTCCAAAGTTGACTGAGTCAAACTATGACTCATGGAAGGTCAAAGTGTTTACTTATTTTTGTTCATGTGATGATGAAATGTGTGATATCATTTCAGATAGGCCAATCAAAATATACAAAGTCATTACCAGAGCACCCGAAGTCACAGAAGAGACACCTGATGGCTATGTGGAGAAGCCTAACCAAGAATGGTCTACCGATGAGCGTCGACGAGCCAATCTAGACAATGTTGGTCGGAATCCTTTATACACAGCCATTGGTGACAATGACAACTTATTCAACAAGGTCAAATCATGCAATACAACGAAAGAGATTTGGGATAAGTTGGCTACTATCTGTGGTGGCTCAGCACAAATTAAGGAAAACAAATTATCAATTGCCAAAGAGAAGTTCAACAGCTTTAAGATGTTACCCAATGAGACGCTAGAACAATTAGACATAAGATTCACGGCTCTTATCACGAAACTAACATCTTTGGGTATGGAATTACAAAATTGAGAAATGGTGGTCAAATTTTTTAGAAGCCTCCCAAGTAGATTCCTTATGAAAACAAATGCAATGTGAGAATTAAACAATCTGGATAGTTTAACTCCAGAAGATGCTTTTTCAGAACTCAAAGCGTTTGAGTTTGAATTAAATTCGGCCAGCGATGCAGTGAGCAATCCAGTGATCGAGTTTGGAGCTCTAATGGCATCAATCAAGGAAAATCCAGTAATAAAGGAAAAGCTTCAGATATGAGTGAGGAAGAAGAACTAGCGCGTCTAAATATATTCAGAAAGTTCTTGAAATATGAAAAGAAAGGAAACAGTCCTAAACATCCAGGACAAAGTTCATATCAAGCGCCTGCTCAAATCCAACAACAATATCAAGCACCTCACTAGCCTGCGCCTCCCTCTCCAGCGCCAATTCAGTACCAAGCGTCTTCTTAGCAGGATCTCTCAGCGCCAGTGGTTTCAAAATCACGATTTGCAAGATTAACAAATGAACAAAAGATGAAAACTAACCTTTGTTATAATTGCAGGAAACCAAGGCATTTCCAAGTTAATTGCCCATATCCAAATGTGTCTAAGCCTACAAAGCAAGACCAAGCGGATAGAAACCAATTCAGGAATAATCTTAGGCAACAAGGCTTGTTAGCAGAAACAGAACAACTCTACACACCTGAAAAGGACTTGGAATCATCAGATGAAAGTAGTGATGATGAGCCTTCAAGCGACTCAATATTCATTTATCTCATGGCAAGAGTTGATGATGCGTCTGACGATTCGCTATCTGAGGTAACCACTGAATTATATCATCCTCTTTCTTATGATGAATTACTTGAAAAAGTAAAAGAATATTATAAAGATTGTAAAGATGCCACCAAATTATTTCAAAATCACTTCCACATTATTTCAGCGCTCAAAAGCGATAACGTAACTCTCAAAGCAGAGTTGCAAGTCTAGCAACAATGCATTGAGAAGAACCAATCGCTTGAGAGTGAAGTTACTCAACTGAAAAGTGATATTGATATAATAGTTAAGAGAGAAGCTGAAGTGATAGCTAAACTTGCCAAATCAGAGCAGCTTATCTCATCATTATCAAAAGCGTCAAGAACGTTAGATAATGTGACTGAAGTAACCAGACTATTTGGTAAAAAGACTGGTTTAGGTTGTGATAAATTTGGTCATAAAACCAAAGCGTCTAAGGTTTTGACAACCAACAAATGGAAAGGTGTAATCTTTGTTGAAGAGAGCTCAAATAGATAAACGCTGAATGAGACTCAGAGTATGGGTACAAGGTCAAATGAGAAAGTTAATACTGACTCAAGAAAAGGAAAGACCAAAGTGAATGATTCACAAAAGAAGGCTTATTCAAACGCTCAAAAGGCTAAGAAGAAACTTTCTACAAGTAAATCAAATGCTAAGCGTCTGGCACCAAAAGTGCATCCTAAGCCAGTGCCAAGGAAATACCAACGTCAATATCCACAAAGATCCAGATCATATTATCGACACTATGATAATTATGATTATGACTATGATTATTACTATAATCAAGGATATTACTATACACCTAAAAAGCACACACAACACAAACCGAAACTCAAGAAGGCCAACCTTCCTGCAATGAAGACAAGGCAAATATGGGTTTCGAAAATTCTAATTCAGACTAAAGTTACTAACAAGGAAGGACCCAAAACAAAATGGGTACCTAAAAGGAATTAGAACTGCCCTTTGAATGCAGGTACCTAGAGCTAACACCGATACTTCAATTTGGTACATAGATAGTGGGTCGTCAAGACACATGACTGGCTCAAAGGATCTTTTGATCAACTATCATGCAACCAATGGTCCTCAAGTTATATTCGGTGATAACTCAAAAGGTAAAACTAAAGGTATAGGTATCATGCATAGGGGGAACATCATGATTAGTGATGTATATTATGTTGAGGGTCTTAAGCATAACCTTCTAAGCATAAGTCAATTCTGTGATAAAGGTTTTGAAGTCAGATTTTCAAGTGACTATTTCTATATTAATGACGCTAAGACTGGATCTACTAAATTAAAAGAAAAAAGAACAAACAATGTGTATTTAGTAGATTGGGACTATGCTAGGAATACCACTTGCTACACTCAGAACCGGTGCATGATCAACAAGCAACATGAAAAGACTCCATATGAATTATGGAAGGGACGTAAGCCTAATATTTCATATTTTCATGTGTTTAGTTCAAAATGTTTCATTCATAACAATGGATCCCAAAATCTAAAGACATTTGATCCTAAGGCGGATGAAGGAATCTTTCTAGGCTAAGCCAAAAATGGAAAGAGTTTTCGCATCCTAAATAAGATCAAATCAAAAGTTGAAGAATTCATTCATGTTGTGTTTGATGATGCTAACCAAGAACCGAGTAAGGTTCTTGTGATATTAATGAAGACGATGAGATCATTGTGTCCAATCCTAAGACTATTCATGAGATTATCAATGATGATAAGATTACAAGAAACGCTGATGATCATGAAGATAATGTTCATCAAGAGTAAATTGGAACTGTGAACAGTGAAGCGCCTACGCAAAATGATAGTCAAGCGCCTGAGAAAATTAATCAAGCGTCTCATCAATCACTTAACCCGTTCCAACCAGACAGAAAATGGCTTAGAGACCATCCACCAGAATTAGTAATTGGAGATATTGGAGCACCTGTCAAGACTAGAGCCGCTACAATAAATGAGGCCATGTTTGCAAGCTTTTTATCTCAAATGGAACCAAAAAAAGTGGATGAAGCGCTTAGTGATTCAAGTTGGGTAGAAGCCATGCAAGAAGAGCTTAATCAATTTGAACGTAGTGAGGTTTGGACGCTAGTACCAAGACCTACTCACCAAGGAGTCATTGGAACTAGATGGGTGTTCAGGAATAAGATGGACGAAGATGGTATTATTGTAAGAAACAAAGCCTAACTAGTCGCTCAAGGATACTGCCAAGAAGAAGGTATCGATTTTGATGAAACATATGCTCCAGTAGCCCGTCTTGAAGCAATTCGAATGTTCCTAGCGTTTTTCGCATACAACAAATTCACAGTGTATCAAATGGACGTGAAGAGTGCATTTCTGAATGGTAAACTCCAAGAAGAAGTATATGTGGAGCAACCACCAGGATTCATGAACAACCATGGGAAAAGTATGGTCTACAAATTGGATAAGGCATTCTCTGGCTTAAACAAACACCAAGAGCATGGTATGACACTCTCTCTATCTTCCTTATAGGTAAAGGCTTTTCAAAAGGCAGCGTTGATACAGCGTTATTTAAAATTACCCATAATGAAGATATTCTATTAGTCCAAATCTATGTTGATGATATTATATTTGGATATACTAATAAGCGTCTATGTAAGAAGTTTTCAAAAATGATGCAAGATCAATTTGTAATGAGCATGATGGGTGAATTAACTTTCTTCTTAGGATTACAAGTTAAACAACTCCCTAACGGTATATTTATAAACCAAACTAAATACACTAGAGATATTATTAAGAAATTTGTTATGGAAAATACATCATCTTCAAAGATTGCAATGAGTCAAACGCTTAAGCTAGATAAAGATGAAAGTGGGAAGAAAATTGATATTACTAATTACAGAGGGATCATTGGATCACTTCTCTATCTTACAGCTAGTAGACCTAATATTATGTTCTCAGTATGCATGTGTGCACAATTTCAAGCTGATCCTAGAGAATCACACTTAACTGCTGCTAAGAAAATCCTCAAGTACTTAAAAGGCACACAAAATGTGGGCTTGTGGTATCCAAGGGATTCTCCCTTTGAACTAATTGGTTACTTAGATGCAGATTTTACAAGATGCAAAATAGATAGAAAAAGTACTAGTGGTACATGTCAATTTCTAGGTGATAGACTAATTTCATGTCATAGTAAGAAACAACAATCCATAGCTACTTCTACAGCTGAAGTTGAGTATGTAGCTGCAGGAAGGTGTTGTGCACAAGTGTTATGTATGAGGCAACAACTTAGAGATTATAGAATAATCTTAGGTCCAACCCCAATCCATTGTGATAACCAAAGCGCCTTAGATATGACTCAAAATCCTGTTCTCCATTCTAGAACTAAACACATTGACATCCGCTATCACTTTCTACGTGACCATGTTCAAAAGAAAGATATATCCGTGCACTTTATTGGTACAGAAAAACAACTAGCAAATATCTTCACCAAAGCGCTCAATCAACAGTGTTTTCTCACTTTAAGAAGTGAACTAGGTATGATTGATCTAAACGCTTAATCTTTCGAAACATCATTTTATAGGCATAAAACTTAGGGGGAATTCACTTTATTTTATGTATTAAATTTGTTTTTTTTAAGCAATTGTCGATAAGTTATTAACTTTACGGGGAACCTGCATAGGGGGAACTCTAAAGGAAATAACTTTATTTAAGTGAAAATGACCAAAAAATGTTTTTCTCTGTGCATTGGTCATAAGCACTTAGCGTTATGCATTGAAATCATTTAGACGCTTATAAAACTTCTTAGCTTCTGTGTTCTACTTAAAAGAACTAAACGCTTAAACCTATTCCCAGTCAAGTGTTAGTAAAAGGAATTTCAAATCAAGTGTATCTTACCCCACGCTAAACAGTAAATAATGGATCAGTTAATCAATGCAATTAATGCTGACTTGACATCCCTTAACTCTGTCCAAGAAAACCAAAGGGTACTCATTACTTTTCAAAAGATGGTTCAGCACATGTACACGTGTAAATACACTCTCCATATATTTTGGGCGCGTACAGCTCACGCTGAATATTTTAATATCACTTTGAGACTCAAATGGTAGCTGCAAAAATGAACGCTTACACTAACCTAAAATTGCACCCAATCGTTGATTTACCTTAACAAGTGGTATGTGCAAAAATATGGTTAAACGTTCAGTAGTCCAAAACATCCTCAATTTAAATTCAAACGTCAATACTATATTAAAAAACTATATGTTTAAACTGTGTCGAGCGTCAACTCAAAAATCTTCTACACGCTCCTTTAATCAAAAATTGGCGGGTACTTAATTAACTTTTCAAAATGATGGTTCACGAATAGTTCATGCTTACACACGTGTCAGTACCCCATACGCACGTGTTATACACCTAAAATCTCAACCATTTTTTAGTCCAATCTTTATTCGGACGTCAAAATTTTATATATGTGAGTTACCAAATGTAACTGCACTTACTTTTTACAAATTCACGTCCACAGTCACTGCATTAAAGGCTGAGATCTATTGCCTTCCACGTGTCAGTATCTTAACAGGGAAAGAAAACATAAAATTCAAACTGTGTCATTTAAAATCAAAATTATTTGTAGAACATTACTCACTTCTACTCAAGCTCTCTGCAAAAAATCTCTCTCTCTCTCTCCTATCTCTCAAAAGCCAAATCACACCTCCTCCCTCGAAAATCTCTCAAAAATGGCACCTAAGAAATCCACCACTGCTGCATCTACCGAGCCTATCATTAAGGTCACTGAAGGCCTTGTTGTTGACTGGAAATTTCTATATGAATGCACTGACGTTAACCTGTCTGAAATAATGGATTCTGTTGCCGAGGCTAGGCTTCAGAAATTCTTTACCAAATATTCTTACATCTTCCCCGGTGAAATCGAATTCTTCTAGAAAAATGCTCAATTATCAGAGGACGAGACCTCCATCTCTTGTCTATTCCCTGTTTCCAAGAAAGAATCTAAGAAATTCACTCTTTCTGCCGATACTATCGCCCAGAACTTCGCATTACCTAATGAAGGAGCAACATTGGACACCATCACTGATGAACAAATTAAAGAAGTTTGGACTAGAATAAGAGCGTATGACGGTGTTCCATACAAGCAGTATTTCGAAAAGAACGATATCGTCAACATATTTCGCGTTTTGGCTGACTTCTGCAGCAAGAATATTGAGTGCAGAGTGGGTACCTTTGACAAGGTGAACCTAACACAATTTCAGATGATGACTGCCATACTGCTCAACGTAAAAGTCAACTGGAGTGCCTACATTTTTAGCAGATTCAAAGATAGTTTGAGCGCCCAAACGAACCTTATGGTTTAGTTCTCAGTGACTTACTTTTTAGAGCAGAGTGTACGAATTCTGCAGGGATTACCTTGGCCCATCATAAATTTTATGGGAAGAGAATTATCAACAACCTCTTCAACCCACCAAAAGTCGGAGGTGCTGCTAAACCCCTCTCTGAGTGCCAAGTTGTGCGTGAAGCGTCAGATGAGAAAGCTGAGCGTCCCGCTCCTATTGAATTTGAGCGGCCATCGCTCAGGATGCTAACACAGAAGCTGCTGCAATTGAATTTGAGGAACTAACTCCTATTCTGGCTATAACAGAAGCACGCTCAGAAAGTCAGAGTGTTGCTGTGGAAGTTCCAAATCCGCAACACTTCTTCAAGATGGATCCACTAAAAATAATTGATCTCTCAGTCAACTATATACCTCCAGTACTTGAAGAAGATTTCATTCCTGCAGGTTACAATGAAGAAAATATCATAAATGCAGAGAATGACATAGCTAAGCTGCTTAAGTTCGATCAGACTATCCGAGACACTATATTCAACTCAGAGCTCACAGCAATTGAGAAGGCACATTATATTGCTATTGAACTTGGCAAAACTCCTTGTCAGGCACCTGCTGTTGTTCCCATCCAAGAAGCGATATTAGGTGGTAGAACTCCGAGATTTAATGTCGACTTGGCTTACTACAGAGACTATGGGCACAGCAAACCAACTGGCTTTGCTATAAGAGATTACAACATTAGAGTGTATGACCCTTTTCGTCCAACCTTTCTCAATCCATCAGAAGAAGTGTTGAACAAAGAAGGATACACACACTTTCCTTTTGTAGTAAACAGTCCTGACAACATAAATTCCGTAAATCCACTTCGGTTATGGAAGAATAAATTCGTTCATGCGGGTGAACGTCTAGCCTCTCTCACAGACATGATACAAACTGAAGCCGATGAATTCTTTGATAGCGTCTGGAATGCCAGCTATCAGACTGATAGATATCGCTTTGAGTCTATCAGAGATATCCATCATGAAGGCGTTAGAGCTATAATCAATGTAGGTCCTGAGTACTGCATGAATGAGGTCAACTGGGCTGAAGCGTATGTTGGCAACCGATACAAATTCGAAGAACTGGTCAGCGCTCCTCACCTGTTTGGCTTAGGCATGCATGACAAGAAGCGTCAATTTGCAAATTATTGCCTGCAGAAGCGTCAACAACTTGTTGGACCCGGGCTCAAATTACCATTTGAGCGTCAAAAGATATAGCAGAAACTATGCTAAGCGTTGTACAGATTTGCCAACAATCCTCTACACTTCAACGCTCAAGCGTCAACCAGTGGCAGCCTCTCAGAATCTTGTTTAAACAACTGTCATAGCCACTGTAATGAAAATTTCAATCTGATGGCCAAGATAATGTCACCACTTGCTCTTTTCTACAGAATCTTCACCTCAAATCTACGATCATGGAATGGGTCAAGGATTCGCTCCTTCAGCGATTTTCCACTGCTCCCATCCATCAGACAGGAAGTGCTCAACCACTATGAGTTTCTCCTCTCTCTCCTAGAACAGAACCAAGAGCTTGCTCAAGTAATCTATCCATATTTAGAGGAATATAACAACGCATTCGTTCCTGAATCACGAAGACTTCAAAGTCTTCCAACATATAGGTTGATCGAATTTTCACGTCAGTACTGCTCAGACGCTCTCTTTTCTATTTGTCAAGCACCTTCCAGAATATTTCCAAACCATGTGCTGGATATCTTAGGTCCTATGTATATAAGGGCCATAGATAGTTCTCTGCGCACATTCATTCAAGGTACTTGTCTTTCCTCTCAACACCTGGATGATCTTCTACAAAGTGCCTCATATCCATATGCAGATGTGCCATTTGCAAGCATGAATTTTCAATTCATGGATTATCGCCAAGAAGAGTCCGCGCTTGCTGAATCGCCAGTTGAGAATATCTCTGCGCCTCAAGTGTCATTTACTGCTGAGCGTCCAAAGGAACAACCTCAAGCGCTTCTCCCTGCGAATAGTCCTGACGGCTCTGACTTTGCTACATCTAATGAATCTGATCTTGCATGAGAGCTTCAAGGGACGATGTTTAATCCAGCCTATCAAGTTTCCCTTGAATCTCTTAAGCACATTTCTCGTTTCAAGCGTCCCGTCACTCAAGCGGTTCCTTCTCCTCAAGCAACCATGGCTGAATGCCTTAAACAAATTCAACAGATGACTGATGCTACTCAGGCAAGTCACTTGCCCTTGAAAGAAGATATTAACAACCGCTTTACTACTTTAGAAACCTCTCTGACTGATGGTAATCAAGCCAATCAATTGGCTATGAAAGAGCACTTTGATCAAAGACTCAACAGCTTAGAAGCCTCTGTTGCCTAGATTGCTACTCAAATCAGTCTTCTCACTGAGCATTTCATACAGACCGATGATGGAAATAAGGGAGAAGAGAAGAAGAAAGGGGAGAAGAGGAAAACTTCAAGTTCAAGAGCTCAAGATCCTCCGCCGCCGCCCAAGCGTCAACATACACCCACTCCTCCTACGCCGCAGACTAAAGACCAAAGATATCCTTATCCATCTTGGGTAGCTGCTTCTGGAGCACCCAGTAGAACCTTAAGGGAACCTCCAATAGCACTTTACCCATATCTTCCAGTACCTTCCAGAGCAAGGCTTAAATAGTTTGATATTCCTCTTCAAAGAGCGTCAATTTCGGAACCCTCTGATCCAAGGTTTTTAGCTGAAGAAAGAAAGATGGATGACTTAAACAGAACTTTCAGGATTTGTCTCAGGTATATTGGTATAGATCCAGATGAATGGGAAAGGCACTTTCTTGTCTTCAAAGAAAGACAGAAGAAAGAGAACAAATTTATTGTCGACAAAGATCACGCTACAATGATAAAATTTCGAGTTGAAATGGCCAAGAAATACAAGATCAAGCCATGTCATTAAATCTTTCAATCTTCGTGCTTGATCTTTGTCTCCATATTTTTCAGTTGTAAAATGCTTGCACTCTCAGTAATATATATAAAGTGTGCTTTTCAGCTGAAATATCTCGTTGAAGCATAACTGACTTTAACTAACATTGACTAACCAATGCTAACTTTTATTTTTGGCCGTCTAACTTTTGAACTATAAAAGAGTAAGTATTTCCAACATCAAAAAGGGGGAAATTGTTAGGAATTTCATGTTAGATGTTTTGATGATGACAAAGAGGACTCTATGTTAGACCTAAAAAATGTAAGTATAAAAGCTTTCATAAGCGTCTGAAAGCTCATTTATTCTATTAGGCTTGTAATTTTTCTCTTTATAGATTTTAGACTAAGTATGTGATACTAATTCACTAGTAGAGTTCTGTGTGAGTCTATCAAGTCATGAAGTTGAAGATTAAGCGTCTGAAGTGACCGTGAAGATGAAGATTAGTCTCAAGCGTCCGTCAAATGCTAAAAGACTGTTTCAGGTTTATGAAACCAACGCTCAAGATATTTATGGATTTAAGACCAAGTATTTGACACTGAGTCAATGATGGAATTCTGAGTGAGTCTATCAAAGATAAAGGTCAAGCGTCTACAAGCCGAGTAAAGATAAGAACTTATCTCAAGCGTTTGTTAAGCGCTTAGGAGACTGCTTTCTACGTCAAGCATCCAAGAGGCTCAAGCGTTCAGTTCTCAACCGTAACCTGAAGATTCAAACCCAAGTTATTAAAGACTTAAAAAAATGCATTAATCAACAGATTATTAATTCCAACGGAAATAATACAAGATGCATTAAAAATTGAATAAGTGCTGTTAAAATATAAGCACTATAACTTATGGGCAAGCCACCTTTTTTACTAAGACTGTCGGATTTATGAAACCAAGGACATGCCTAGCCAATTAAATATGCCCAAATTTAGGAATGTCAGAACTTAAGGAATGTTTAGGGAATGAGATCCGAATTGTGCCCAATGGACAAAATCTCAAGAAACCTATAAATAGTCCCCCCAGCAAGAACCCTAAAAATGATGATGCACTTGAACATATAAGTTATACACAAATAAGTCACAATTTTTGTATATAGAAAAATATACAAAAAGACACAAGAAAAGGGTAAAAACTTTGCTAAATGAAAAGCCTACGAAATTCATAACCAAAATCTTTTCAAGCTTTTCATAACCATTCCAAAGACAGTCACAAATATCTCAAACCTCTTTCTCAAGAGGATCCTACACTATTATTATGATATCCTCAAGCTGTTTGAACTTTCCAAAAACAAACAAACCCGTGACCAAAACCTCCACATCTTTCATCTGAGTGAGAAAGCTTGTTGACTTACAAGCAATATTTTTGTGTAAAAGAAGCTTGTGGAAGAATATCTTTATTGAAGCTGAAATCTGTGTGACCAAGGAGTTCCGAGATCAAGCGTAGCTTGCATTATTTCTGGGTGAAAGAAGCAAGGGGATAGAAGATCTTTACTGGAGCTGAAATCTGTGTGACCAAGGAGTTCCAAGATCATATCCAATCTTCCCTATTTTGTAGAAGTCTCTGTGTGACTCTTCAATAATCATCATAGTGGAAATCCTCCCTGATAAAAGGAGAAAAAGGACGTAGCTGGGATTACATCACCCAGTGAACCTTACAAATACTTTGTGTCATTTACTGTTTCATTCATTTACTGTTTTTTTGCTTTACTTTTCATTTCACATATATCTTGAAAAAGGTTTTAAAACAGTTAAGCGATTATTTGATTAAAAACCGAACGCTAAGCTATAAAATTCTCTTGTTGTGTTAACCCTGATTAAGTGACTAAACTTTTCCCTACTTTGGTAAGCGTTGAAATCACTAAGTCTAAATTAACTTTTCTCAAGTGCCTGAAACTAGCGCCTAATTCATCCTTCCTCAAGCGCCTCACCCAGCGCTTAAGCTTTCCAAACGTTCAAATACTTCAAAGTGATATGAATTTTTAGAAGTCAAAAAAGACTTCAGGGTCTATTCAACCCCCCCCCCCTTCTAGACCCTTTCGTATGCCACTTGGGACTAACAAGTGGTATCAGAGCAGTTGGAGTTGAAACCTAAGCGTTTCCAAGTGTAACTGCTTGTTTAGATCCATTTTTTTAAAAAAAAATATAGTCGCTTTTAAAATTTCTTTCAAATTTTCTTTAAAATTTTCATGGCATTTTCTAAAGTTCCTAAGTTGACCGAGTCAAACTATGACTCATGGAAGGTCAAAGCGTTTACTTATTTGTGTTCATGTGATGATGAAATGTGTGATATCATTTCAAATAGGCCAATCAAAATATACAAAATCATTACCAGAGCACCCGGAGTCACAGAAGAGACACCTGATGGCTATGTGGAGAAGCCTAAACAAGAATGGTCTACCGATGAGCGTCGACGAGCCAATCTAGACTATGTTGGTCGGAATGCTTTATACACAGCCATTGATGAAAATGACAACTTATTCAACAAGGTTAAATCATGCAATACAACGAAACAAGTTTGGGATAAGTTGGCTACTATCTGTGGTGGCTCAGCACAAATTAAGGAAAACAAATTATCAATTGCCAAAGAGAAGTTCAACAGCTTTAAGATGTTACCCAATGAGACGCTAGAACAATTAGACATAAGATTCACAGCTCTTGTCACAGAACTAACATCTTTGGGTATGAAATTACAAAATCGAGAAATGATAGTCAAAATTTTTAGAAGCCTCCCAAGTAGATTCCTTATAAAAACAACTGCAATGAGAGAATCAAACAATCTAGATAGTTTAACTCCAGAAGATGCTTTTTCAGAACTCAAAGCGTTTGAGTTTGAATTAAATTTGGCCAGCGATGATGTGAGCAGTCCAGTGATCGAGTCTGGAGCTCTAATGGCATCGTTCAAGAAAAATCCAGTAATAAAGGAAAGGCTTCAGATATGAGTGAGGAAGAAGAACTAGCGCTTTTAAATAGATTCAGAAAGTTCTTAAAATATGAAAAGAAAGGGAACACTCCTAAGCATCCAGGACAAATAGATTCATAGACCTGACCCTTACCCCCCCCCCCCCCAAAAAGCTAGATATTCCCTCCAAAACAAATTTTTAAAAATATATGTTTAAAATTTCTGGTACAAAAAGAATACATTATTGTCATATTTTTTCCAAAAAAAGAAAAAGAAAAACTTATGATATTCAAACAACTATTACTTCATTAAATCGCATGAAAGATCACCGTACCACAATCAAATCAAAAATAAAAATAAAAACCAAAAAATTAGCTTATATATGTACATATTGATCGAAATTGAGATGATTTTACACAATAAATTATCGATCCACCAAACTCATAATCATTTTAGACTACATTACAGAGAAAACAAATCAAAATATGACAAGAAGAAACAGAAGCTCTGCACAAACACAAAAACATGAACAATAATACACAAATATACACATACATAAATACATACAGAAACTCAAATGAAACACACAGATGAAACGAATATAAAACTTACTTAAAATAATTAATCAGTTGATTTTTCTTTTTGCTTTTTCGACGGAAGCTATGTTGTTAGGAAATTTCATGTTAGATGTTTTGATGATGGCAAGAATAGGATTTTTATATTAGACCCTAAAATAATGTAAGTTTATGCTTTCATAGAACATTTGCATAATCATTTGAAAGTATTGTTATTTGTTAAGCTTGTAATTTTTATCTTTATAGACTTTAGACTAAGTATTAGATACCAAGTCGCTGGTAGAATTTTAGGTGAGTCTGTCAGAGATGAAATTGAAGATCAGCGTCTGAAGTCAAGTGAAGATGAAGACTTTCTTAAGCGTCTGTCAACCGCTAAAGGACTTTTTCAGGAATATTGAATCAAGCGCTCAAATACTTAAGCGATCAAGGATCAAATTCACCTGAAATAAATTTTCAAGTCATGAAGGACTTAAATGCAATCATCAATGGACATTTATATCCAACGGGAAATAAATTCAAAACGCATCAAATGCCTAATAAGTGCATTAAATGTGATAAGTCATTATGACTTGTGGACAAGCCACCTTTTGACTAGACTATTAGAATTCAAAGTTCAAAGTCTACTTATGTCCAATCGGTAACAGTAGAAATTCAGGAATGTCAGAAAATTGCGTGAGAGACACGCGCCTGCATGTGTCCAACAGACAAATCTCAAGAAATTTCTATAAATATTACCCTTTAGGAAACCTTAAACACAACACACGTGCATGCACAAGAAAAGGTCGAAACTTTGCTGAAAATCTTCTTGAGAAAAGCTTATAAACTCCATAGCCAAAATCCGTCAAGCTTTTTATATACATTCCAAAGACAGTCACCGATATCTCAAACATCTTCATGGAAGAACTCTAGATTCTTATTGAGATATCCTAAGTTGTTTGAACTTCCTAAAATCAAATAAACTTGTGACAAAAACCCTAAACCTCTTTCATCTGAGTGGGAAAGTTGTTGATCTACAAGCAGAATTTATATGTGAAAGAAGCTTGTTAAAGAAGATCTTCATTGGAGCTGAAGTCTGTGTGATCAAGGAGTTCAAGATCATCTTCCTTTTCCTCTATTTTGTAGAAGCCTCTGTGTGATCTGTTGGTCCCAAGTGGCATACGAAAAGGTCTAGAAGGGGGGGAATTGAATGGACCCTGAAATATTTCTCGAGTTCTAAAAATCGTATCACTTTTGAAGTATTTTGAACGCGTGGTAAGTTTAAGCGCTAGGTCGGGCGCTTGGATAAGATAACTTAGACTTAACAATTTCAATGATTACCAAAGTAGGATAATGTTTCAATCGCTTAATCAGGGTTAGCAGGTTAGCACAACGGAAGTATTTTAGCTTAGCTTTTGGTTTTAGTTAAAATTAGTCGCTTGACCATTTTGAAAGCTTTTTTCAAGGATATAACATGAAATGAACAGTAAAGCAATAAAACAGTAAATGACACAGGATATTTGAAAGGTTCACTGGGTGATGTAATCTCAGCTACGTCCTTCTTCTCCTTTTATCAGGGAGGATATTCAATAAATAGATTATCGAAGAGTCACAAAGAGACTTCTACAAAGTAGTGAGATGGGATATTGATCTCGGAACTCCTTGGTCACACAGATCTCAGCTCCAAAAGAAATCTTCTATCCCATTGCTTCTTTCACCCAAGAATAATGCAAGTTACAACCGATCTCGAAACTCCTTGGTCACATACATTTCAGCTCCAATAAAGATCTTCTTCCACAGACTTCTTTTACACAAAAATACTGCCTGTAGATCAACAAACTTTCTCACTCAGATGAAAGATGTTGAGAGGTTTATGTAACAAGTTTGTTTGTTTTTGGGAAGTTCAAACAACTTTCGGATATCTCAATAATAATGTATGGTTCTTCTAAAAAGAGGTTTGAGATATGGTGACTGTCTTTTCGGAATAGGTAAGAAAAGCTTTCAAGGATTTTGGCTATGGAGTTTGTAAGCTTTTCTTTTTGTATATTCTATATACAACAATGAGTATTAGTATATGTGTAGGTTGATATCTTGTTGTCACTGTATTACTGTGTCATGTGTTTTTCGATTTTGGCTGAGAAGACTATTTATAGTATCCTTGGGATTTGTCCGTTGGACACAATTTTAGGAGCACGTTTCCCCAAACATTCCTTTTCTGACATTCCTGAATTTTGGCTATATTCAATTGGTCAGGCATGGTCTTGATTTATGGAATCCGACAGTCTTAGTCAAAGAGTAGCTTGCCCATAAGTTGTAGTGCGTATATTTTAATAGCACGTATCCGAATTTTTATACACTTTGCTTTTATTTTCGTTGGAAATAAATATTAGTTTAATGATGCATTTGAGTCTTATAACTGGGGCTCTTGATTTCAGGTGACGCTAAAGCTGGAAGCTTTGAGTCGCTTGAACGCTTGATTTTGGAAGTTCTTAAGATAGGTTTTAAGCTCTTGACAGACGCTTAAGGCAGCTCTTCAATCTTCTCTGTACTTGAGATGCTGATCTTCAACATTATTATTGATAGACTCACTCAGAATTCCATCAATGACTTGGTGTCAAAGATTTAGTCTAAAATCATTTAGTTCTTGAGCGCTTGATTCAAAAACTACCTGAAATAGTTCTTTAGCGTTTGACCGGCGCTAAGAACTTAATCTTTCTCTTCATTATCACTCTCGACGCTTGATCTTCAACTTTGTCTTCAGTAGACTCACTCAGAACTCTACTAGCGACTTAGTCTAAAAATCTTAGTCTAAAATCTATAAAGATAAAAGTTACAAGCAGGTAAGTGAACTTTCAAACGCTTAAACAATATTTACTATGAAAGCATAAACTTATATTTTTGGAATCTAACATAAAATCCTATCTTATCATCATCAAAACATCTAACATGAAATTTTCTAACAATTTCCCCCTTTTTGATGATGTTAAGACCTTTAACTCTTGTAACCCTTTTTTATTTTAAGAGTTTACCGGCTCCGCGTTCCAGACTCTCGGAAACCGAAGACTCTCCCAACAGATCGGCTAATTGGCTTCTCACAACACTATTGCCTAGATGCCTTATTCTCCATCTGCAAAGCGCCCTCCAAACTCTTTCCCACTCATGTGCTGGATATCCTCGGGCCACTGTATATCAGGGCACTGGATAGTCCTATCAGAACGTTCATTCAAGGTACTTATCTCCCCACTCTACATTTGAATGAACTCATGCAGACTGCTACGTATCCATATGCAGATGAACCGTTTGCCAGCTTGGACTTTCGGTTTACGGACTTTAGCCGAATAGAATCAGAATTTCCTGCAGCACCAGCTGAACTGTTACCTGCTCCTGAGCGCTTATTAGAGTTACCTCAAGCGTCTCATTCTCCCAGTCCAACTGAATCCGACTCTACTGCATCCACCGAGTCCAACACTGCTCCAGAGCTTCGAGGAACAGTATTTGATCCTACTAATCAAGTACCTATTGAATCTCTCAAACACACATCTCGTTTTAAGTCTCAAGTCCGCCCTGCACTTCCCCACGCTCAACCGTCCATGACTGAATGCCTCACTCAAATACAACAACTATCTACAGCTACTCAGGCAAGTCATGTGGCTTTAACCAATGATCTACACGACCGGTTCACGGCTCTCGAGACCTCTCTCACAGACGCTAATCAAGCTCAACTCCTGGTCATGAAAGAACATTTCGACCAGCGTCTAACCACTCTTGAGGCCTCTGTCGCTCAGATTGCTGCTCAAGTCAGTCTTCTTACTCAGCATTTCATACAGACTGATGATGGAAATAAGGGGGAAAAGAAGGGAGAAAAGAGGAAATCGTCAACATCTAAAGATCAAGTTCCTCCTCCACCATCCAAGCGTCAACACATTGATACTTCTCTCGCACTGAGTGCAGAACCAAGGTATCCCTATCCCTCTTGGGTAACCACATCGGTTGAAGCGTCCAATAAGAAAGAAACTCCCAGAGTGCTCTATCCAACTCTTCCATTGCCTTCAAGAGCACTGCTTGAACAGTTTGACATTCCTCTTCTCAGAGCATCAATTCCAGAACCAACTGATCCAGCAGTATTAGCCTTAGAAAGAAAAATGTCTGACTTCGACCAAACCTTCAGAATTTGCCTACGATACATAGGCATCAGTCCAGAGGAATAGGATAAACACTTCATTGCCTTTAAGGCACGACAAGTTCACGAAAACAAGCACATAATCAGTAAAGATCATGCGGCAATGATGACGTTAGAAGATCAGATAACTGAAGCAATCCGTGCTGAAATGACTAAGAGATACAAGATCAAGCCACGATCTTAATTTTTACTTGTGCCTCTCTCTTTTTAGTTGTAAAATGCCTGCACTGTGAAATATATATATAAAATGCATTTTACAGCTGAAACATCTCGTTAAAGCTCAAACTAACTTACTAACTTACGCTAACCTTCAGGTATCTAACGCTTGAACCAAATAAGTATTGCCATCATCAAAAAGGGGGAAATTGTTAGGAATTTCATATTAGATGTTTTGATGATGACAAATAGGACTTTCTGTTAGACTCCGAAAAGTGTAAAAGCTTTCATAGAATGTTATGTATAAGTACCTGAAAGCTTATTTATCTTAGGCTTATAGTATTTATCTTTGTAGAATTCCTTAGACTAAGTATGTGACACTAAAACACTTAGGAAAATTCTGGGTGAGTCTACCAAGTGATGAAGGTGAAGATCAAGCGTCTAAAGCTACAATGGATAAAGATATCTTGAAGCGTCCGTCAAACGCTTTAGGGATTATCCCAGTGCTCAAACTACGAATGGATAACTCAGGCCGAATACTCAACATCAAGTGAAATGACGGAATTCTCAGTGAGACCATCAAGACAAGATTGAAGAGTAAGCGTCTGAAATAAAGAAAAGAAAGTCAGGATCAGTCCAAGCGTCTGTCCAATACACGAGAATAACTATTCTCTTCAGCAAGCGTCCAAAAAGGTTAAACCAACACAACCTACAAAGAACGTAACCTGAAAAAGAATTCAGACCCAAAACCATCCAAAGACTTAAAAAATGCATGAATCAAACGGACGAATTATTTCCAACGGAAATAAGACAAGATGCATTAAAAGTCGGATAAGTGCTATTAAAATATAAGCACTATAACTTATGGGCAAGCCATATCTTTAACCTAGACTGTCAGATTTATGAAACCAAGACCATGCCTAACCAATTAAATATACCCAAAGTTAGAAATGTCTGAACTCAAGGAATGTTTGGGGAAACGAGACTCCAACCGAGTCAAACGGACAAAAACCACCAATACCTTATAAATAGCTCTTTCAACAAACAAGTAAACCGATGAAAAAGTGTGACACACACAAAAATTACCTACCTTGTTGAAAGAAAAGCTTACTAAAAATCATAGCCAAATATCCATATAAGCTTTTCACAAATATTCCAGAGACAGTCACCCATATCTCAAATCTCTTTTTAAGAAGAACCTATACTACCATTGAGATATCTCCAAGTTGTTTGAACTTTCCAAAAACAAACAAACCCGTGACCAAAACCATCAACACCTTTCATCTGAGTGAGAAAGCTGGTTGACTTGCAAGCAATATTTTTGTGTAAAAGAAGCTTGTTGAAGTTGATCTCTATTGGAGCTGAAATCTGTGTGACCAAGGAGTTCCGAGATCAAGAGTAACTTGCACCATTTCTGAGTGAAAGAAGCAAGGGGATAGAAGATCTTTAGTGGAGCTGAAATCTGTGTGACCAAGGAGTTCCAAGATCATATCCAATCTCCCTCTATCTTGTAGAAGTCTCTGTGTGACTCTTCGATAATCATCATAGTGGAAAAACCTCCCTGATAAAAGGAGAAGAAGGACGTAGCTGGGATTACATCACCCAGTGAACCTTACAAATATCTTGTGTCATTTACCTCTTTAAGCATTCATTGTCTTACTGCTTTACTATTCATACTGCATACATTCTGATAAAGTCTTAAAACAACCAAGCGACCACTTTCGATTAATTAACCGAACGCTAAGCTATAAAATACTTCCGCTGTGCTAACTCTAATTTAGTGACTAAACTCTGCCCTACTTTGGTAAGCGTTGAAATCACCGAGTCTAAGTTAACGTTTCTCAAGCGTCACATCCAGCGCTTAAACCTGTCAAGCGTTCAAATACTTCAAAGTGATACGAATTTTTAAGAAGTCGAAAAAGACTTAAGGGTCTATTCAACCCCCCCCCCCCCTTCCTCTTCTAGACCCTTTCGTATACCACTTGGGACCAACAAGTGGTATCAGAGCGGTTGAAGTTGAAACCTAAGCGTTTCCAAGCGTAACTGCTTGTTCAGATCCATTTTTTTTATATAGTCGCTTCAAAATTACTTTAAATTCTTCATGGCATTTTCTAAAGTTCCCAAGTTGACCGAGTCAAATTATGACTCTTGGAAGGTCAAAGCGTTTACTTATTTGTGTTCATGTGATGATGAAATGTGTGATATCATTTCAGATCGGCCAATCAAAATATACAAAGTTATCACCAGAGCGCCCGAAGCCACAGGAGAAACACCTGACGGTTATGTGGAGAAGCCCAAACAAGAATGGTCCACCGATGAGCGTCGACGAGCCAATCTAGACAATGTCGGTCGGAATGCATTATACACAGCCATTGGTGACAATGACAACTTATTCAACAAAGTCAAATCATGCAATACAACTAAAGAAATTTGGGATAAGTTGGCTACTATTTGTGGTGGCTCAGCACAAATAAAGGAAAACAAATTATCAATTGCCAAAGAAAAATTCAACGGCTTCAAGATGCTACCTAATGAGACGCTAGAGCAATTAGACATGAGGTTTACAGCCCTTGTCACTGAACTAACATCTCTGGGTATGGAGCTACAAAATCGAGAAACAGTGGTCAAAATCTTTAGAAGTCTTCCAAGCAGATTCCTGATGAAAACAACTGCAATGAGAGAATCAAACAATCTGGACAGCCTAACTCCAGAAGATGCTTTTTCAGAACTCAAAGCATTTGAGTTTGAGCTGAATTCGGCCAGTGATGCAGTAAGTAATCCAGTGATCGAATCTGGAGCGCTAATGGCATCAATCAAAGGAAAACCTATCAAAGAAAAGGGTTCGGATATAAGTGAGGAAGAAGAACTGGCGCTTCTAAATAGATTCAGGAAATTCCTGAAATATGAAAAGAAGGGAAACAGTCCTAAGCACCCAGGACAAAGTTCATATCAAGCGCTTCCTCAAATACAACCACAATATCAAGCGCCTCACTATCCTGCGTCCTCCTCCCTAGCGCCAATTCAATATCAAACTCCTTCTCAGCAAGATCTCTCAGCGCCTGCAGCGTTAAACCAACGATCCACAAGATTAACAAACGAACAAAAGATGAAGACCAATCTTTGTTACAACTGCAGGAGACCAGGGCATTTCCAAGTTAATTGCCCATATCCAAATGTGTCTAAACCTACAAAGCAAGATCACACGGATAGAAACCAATTCAGGAGCAACCTGAGACAACAAGGCTTGCTAGCAGAATCAGAACCTCTCTATACGCCTGAAGAGGACTTGGAATCATCAGATGAAAGCAGCGATGATGAACCATCAAAGGACTCAGCATTCATTTGTCTCATGGCAAGAGAAAATGAAGCATCTAACGACGTACCATCTGAGGTAACCACTGATCTGTATCATCCTCTCTCTTATGATGAATTACTTGACAAAGTAAAGGAATATTATACAGATTGTCAAGATGCCACCCAATTATTCCAAAATCACCATCGTATTATTTCAGCACTCAGAAGTGATAACTAACGCTCAAAGCAGAGTTGCAAATTCAGCAACAGTGCATTGAGAAAAACCAATCACTCGAGAGTGAAATTACTCAGCTAAAAGGTGATCTTGATATAATAGTCAAAAGAGAAGCTGAAATGGTCGCTAAACTTGCCAAATCAGAGCAGCTTATCTCTTCATTATCAAAAGCGTCTAGAACGCTAGATAATGTGACTAAAGTAACCAGGGCATTTGGTGAAAAGACCGGTCTAGGTTTTGATAAATTCAGTTATAAAGCCAAAGCGTCCAATGTTACAACAATCAACAAAGGAAAAGGTGTAATCTTTGTTGAAGAAAGTTCAATCAGACAAACGCTGAATGAATCAACAAATACTGGTACAAAAGCTAATGATAAAGTCAACATTGACTCAGGCAAAGGAAAGACCAAAGTGAATGTCTCACAAAAGAAAATATATCCAAACGCTCAAAAAGCTAAGGAGATATTTTCTGCCAGTGAATCAAACGTTAAGCGTCCCGCACCAAAAGTGCATCCTAAGCCAGTACCAAACAGAATCAAACGTCCATATCCAAAACAATCTAGTTCATATTATCAACACTATGATAATTGTGAATACGATTATGATTATCAATATAATCAAGGATATTTCTATACATCTAGAAAAGGTATGCAACTCAAAACGAAACCCAAGTGAAGATAAGGCAAATATGGGTTCCGAAAAATCTAATTCACGTCACTAACAAAGAAGGACCCAAAACAAAATGGGTACCTAAAGGAAATTAGATCTGCCCTTTTGAATGCAGGTACCTAGAGCCAACACCGACGCTTCAGTATGGTACATAGATAGTGGATCATCAAGACACATGACTGGATCAAAGGATCTCTTGATCAACTATCGTGCAACCAATGGTCCTCAAGTTATATTCGGTGATAATTCTAAAGGTAAAACTAAAGGTATAGGTATCATGCATAGGGGGAACATCATGATCAATGATGTATACTATGTCGAGGGTCTTAAACATAATCTCCTAAGCATAAGTCAATTTTGTGATAAAGGCTTTGAAATTAAATTTTCTAGTGACTTGTGCGAGATAATCGATGTTAAGACAGGATCTACTAAATTAAAAGGAAGAAGAACAAACAATGTATACTTAGTAGATTGGGATTCAACATTAGATAACAACCCTACATGCTTCGTAGCTAAGAATCAAAACGAATTAGGTTGGTTATGGCACAGAAAAATGAATCACCTCAATTTCAAAACAATCTCTCAATTAATATCTCTAAATCTCGTAGAGGGATTACCTAAAGGTTCCTTTAATAAAGATCGCTTATGTGATGCCTGTCAAATGGGTAAACAAGTTAAATCATCCTTTAAGAAGAAGCTTCATCTATCGACCTCTCGAATACTTGAATTACTACATTTAGATTTGTTTGGTCCTATTCAAATCATGAGCGTTAGTGGTAAAAAGTATTCACTAGTAATAGTTGATGATTTTTCACGCTATACATGGGTAGAATTTCTAGCATCTAAAGATGAAACTAGTGCCAAGCTCACCTCTCTAATTCGTCAACTACAAAACTCAAAAGATCTAAAAGTAACAAGAATTAGAAGTGATAGAGGAACTGAATTTACTAACCATATTGTTGAGAAATTTTGTAAAGACTTTGGAATACTTCATGAGTATTCAGCACCTAGAACACCTCAACAAAATGGAGTTGCTGAACGACGGAACAGAACGCTTAAAGAAGCCGCTAGGACTATGTTAGCCGAGTCTAAGCTGCCTCAAAGGTTGTGGGCCGAAGCTATCAACACTGCTTGCTACACTCAGAACCGGTGTATGATCAACAAGCAACATGAAAAGACTCCATATGAGTTATGGAAGGGACGTAAGCCGAATGTTTCATACTTTCATGTATTTGGTTCAAAATGTTTCATTCATAACAATGGTTCCCAAAGCCTAAAGACATTTGATCCTAAAGCAGATGAAGGAATCTTTCTAGGTTACGCCAAAAATGGAAAGAGCTTTCGCATCTTAAATAAGATCAAGTCGAAGGTTGAAGAATCCATTCATGTTGTGTTTGATGATGCTAACCAAGAACCGAGTAAGGTTAATATTAATGATGCAGGAATTGAAGATTTTTCTCAACAAGCGTCACAAATCAATCTGTGTGATGATAGTGATATTGATGAAGATAATGAAATCATTGTACCCAACCCTAAGACTACTCGTAAAGACATCAACGATGACATTGCAAGAAACGCTGATGATCATGAAGGAAATGTTCATCAAGAGCAAATTCAAACTATAAACACTGAAGCGCCTACGCAAGGAATTGGTCAAGCGCCTACACAGTTTAATCAAACGTTAGATCAATCTCTTAACTCGTTCCAACCAGACAGAAAATGGCTCAGAGACCATCCACCAGAACTAATTATTGGAGATATTGGAGCACCCGTTAGAACAAGAGCCGCTACAATAAATGAGGCCATGTTTGCAAGCTTCCTATCTCAAATGGAACCAAAGAAAGTGGATGAAGCGCTTAACGATCCAAGTTGGATAGAAGCCATGCAAGAAGAGCTAAACCAATTTGAAAGAAATAAGGTATGGACGCTAGTACCAAGACCAACCCACCAAGGGGTCATTGGAACTAGATGGGTCTATAGAAACAAAATGGATGAGAATGGGATTGTGATTAGAAACAAAGCCAGACTCGTAGCTCAGGGATACTGTCAAGAAGAGGGCATCGACTTTGATGAAACATACGCTCCAGTTGCCCGACTTGAAGCAATCCGCATGTTTCTAGCGTTTGCAGCATTTAACAAATTTACAGTGTATCAAATGGACGTAAAGAGTGCATTTCTGAATGGTAAACTCCAAGAAGAAGTATATGTGGAGCAACCACCAGGATTCATCAACAACCATGGGAAAAGCATGGTTTACAAATTGGACAAGGCACTCTATGGTCTTAAACAAGCACCACGAGCATGGTATGACACTCTCTCTATCTTCCTTATAGGTAAAGGCTTTTCAAAAGGCAGCGTTGACACAACGTTATTCAAAATTACCCATAATGAAGATATTCTCCTAGTTCAAATTTATGTTGATGATATTATATTTGGATCTACCAATAAGCGTCTATGTGAGAAATTTTCGAAAATGATGCAAGATCAATTTGAAATGAGCATGATGGGTGAATTAACTTTCTTCCTAGGATTACAAGTTAAACAACTCCCTAATGGCATATTCATAAATCAAACTAAATATACTAGAGATATGATTAAGAAATTTGGTATGGAAAATGCATCACTTTCAAAAATTCCAATGAGCCAAACGCTTAAGCTAGATAGAGACGATAATGGAAAGAAAATTGATATCACTAACTATAGAGGTATTATTGGATCACTTCTTTATCTTACAGCTAGTAGACCTGATATTATGTTCTCAGTATGCATGTGTGCACGATTTCAAGCTGATCCTAGAGAATCACACTTAATTGTTGCTAAAAGAATCCTTAAGTACCTAAAAGGCACACAAAATGTGGGCTTATGGTATCCTAGGGATTCTCCTTTTGAACTAATTGGTTATTCAGATGCAGATTTTGCAGGATGCAAAATAGATAGAAAAAGTACTAGTGGAACATGTCAATTTCTAGGTGATAGACTAATTTCATGGCATAGTAAGAAGCAACAGTCCATCGCTACTTCCACCGCTGAGGCTGAGTATGTAGCCGCTGGAAGCTGTTGTGCACAGATCCTTTGGATGAGGCAACAACTTAGAGATTATGGAATAATCCTAGATCCAACTCCTATCCATTGTGACAATCAAAGCTCCTTAGCAATGACTCAAAATCCAGTTCTTCACTCTAGAACCAAACACATTGACATTCGCTATCACTTTCTACGTGACCACGTTCAAAAGAAAGATATCTCCATGCACTTCATTGGTACAGAAAAGCAATTGGCAGATATCTTCACCAAAGCGCTTAACGAACAACGGTTTTCTCACTTTAAGAAGTGAACTAGGTATGATTGATCTAAATGCTTAATCATTCGAAACATCATACTTTTGTTAGGCATGAAATTTAGGGGGAATTCACTGTATGTTATGAAATTTATGGGGAACCTACATAGGGGGAACCTTAAAAGAGCTAACTATACCTAAGTGAATATGACCAAAAATGTTTTCCCTTGCATCGGTCATACGCACTTAGCACCATACACTTAAAACCTTTTTGACGCTTATTACACAAATCTGTCTTAGCGTCTGCACTTCTTTCAAAATAAACTAAACGCTTAGCTTTATTCCCGGCTAAAGCAGTTAGTAAAAAGACCCTTTTAAAAGCAAGCGTACATTACCCTACGCTAAAACGAGAAAGTGGATTAGTCAATCAATGCAATTAATGCTGACTTGACATTCCTCACCCTTCGCTCAAGAAAACCCATGGGTACTCATCACGTTTTTCAAAGATGGTTCAGCACATGTACACGCGTCAGTATAATTACCATGTATCTTAGACGAATACAACCAGCGCTGAATATTTTAAACCAAAAGTAAAACACTACTACCAAGACCTAATGATAAGTACTGGGAAACTGTGTCCTCATATACACCCTGAAAGGAATAATTCTATATGTTACAATGACCGCTAAAGCACAACATATTACTTGAAAGAGACTCTCAAGATTTTCAAGCGTCCACATAACACTAAATTGTTTCAAGCGTCATTCTGAATAGGTCCGGACGCTTTAACAAATTTTTGGCGGGCATTTGAATAGTGTTCAAAATTATGATTCCCGAACAGTTTTCATAAAGAACGTATCCGCTTTTCATGGGCACACGTATCACTCTCAGTCTCTGTTTCAAACTTTTAATCGGACTTCAAAATAGTATATGTGGCAGTTACTAAAAGAAACCGTGCCTATTTAATCTAAATTCACGTCCACAGTTATATTTTAATGGCTGAGATTTATATTCCTCCACGTGTCAACATCTCAAACTTCAAACACACCGAACATTCAAATTGAAGTTTCTGCAGAACACAAACACTCTTATACTCTATTACATTCGTGCAAAAAAAAGAAAAAAATCTCTCTCTTTTTCAAAAACGAAAAATTTTCCTTCGTAATCTCTGTCTACTGCTCACTAATGGCACCCAAGAAAGCTACTGCTGGAACCTCTGAAGTTATTGTCAAGATCACTGAAGGCCTTATAGTTGATTGGAAGTTTCTCTATGAAAACCCCCAAATTGATTTAACGGAAATAATGGATTCTGTAGCAGAGGCTGGGCTTCAGAAATTTCTCACGAAATACTCGTATATGTTTCCTGAAGAACTAGAATTTTTCTGGAGAAATGCTCGACTGTCTGACGATGAGACTTCCATCACTTGTTTGTTTCCTGTCTCCAAGAAGGAATCAAAGACGTTCACTCTCTCTGCGGCCTCTATTGCCGAGAATTTCTCTCTACCTAATGCTGGAGCCACTTTAGACACTATCACTGAAGAACAAATTCAAGAAGTCTGGACTCAGATTAGCGCTTACGATGATGTTCCATACAAACCGTACTTTGAGAAGAAAGATATAGTGAACAGGTATCGAGTCTTGGCTGATTTCTGCAGTAAAAACATAGAATGCAGAGTGGGAACCTTCGACAAATCAACCCAACCCAGTTCCAGATGATGACTGCCATCCTACTCAAGGTAAAAATCAACTGGAGCGCTTATATATTCAGCAGGTTCAGAGACAGTCTACGCACTTCAAACAGACCTTATGGTCTAGTTTTAAGTGATCTACTTTTCTGAGCAGAATGCACCTCTTCAGCAGGAGTCACCGTGGCCAAGCATAAGTTCTATGGGCCAAGAATCATCAATAATCTTTTCAATCCACCCAAAGTTGGAGGTGCTGCTAAGCCTCTCTCTGAGCGCCAAATTGTCCGAGCAGCGTCAGATGAGGAGGCTGAGCGTCCAGATCAGGCAAAAGCCAAACATAATGTGAAGCGTCCCACTGTCACAAAGAAACGGGCTCCTCGAAAGCCCAAGGCTCAACCTATCAAAAGCGATGAAGATGACGAGGATTCTATACCCCTCATTAGTCGGAAAGATCTGGAAAAGGTTCTCAAAAATATTGACTTTGAAGAACCTGCAGTTCCACAGACTCAAGCGTTCCCCGCCGAAGGTATAAATGTGAAGCGTATCTTCAAGAGGCGTAAGCGTCCAACTGCTGCCATCTCTTCTGAGACTACACAAAGAGATCAAGCCATAGCTGCTGTCCCGATATCATCCTTCGAAACACCAGTTGATGTCCATCTGGATGTTGATATGACCCAAATTGTGGCTATCGCACATGAAGCTGCCATCGAATCTACAAATCTCGAGCCGGATAAACCTGAAATCCCAAGGGCTCAACCATTGCTTGCATTACCTAGTAGAACAGAGGCACGCTCAGAAGGTCAGAGCGATGCTAACGACGTTGTGATCCATCGACATTTCTTCAAGCTGGATCCCTCAAAGACTATCGATCACTCAGTCGATTATTTGCCTCCAGCGCCCGCAGAGAACTTCATACCTGCAGGTTACAATGAAGAAAGTCTTATCAATGCCGAAAATGATATCGCCAAGCTCATAAAGTTTGATCTGGCTGTACGCAACACTCTCTTTAATACAGCCTCCACCCCAGCTGATGAAGCTTACTACACAGCGCTTGAACTCGGGAAGACTCCCACACACATCCCCGCTTCCGTCACTCTCCAAGCACAGCGGCAAGGAGGCACGACTCCTAGAGCTGATGTTGACTTAGCTTATTATCTGGACTGTGGGACAAGCAAACCCACTGGCTTCGCTCTCCGCGACTACAACATCAGAGTCTATGAGCGTCAGGATCAGCTTCTGAACCCAACGGAAGAGCTACTAAACAGAGAAGGCTATTCTCACTCTCTAACACTGGTCAAAAGCGAGGAAAACAAGCGCTCAGCTAATCCTCTCCTCCTGTGGAAGAATAAAGGAGTACATGCCGGTGAGCGTCCAGCATCCCTGTCCGAGATGATTCAACTTGAAACCGATGCATATTTTGACTGCGTCTGGAACGCTAACTACCAACCCGACAGGTATCGTTTTGAATCCATCTGTGATATTCATCACCAAGGGTTTCGTGCTATACTTAATGCAGGCACTGAGTATTGTATGACTGAGATAAGATGGGCTGAAGCTTACATGGGTGACACGTATAAATTTGAAGACTTGGTTAGTGCTCCCCATCTATTCAGAATAGGGATTCATGATAAAAAGACCAAATTTGCACGCTACATGCTGACGCAGCGCCAGCATAGACTTGGACCCGTTCTGAAGCTGCCTCTGATCCGCCATCAACCTGAACACCGCTTAAGACAAGCGTTGCACAAACTGGCCAACTCTTCTCTACGCTTTGATGATCAAGCGTCCACCAGCGGCTCTTCTCCCATGTCCTGTCTGAACTGCACCCCTAGCCACTGTGAAGACAACTTTTCTCTCATGATGGCAATTATGCCTCCAGTCTCTCTATTCGACAAAATCTTCACAGACAATCTGCGACAATGGGATGGCTCTCGGATCAATTCTTTCAGAGGATATCCACTTCTTCCGTCTATTCGACAAGAAGTCTCCAGTCACTATGATTTTGGTTTATCGCTGCTAGAAAGATCTCAAGCGCTTGCTTCAGCCATCTACCCATACTTGGAAGAGTATTACCGGCTCCGCGTTCCCGACTCTCGGAAATCGAAGACTCTCCCAACAGATCGGCTAATTGGCTTCTCACAACACTATTGCCCAGATGCCTTATTCTCCATCTGCAAAGCGCCCTCCAAACTCTTTCCCACTCATGTGCTGGATATCCTCGGGCCACTGTATATCAGGGCACTGGATAGTCCTATCAGAACGTTCATTCAAGGTACTTATCTCCCCACTCTACATTTGAATGAACTCCTGCAGACTGCTACGTATCCATATGCAGATGAACCGTTTGCCAGCTTGGACTTTCGGTTTACGGACTTTAGCCGAATAGAATCAGAATTTCCTGCAGCACCAGCTGAACTGTTACCTGCTCCTGAGCGCTTATTAGAGTTACCTCAAGCGCCTCATTCTCCCAGTCCAACTGAATCCCACTCTACTGCATCCACCGAGTCCAACACTGCTCCAGAGCTTCGAGGAACAGTATTTGATCCTACTAATCAAGTACCTATTGAATCTCTCAAACACACATCTCGTTTTAAGCCTCAAGTCCGCCCTGCACTTCCCCACGCTCAACCGTCCATGACTGAATGCCTCACTCAAATACAACAACTATCTACAGCTACTCAGGCAAGTCATGTGGCTTTAACCAATGATCTACACGACCAGTTCACGGCTCTCGAGACCTCTCTCACAGACGCTAATCAAGCTCAACTCCTGGTCATGAAAGAACATTTCGACCAGCGTCTAACCACTCTTGAGGCCTCTGTCGCTCAGATTGCTGCTCAAGTCAGTCTTCTTACTCAGCATTTCATACAGACTGATGATGGCAATAAGGGGGAAAAGAAGGGAGAAAAGAGGAAATCGTCAACATCTAAAGATCAAGTTCCTCCTCCACCATCCAAGCGTCAACACATTGATACTTCTCTCGCACTGAGTGCAGAACCAAGGTATCCCTATCCCTCTTGGGTAACCACATCGGTTGAAGCGTCCAATAAGAAAGAAACTCCCAGATTGCTCTATCCAACTCTTCCATTGCCTTCAAGAGCACTGCTTGAACAGTTTGACATTCCTCTTCTCAGAGCATCAATTCCAGAACCAACTGATCCAGCAGTATTAGCCTTAGAAAGAAAAATGTCTGACTTCGACCAAACCTTCAGAATTTTCCTACGATACATAGGCATCAGTCCAGAGGAATGGGATAAACACTTCATTGCCTTTAAGGCACGACAAGTTCAAGAAAACAAGCACATAATCAGTAAAGATCATGCGGCAATGATGACGTTAGAAGATCAGATAACTGAAGCAATCCGTGCTGAAATGACTAAGAGATACAAGATCAAGCCACGATCTTAATTTTTACTTGTGCCTCTCTCTTTTTAGTTGTAAAATGCCTGCACTGTGAAATATATATATAAAATGCATTTTACAGCTGAAACATCTCGTTAAAGCTCAAACTAACTTACTAACTTACGCTAACCTTCAGGTATCTAACGCTTGAACCAAATAAGTATTGCCATCATCAAAAAGGGGGAAATTGTTAGGAATTTCATATTAGATGTTTTGATGATGACAAATAGGACTTTCTGTTAGACTCCGAAAAGTGTAAAAGCTTTCATAGAATGTTATGTATAAGTACCTGAAAGCTTATTTATCTTAGGCTTATAGTATTTATCTTTGTAGAATTCCTTAGACTAAGTATGTGACACTAAAACACTTAGGAAAATTCTGGGTGAGTCTACCAAGTGATGAAGGTGAAGATCAAGCGTCTAAAGCTACAATGGATAAAGATATCTTGAAGCGTCCGTCAAACGCTTTAGGGATTATCCCAGTGCTCAAACTATGAATGGATAACTCAGGCCGAATACTCAACATCAAGTGAAATGACGGAATTCTCAGTGAGACCATCAAGACAAGATTGAAGAGTAAGCGTCTGAAATAAAGAAAAGAAAGTCAGGATCAGTCCAAGCGTCTGTCCAATACACGAGAATAACTATTCTCTTCAGCAAGCGTCCAAAAAGGTTAAACCAACACAACCTACAAAGAACGTAACCTGAAAAAGAATTCAGATCCAAAACCATCCAAAGACTTAAAAAATGCATGAATCAAACGGACGAATTATTTCCAACGGAAATAAGACAAGATGCATTAAAAGTCGGATAAGTGCTATTAAAATATAAGCACTATAACTTATGGGCAAGCCATATCTTTAACCTAGACTGTCAGATTTATGAAACCAAGACCATGCCTAACCAATTAAATATACCCAAAGTTAGAAATGTCTGAACTCAAGGAATGTTTGGGGAAACGAGACTCCAACCGAGTCAAACGGACAAAAACCACCAATACCTTATAAATAGCTCTTTCAACAAACAAGTAAACCGATGAAAAAGTGTGACACACACAAAAATTACCTACCTTGTTGAAAGAAAAGCTTACTAAAAATCATAGCCAAATATCCATATAAGCTTTTCACAAATATTCCAGAGACAGTCACCCATATCTCAAATCTCTTTTTAAGAAGAACCTATACTACCATTGAGATATCTCCAAGTTGTTTGAACTTTCCAAAAACAAACAAACTCGTGACCAAAACCATCAACACCTTTCATCTGAGTGAGAAAGCTGGTTGACTTGCAAGCAATATTTTTGTGTAAAAGAAGCTTGTTGAAGTTGATCTCTATTGGAGCTGAAATCTGTGTGACCAAGGAGTTCCGAGATCAAGAGTAACTTGCACCATTTCTGAGTGAAAGAAGCAAGGGGATAGAAGATCTTTAGTGGAGCTGAAATCTGTGTGACCAAGGAGTTCCAAGATCATATCCAATCTCCCTCTATCTTGTAGAAGTCTCTGTGTGACTCTTCGATAATCATCATAGTGGAAAAACCTCCCTGATAAAAGGAGAAGAAGGACGTAGCTGGGATTACATCACCCAGTGAACCTTACAAATATCTTGTGTCATTTACCTCTTTAAGCATTCATTGTCTTACTGCTTTACTATTCATACTGCATACATTCTGATAAAGTCTTAAAACAACCAAGCGACCACTTTCGATTAATTAACCGAACGCTAAGCTATAAAATACTTCCGCTGTGCTAACTCTGATTTAGTGACTAAACTCTGCCCTACTTTGGTAAGCGTTGAAATCACCGAGTCTAAGTTAACGTTTCTCAAGCGTCACATCCAGCGCTTAAACTTGTCAAGCGTTCAAATACTTCAAAGTGATACGAATTTTTAAGAAGTCGAAAAAGACTTAAGGGTCTATTCAAACCCCCCCCCCCCTTCTAGACCCTTTCGTATACCACTTGGGACCAACAGAAAGTTAGATAAGATAGTTAGTTGTTAGATTAGCTACAACAAGGTGTTTCAACATTCAATCATTCATTCATATATAATTTCAAGGTAAGCATACAAATGATTGCGCTGAAAGTAAAAATTTAAAAGAAAACAATAAAGGAAAGAAAAAAAAATGAGGCATCATTTTCTTTATCGCTTAGCCGCTTCTTCTCCTTGATAGATTTCATTTGCTAAGTCCAGCAAGAGTCGATCAATGTCTATCATGGTAGTGTACTGAACTTCATCAAAATCATGTCGTCTTAGTTTAGCGCTTCCTTTGAGCTCTAAAAATCTTTCCACCCAATCCCTTGGAGGGATTCCAAGTTCTCGGATCAAGTTATGATAGATGTCTTGTCTTCGATCATTTGTGGATTTCCAGTGTAAAGGCTTCTTAAGCGGTCCAGCGTATCGATGAAAGCCCATACTTTCCAAGAATTCGACATCTAAATCAGGAAGCAAATATCTGCCTTGATAGTATCTTGGCTTGCGCTTGTTAGTTAGCATCTTCTTTATGCTTACTATTTCATCGAACATTGAGCGCCAATGCTTGTTGTTTGTCTTGGAAATGGCTTTGGACTTAGACTTTTCTTTCTCATTTCCCCTCTTCTTGGCATCATCAAGAGAGGTTTTCAAATCAACGATGTCTCTGCGGAAGAGCCGACCTTCGTCAACAAGTAGAGCGACTTCTTGAGCGATACTCTGAGCGGCGGTATTTGAAGAAGTGTGCCTTTCAGTATTAGCTAAAGCGTTTTGAGCTAAATGATTATTGAATTTGGCAGAGAGTCCAGCGATCAAAGGTGATATGTTGTTCATGATAGCAATAGTGCTTTTGTCAACAGCATTGGAAATATCCCAGCTTCGAGTGTCAGACATTATCTGGAGATGCCTATCAGCGGTGTCAAATATTTTTAAGCAAGATCCCTCAATGTTACTGAGCGAGTTCCGTACGGATTGTCTGAAAGTTAGAGCATCTAAATCAATGTCCGAGTCTGAATCCAAAGAAGAGTGTTCAGGAGATGGAATGAGTCCGTATGTGCTAGAAACGGCAGCCTTTCCTTTGGTTTTGTCTCGAATAAAAGGCTTTGCGGCTATTTCAGTGTGAACCTCTTCTATTGCTGAGTTAAGATATTGAGTCGCTGCCTCCATCTGAGCAACTTGTTCATCTAGGGGAACCTCAACTGCTGGGGCACTGGGGGCAACATTTTGCATGTCAGTGTCTGTGGTTTGAGTGACTGCCACAGCAGGAGTTTGTTCCTCTTCAATTTCAACTATCTCCATCTGAAGAGAAGGAGTCTTAATGGCAATGACCCAGAGTGGGCCAATTGCTTCCATAACATCCCTTGCACTTATCAGGTTGGACTGTAAAATATAAAATATAGTGTCTTCGTGCTCTGTATTGGTTAGTGCAAGTTGCATTCCTTCAGGCAGTTCTACTCCCGAGATGTATGAGTTGTAGAAGTCCAAAATGAATGGCATGAGCGCTTGAGCTGCTTCGAGATCCATTGGCCTAATCAGCGATATCATTTTGGCCACTTGGATGCTTTGTTCACAAAAGAACACAGGATGAAGGTACTATTCTCGGAAGTCACTTAACCCAGAGTAATGGTTGAAAGTGATATCCAGTGTTTGTGCATTTTCTAGCACAACTCTTCTGTCTCTATAGAATTTAACAAACTCAGCGTGATCTAATGCGAGGTCTACAAAAATTTAACTTTGGCCTGGCAATAGCGGTTGCTTGCTGGAAGAAGTGTCTTCGTTCAGGTCAAGCTGCAGTTGCTGGGCAAAGTTTCCTTCGGAATGAGATTCATAGTCCCCTTGCTTATTTGAAAGATTTATGTACGAATGTAGGTTTCTATGCTTTGTCTATAGTAGGGTAAGTCGCTAACAGGACCCACGAGCGACTCACGCTGTTGAAGTAAGAAGAGAGCATATCTCTGTTGCCGATATTCAATGCCAAAGTTAAATAGAAATGGATACCTCATCATTTCATCAGCGGAATGACATTGCAAAACGAAGTCTTCGGCCCATTTGCGAGTCTCAGCGATCCAGCGTTTGCCCAGCTGCTCAGCGAGTTCTAAATCTATCTTTGTAGCAAGCAGCTTTTTGAATCGCTCTTTTTCAATGCTGAAAGAGTCTTCCTATAGCCTAGCCAAGTATTCTCGGGCTTCATCTTCTATCCATGAATTAATAAGATTAGGACGCTCAGCGACTATAGCGCCTTTTCCTTTCCACATTTTGAGAGGTAGAGGGGACAAGGCGTTCTGAGGTGAGTAGACTACTTTAGGAAGAGCAGAGTACCCAATCTTATTAAGATCTTCTTCAGGAGGGTTTTTTATCCAATTGCCCATGTGGGGATTTTTTAGCACAATTTTATTTGGCCTAGGTGGATAGAAGGATTCAGCAGATTTTCCGGTGAAGTTGAATCTCTCAGGATCAAAATCAGTGATATTGAACACTGGTTGTCTAATATACTCGAGTTGAGACTGAAGACACTCAAGCGAGTAGAATCCTAAATGCACAAAACGCTCAAAGAAGGCAAACTTGGCTGAATTAGAGAGATCGGTCCTATGGAGAGTGGTTTGAAAATTGATCTCCATACCAACAACAGTTTTGGTGTTGCGTTCTCTAGCGACATAGTAGTACTCAATGTCGGCAGTGTAACCGTGAGGAAAGAAGTTGATAGCATCCGGAGGGGGTCCGATTGGAGTGGGCTGAATGGCAATCGCTTCAGTTGGGATGGCAGCGTTTACTTCAATTAGCTGCATAGAGTGATTAGTAGCTTCATGAGCCGGTGATATTTCAGCGCCAGGAAGGATTTGATCCACTTCTCTAGCGATTTCCACAACAGATGTTAAATCAACATCTACTTCAATAGAGACCTCGTAGGATGGAGGTGCATCAGCATTTAGCGCTATTTGAGCTGATACAAGTAGGCGTTTAAGTAAGCAAAATTTCTACTAAGTAGAAATCATAAACAGGAGATTACAACGCTTACCTTGAGGAAGTTCATCGACTGTTTTAGTCGTTTGTTCGGTTTCAACAGATTATTTTTGATCCTCAGGCTCCGAGACCTCTTCAGGATCTAAATCCATAAAAGAAGTAAGAGGTTGAGCATGAATGGGAAGATTCAATGCTTCAAAGGCATTAAGAGTACCTTGTATTTTGGCATCTCTTTCGGCTGAAAAAGATTTTTTTTACAAGCGTTTAGATAGATTCCTAAAGAGATAAGAAAATGGTGTATTTAGCGTAAGTACTTACCCAGCAAACGAGCACGTTTTTCAGAGAGAGTTTCTGGTGCAATCTCTGGAATTGGATCAGCGATAGATAGAGGAGGAGGAGGAAGGGGGATACGTGTAAATTCCTCAAGCGCTGGTTCTGCTGAAGCGCTTGTGGATCCAGTTGGAGTGGTCCGCGGAGTACACTTTCGTGCTAGCGGTACTTTGACCTCTTCTTCCACATCTTTCGGTTCTTGCTCGTAAATGAACGCTGGAGGAGGAGACAGTGACTTGGGAGAAGTAGATGGAGACTTAGGCGTTTTCTTCTTTGGCTCCGACTTCTTCCTCTGCTTCTTTGCTGGCTTTGATGGCTCAACGACTTTCAAAGCGATTTTTCTTTTAGGTCGCTTAACCACCACTTCTTTTTTTTAGAAGGATGATGAGGATGAAGTCGCTTGTTCCTCATCATCGCTTCGAATGATGCCTTACGCAAGGAATCGCTCGCGTTCTTCCTTAGGAACCGCTGCTCCACCCCTACGCCTGGGTTTGAGCAATTCGCTTATCATTTTCTTCCCATAGAATTTTGTCATTGGAACCTTTTTACCAGCGGTATTAACAAAACCATGGGAGCGCAAAATTCGGCTTAACAAAATCCCATAAGGTTTGGGATTCACTGATTTAGCCATCACTGCCTTAATGTGATTGAAAACATAGAGCGACCAATTGATCTTCAATTTGGTCAGAATGGATACCATCATTTTATACTGAATATTGGTGACTTTGTCGAAGGATCCTTTCGTACATTCTATCATCTTAGCGCAGATGTCCGCAAGAATGACATATTCCCCCTTTATGTCATTTTTCTTGAAGTTGGGTTCATACACAGTTGCAACATCATCCTTTTTGATTAATTCCCAGACTTTTGTGGCGTTTCCAAGGGTGACATCTTCGACTTCGACACCTTCGTTGGGTAGTTGTAGTAAAGATGATAAGAGATGAGGAGTAAGAACAAAGGTCTCTGTTACGAATGGAAAGATACAAGAAATGGAGTTTCCATCGGTAGAGATTGTGGCACTGTGGAAGAAGAAAAGGGTTTTTTCCTCATGGATGGTAGAGAAGGATGTAAGCATACCTTGTAAACCAGATTCTTGGACCAAGGGAAGAATAGTCCGAAGAGAGAAGTTCTGGTTTTCATAAAAATCCCAGTTAACAAAAAATTCGGCATTCGTTGTGACTGTTTTCTCAGTCTTGGAGGTTTTTTCGATGGCGGATTTTAAAAATTTAGAAGATTTGGGTGCCATTGATGAACGTTTGAAGATTTTTGAGAGAGGAGGAAATTCTTTTTGCCTTGAGAGAGAGAGAAGGTTTTACAGTAAGGGTGATTGAAGGTGATAAAGTTTTACTGTAGAAATTTCAAAGGGTTTAAATAGAAGGCAATAATTAACTCCTTAATAGCTTGGATGGTTGACACGGGGACTGGCGGTTTTCAAAATTAACATTGCATTAATCTGAGCCTTTGATTAGTGAATGCGGATGCGAAAGATTAAGCAACTGTTAAAGAATATAAATTTTTGACATCCACAGTTACTTTTCAGAAACTGTTTCACATTTTGAAATTTTACATCGTGACTTGCACGCGCCGAATAACACAGTAACACGTGTTCAGGCATGTGAAAAACTCTGAGGTGCCTTGAGATCGTGGGTGTGTCAGTTTTGAAGTGATGGAGACGTGTGGTATTTTTAAGATGTAATTCTATCCACACGCTTAAAAATAAAATAAGTTTGTAAGAGTAGAGGACGCTTAACGTGTTAAGTGATTTTTTTTTGTTAACTTTTGAAAGTGGTCAATTTATTAGAGAGAGATATAGTCAAATTAATTTTTATTAGTGGCAGTAACTGATCAATCGTGATATGGCCACGTCTGAAATAAATTAAAATCGTGCCATGATTTAACGGAATATGCCAAAAAAAAAACTGCATTTAATGAAGGACAAAAGGATATAAAATTTGGGGTTTTTGTGATTGCTTTTGAATTTCACAAATTGTTTTAAAATATTTGGACTAAGAGAATATCTTCATCATGGGTAATTTTAAATAGCGTTGTATCAACGCTGCCTTTTGAAAAGCCTTTACCTATAAGGAAGATAGAGAGAGTGTCATACCATGCTCTTGGTGCATGTTTAAGGCCATAAAGTGGCTTATCCAACTTGTAGACCATATTTTTGCCATGGTTGTTGATGAATCCTGGTAGTTGCTCCACATATACTTCTTCTTGGAGTTTAAGATTCAGAAATACACTCATCACGTCCATTTGATATACTGTAAACTTATTAAATGCAATAAAAGCTAGGAACATTCGAATTGCTTCAAGACGAGCTACTGGGGCGTATGTCTCATCAAAATCAATACCTTCCTCTTGGCAATAACCTTGAGCGACTAGTCTGGCATGGTTTCTTACAACAATACCATCTTTGTCCATCTTGTTCCTAAAAACCCATCTAGTTCCAATGACTCCTTGGTGAGTAGGTCTTGGTACTAGAGTCCAAGCCTTACTACGTGATAAGAGTCATTTTTACGTGTTTTTAAGCCCGTTGTGTTTATGTTTTAGGTTCATTTATCGCTTGATTCTTGCCACATTTGCGTTTAATCCATGTGTGAACTGATTCCAGGTTGTAAATGGATGCAAATGAAGAAAGGGTAGAAAAATGACGTATAAACAAGTTCATTCCAAGATGCTTCGCACCTACATGCCCAAGCGCAACCAAAATCACACCTGGGCGCCCGAACAAGCAAGAAATGAGCTCAAGTTAAGCAAAATCGCGCCTAGCCATGCCTAGGCGCGAAATCGGCCACATCTTCCACGTTTGAGCGCCATTTATGTATGTTTCAAGACCGAATTTGAGAATACTTCCTTCTACAAAGTTGTAAATATGTGTCTTTTATTTACGGGAAAACTTGAATCACTCAAATCATAGGTTCGTGGAGAAAGTTATGAGGAATACACAATTGCTGCGCTAAAAAGTAAGAAAACGGTTCACTGTTCGCACAATGGCGCCCAGGCGCCACTTTATCACGCCTAGGCACCATTATGCACGCCTGGGAGCCCCAAAACGTATTCCCCAAGTCATTTGTGCCACGTAGGCCATGCCTAAGGGCCGATTCGGCCGCGCCTGGGCGCCGATATAATCGAATTTCAGTTCTATAAAGCTAAATTTTCAACACTTGAAAAGAGGTTCGAAATATGGGTTTGTGGAGGCATTTTTTGGGTTTTGAGCCATCATTTCATCTACTTTGAAGGGCAAGAAAGAGATAGGAGCTAAGGATTGAAGGTCTAAAGCAAGGATCCATCATCAAGCAATTGAGGGAGTTTTAATTGCTAGCAATTACATGTTTATTTCCATGAGTATGTATATGTTTGTATTAGATTTTCTTAAGGCCTTGATGAGAGGCTAAATTGTAGTACTAAGGCCATGTGAAGGCCTATTTTACAAATCAATATATGTGAAGTGAATTTTCGTATTAATTCTCCTATTGCTTTATGTGTTGATTTTGTGCTTTTATCACAATCATATGCTTGATCACCATATGCTTGCTATTGTGCCTATTCTATCCATTTGAAAGAACATAGGTTAGGGTGCAATAAGAATCAACGCATCATCCGAAACTAATGTGGAATTGCCCCTAGAAATAGGTAAAGACTTCCGGGTGCTGTTAGCCGGATTTATCCGGGGAAACTCTAGAACGTTAATGCATGGTTATTGATTAGATTCTCGGATAGATATATTGAGAGAACCGTCAATTAATCATAGGATTATTATGAGCCGAGACATCGGGTAATAGTTAATTAAGGATTTTTCAGCAAAGCAATAGGAGTCTAATAATTCGAAGAGTAGCTCACGTATATTGATGAATAGATTAGGTTGTAGCATGTGCCTTAGTCGTTTTATCACTCTTGAGATTTAATCTATAGTCCGTTTCTCTTTTGTTCTTTGCTTGCTTACTCGTGTTATTGCAATTTACTTTTGTCCATTTTCATTAATCATAAACTAAAATACCTAGTCCTTGTGGTTCGACAAACTGGACTTACCGTCCACTCATTACTACACACGACTAGTGCACTTGCTACCAACGCAGGTTAGCTTCTAGCGTGTCAAGTTTTGGGCGCCGTTGTCGGGGACTTGGTTTATTTTAGTTTTTGATTTTATTGTACATACTTGGTTTTTCTTTGATTTATTTCATTTTGTTTTTTTTCCAATGCCAAAGTGTGATGAGTTTAACATTCAAGCGTTTGAAATAGTAGCAGAATTGGAAAGGTTACTATATAGCACACTTGAGCTTTCTGATAGCCACGTTGGAGCATTCGAGGGAGAAACTTCTAGCACCGAGCCTTCCAATCCTACACCTTCTCACCCGGTTGAAGTTCCTTTACCATCTCCCCTAACCACAAGTAAATTGGTACTCGATACCAATGAGGGTAAGTTGTCATTGAATATAGAAGATGACATGGTTAATGTTGATAGCTATGAGGTTTTTGAGCATCTGCTTGATTTTGATTTGTATTTACACATTGATACTTTTGATCCTTTTAGTGTTGAGCACTTTCAGGAAAAACGAACCAATCATTTTCTACATCCCTACATCGTGGAGTCCGCATATGTCAAAGTGATGGGTGAAGAAAAATAAGATATTGTCTCTAGCTTGGAGAAAATTCCACACCATCACCCGACGCATGGGGAAGAAAGAGTAATTGAGGTGTTGAGGGACCATACAAAAATTCCCGAGTGGATGATTGCTTGGTCCCTACTCAAACTACTTTTCACAAACACCGGGCCAAATTTCATCCCTACTTGGAGAATGAACAAGGCATTAATTCGGAAACAACCTTAAAGTAACTCGATAAAGTCAAGCTAATGACTATAAACAAGCGCTTTTTGGGAGGCAACCCAAATTTGTAAGTTTTTCTTTTTGTTTTCCTTTCGTTTTTTGTTTTGTTTAGTTTGTTTCTTTAAGTTGTGTTCCAGCATGCACTTTTGGCATGTTTTTCTTTAAGTCTTGATGGTTTGTATTGTGAGTGCATAACATGTAGTAGACAAGTTTTTCTTTGGAACATCTGTCATGGCGGATTTGAGCTTAGACCGGGTCTCACGTGATTAAGGGTTGCTTTTCAACACCCTTGTTGTAAGTACTCTTGTTTACTCCCCTTTTGAGTATGTATGATTGCGTCAACATTGAGGGCAATGTTGAGTTAAGTGTGGGGGGGGTATCTAAGGTATCTATGTGTCATGTGATCTTGTTTCTAGTTTAATTTTGGGGGAATCGTCGCTATTACATGTATTTTGTGCTATTTTTGTGAAAATCAAGCATAACAAATTTTTGGATAGAATTTTAACCCTTCACTCAATGCATTGAGAATGGTTAATTTGAATCAATGGCATGTTTTCTCTATCAATATGGATTTTGATGACTATACACATCATTTTCTTTCTTGCGGGATCCTAAACGAGACTAGAATGTCCTTAAGATGATTAACACATGCACATAAATCAAAGGTAGAGGAGTTGAGTGGAGAACCATTTTGAAACAGTTAAAAGCTTTATCCCGGAATATCAATATAGAATTTTTAAATGTGTTATGAGTTGAGAATGTTAACTTTGTATGCTTGTAAAGAATAAAAGAGGTTGAACATTGGTATGACTGCAAAAGTCAGGCTTAATAGATACTGGGGGCAAAGAGCACCATGCCTAGAATACTGTACTATTATGCTAATTTGAGCTAAGCTCAAGCCAATGCAAGTGTTAAGTGAATAAGGACCTAGTTTGGTTTTGTGGCCTTTGCACTCGAGCGACTAAGCTCTTAGGAGTGTCTATACACTTAATACCCTAAAGTCGTTCAGTTTGGGAGTTATTGGACTAAAGCTCGTTACAAGGGTGTTATACAAAACCTAAGAGGATCGAACATTGCACATGGTCTAGCCTCTAATGTTTTGAGTTGAAAGTTGCATAAGTTAAAGCCTAAAATGGATAAAGTGATGCATTTTTAGTGGCTATGAAGTTTTCTCCAATTCTCGTACCATGTGACTAATTGAAAGTTGCTAAATATGGGATTAATGCTTGAAAAGTGGTAAGAATGCCACTCAACTATAATACGTGAGATTTATTACACTACACCCTTGGGATGGTATTTTCGATGTTAAGGCGTAACATGAGCAAGTGTGTGACGTGTATATATATGTAATTCTGAGCTTAAAAGGATGAATTCATGCCATTGCTTTATTATTAATCATAGTGATTTGCGTTGAATGATTGGGGTTGAAAATCTTTAGATTTTGTGGGTATATCGCATACAAACCCTCGCGAGACTATAACTCGTCATTTGAGGTAACTCAGGGGTTCAAAGGCTTGTTGTACCCGCTAAATGCAACCGTTTACTCTACGAAAGTGAGTTAGGTAGTTTTTTCTTTTTGTTTCTCCCGTGTTTGATGGTGTTTTCTTATCCTATAGCTCATATTGCTCGAGGACGAGCAATTGATAAGTGCGTGGGGGTTGATAAGAGTTATTTTTATGTGTTTTTAAGCCCGTTGTGTTTATGTTTTAGGTTCATTTATCGCTTGATTCTTGCACATTTGCGTTTAATCCGTGTGTGAAGTGATTTCAGGTTGTAAATGGATGCAAATGAAGAAAGAGCAAAAAAACGACGTATAAACAAGTTCATGCAAAGATGCTTCGCATCTACACGCCCAAGAGCAGCCAAAATCACACCTGGGCGCCCGAACAAGCAAGAAATGAGCTCAAGTTGCCACGCCTAGGCGTGATATAGGCCACATCTTCCACGTTTGAGCGCCATTTCTGTATGTTTCAAGACTGAATTTGAGAAGACTTCCTTCTACAAAGTTGTATATCCGTGTCTTGTATTTATGGGACAACTTGAATTCACTCAAATCAGAGGTTAGTGGAGACAGTTATGAGGAAAGCACAATTGCTGCGCTGAAAAGTAAGAAAACGGTTCAGTGTTCGCACAGTGACTCCCAGGTGCCACTTTATCACGCCTAGGCGCCACCACCACTGCGCCTAGGCATCATTATGCATGCCTGGGAGCCCCGCAACTTATTCCCCAAGTCATTTGTGCAACGTAGGCCGCGCCTGGGCGCCGATATAACAGAATTTCAGTTCTATAAAGCTAAATTTTCAACACATGAAAAGAGGTTCGAAATATGGGTTTTGAGCCATCATTTCATCTACTTTGAAGGGCAAGAAAGAGATAGGAGCTAAGGATTGAAGTTCTAAGGCAAGGATCCATCATCAAGCAATTGAGGGAGTTTTAATTGCTAGCATTTACATGTTTATTTCCATGAGTATATATATGTTTGTATTAGATTTTCTTAAGGCCTTGATGAGAGGCTAAATTGTAGTACTAAGGCCATGTGAAGGCCTATTTTACAAATCAATATATGTGAAGTGAATTTTTGTATTAATTCTCCTATTACTTTGTGTGTTGATTTTGTGTTTTTATCACAATCATATGCTTGATCACCATATGCTTGCTATTGTGCCTATTCTATCCATTTGAAAGAACATAGGTTAGGGTGCAACAAGAATCAATGCATCATCCGAAACTAATGTGGAATTGCCCCTAGAAATAGGTAAAGATTTCCGGGTGCTGTTAGCCAGATTTATCCGGGGAAACTCTAGAACGTTAATGTGTGGTTATTGATTAGATTCTCGGATAGACATATTCAGAGAACCGTCAATTAATCATAGGATTATTATGAGCCGAGACATCGGGTAATAGTTAATTAAGGATTTTTCACCAAAGCAATAGGAGTCTAATAATTCGAAGAGTAGCTCACGTATATTGATGAGTAGATTAGGTTGTAGCATGTGCCTTAGTCATTTTATCACTCTTGAGATTTAATCTATAGTTCGTTTCTCTTTCGTTCTTCGCTTGCTTACTCATTTTATTGCAATTTACTTTTGTCCATTTTCATTAATCATAAACTAAAAAACCTAGTCCTTGTGGTTCGACAACCCGGACTTACCGTCCACTTATTACTACACACAACTAGTGCACTTGCTACCAAAGCATGTTAGCTTCTAGCGTGTCACTACGCTCAAATTGGTTAAGCTCTTTTTGCATGGCTTCTACCTAACTTTAATCACTGAGCGCTTCATCCACTTTCTTTGGTTCCATTTGAGATAAGAAGCTTGCAAACATGGCCTCATTTATTGTAGCGGCTATAGTCTTCACAGATGCTCCAATATCTCCAATTACTAACTTTGGTGGATGATCTCTAAGCCATTTTCAGTCTGGTTGAAACGGGTTGAATGATTGATCAGACGCTTGATTAATTTACTCATGCGCTTGACTATCATTTTGCGTAGGCGCTTCACTATTCACAGTTCCAATTTACTCTTGATGAACATTCTCTTCATGATCATCAGCGTTTCTTGTAATCTTATCATCATTGATAATCTCATGAATAGTCTTAGGATTGGACACAATGATCTCATCGTCTTCATTAATATCACAAGAACCTTACTCGGTTCTTGGTTAGCATCATCAAACACAACATGAATGAATTCTTCAACTTTTGATTTGATCTTATTTAGGATGCGAAAACTCTTTCCATTTTTGGCATAGCCTAGAAAGATTCCTTCATCCGTCTTATGATCAAATGTCTTTAGATTTTGGGATCCATTGTTATGAATGAAACATTTTGAACTAAACACATGAAAATATGAAATATTAGGCTTACGTCCCTTCCATAATTCATATGGAGTCTTTTCATGTTGCTTGTTGATCATGCACCGGTTCTGAGTGTAGCAAGTGGTATTGATAGCATAGTCCTAGCGGCTTCCTTAAGCATTCCATAATTCATATGGAGTCTTTTCATGTTGCTTGTTGATCATGCACCGGTTCTGAGTGTAGCAAGTGGTATTGATAGCATAGTCCTAGCGGCTTCCTTAAGCATTCTGTTCCGACGCTCAGCCACACCATTTTGTTGAGGTGTTCTGGGCGCTGAATACTCATGAAGTATTCCAAAATCTTTACAAAACTTCTCAAGAATATGGTTAGTAAATTCAGTTCCCCTATTGCTTCTAATTCTTGTCACCTTCACATCTTTTGAGTTTTGTAATTGACGAATCAGAGCTGTGAGCTTGATACGAATTTCATCTTTGGATGATAGAAATTCTACCCATGTATAGCGTGAAAAATCATCAACTATTACGAGTGAATACTTTTTACCACTAACGCTCATGATTTGAATAGGCCCGAACAAATCTAAGTGCAATAATTCAAGTGTTCTAGATGTAGATAGATGAGGTTTCTTCTTGAAAGATGATTTAACTTGTTTATCCATTTGACATGCATCACATAAGCGATCTTTAGTAAAGGAACCTTTAGGTAATCCCTCTACAAGATTTAGCGATATTAATTGAGAGATTGTCTTAAAGGTAAGGTGATTCATTTTTCTATGCCACAATCAACCCAATTCATTTTGATTCTTAGCTACGAAACATGTAGGGTTGTTGTCTAATGTTGAACCCCAATCTACTAAATACACATTGTTTGTTCTTTTTCCTTTTAATTTAGTAGATCTAGTCTTAGCATCGTTAATATAGCAATAGTCACTTGAAAATTTAACTTCAAAGCCTTTATCACAGAATTGACTTATGCTTAAAATATTATGCTTAAGACCCTCAAAATAATATGCATCACTTATCATGATGTTCCCCCTATACATGATACATATACCTTTGGTTTTACCTTTTGAGTTACCACCGAATATAACTTGAGGACCATTGATTGTATGATAGTTGATCACAACATCCTTTGAGCCAGCATGTGTCTTGACGACCCGCTATCTGTATACCAAATTGAAGTATCGGTGTTGGCTTTAGGTACCTGCATTCAAAGGGCAGTTCTAATTCTTTTTAGGTACCCATTTTGTTTTGAGTCCTTCCTTGTTAGTAACATTAGTCTAAATTAGAATTTTCAGAACCCATATTTGCCTTGTCTTCATTACGGGAAGGTTGGCCTTCTTGGGTTTCGGTTTGTGTTGTGTGTGCTTCTTAGGTGTATAGTAATATCCTTGGTTATGATAATAATCATAGTCATAATCATAATTATCATAGTATCGATAATATGATCTGTATCGTTGTGGATATTGACGTTGATACTTCCTTGGTACTGGTTTAGGGTGCACTTTTGGTGCTGGACGCTTAGCGTTTGATTTACCTGTTGAAGGTGTCTCCTTAGCTTTTTGAGTGTTTGGATAAACGTTTTTCTGTGAATCATCCACTTTGGTCGTCCTTTGCCTGAGTCAGTGTTGACTTTCTCATTTGACCTTGTACCAATATCTCTTGGTTCATTCAGCGTTTGTCTGTTTGAACTCTCTTCAACAGAGACTACACCTTTTTCTTTGTTGGTTACCATAACCTTAGACGCTTTGGATTTGTGACCAAGTTTATCACAACCTAAACCGGTCTTTTCACCAAATAGTCTGGTTCCTTCAGTCACATTATCTAACGTTCTTGACGCTTTTGATAATGATGAGATAAGTTGCTCTAATTTTGCAAGTTTAGCGATCATTTCAGCTTCTCTCTTGACTATTATATCAATATCATTTTTTAATTGAGTAATTTCACTCTCAAGCGATTGATTCTTCTCAATACATTGTTACTGAATTTGCAATTCTGCCTTAAGCGTCATGTTATCACTTTTGAGCACTAAGATAATATTAACGTGATTTTGATATAATTTGGCAGCATCTTGACAATCTTTATAATATTTAGTTACTTTGTTAAGTAGTTCATCATAAGAAAGAGGATGAGATAATTCAGTGGTTACCTCAGATAGCGAGTCATCAAACGCTTCATCATCTCTCGCCATGAGACAAATGAATGCTGAGTTTCTTGATGGCTCATCATCACTACTTTCATCTGATGATTCCAAGTCCTCTTCAGGTGTGTAGAGTGGTTCCGATTCTGCTAGCCAGCCTTTTTGTCTAAGGTTGCTCCTGAATTGGTTTCTATCCGCTTGGTCTTGCTTTGTTGGCTTAGACACATTTGGATATGGGCAATTAACTTGGAAGTGCCCTGGTTTTCTGCAATTGTAACAAAGGTTCATTTTCATGTTTTGTTCATTTGTTAACCTTTTGGAAACATATGGCGCTGAGAGATTTTTATTTGGTGATGGAGACGCTTGATAGTGAGTTGTCACTGAAGGTTGAGGAGCAGAGTATACTAGCGCTTGATACTGAAGCGCTGGTGCTGGAGGAGTGGTTTGAAATGAGGTTTGTCCAGTGGGAGTTCTCTTTTCATGTCTTAGAAATTTATTAAATTTCTTGACTAACAAAGCCAATTCCATATCCTCGCTTGATTCTATCGCTTTCACCTCGGTGACTGATTTTCCCTTGTTCTTGATGTTAGCGATTAGGGCTCCGGATTCAGTCGATGTGTTGACTTCACCCAATTCAAACTCAAAAGCTCTTAGTTTCGAAAATACATCCTCTGGAGTTAACTTCTCCAATGTCTGAGATTCTCTCATGGCAACAGTCTTTATTAAGTATTTGCTTGGAAGACTTCTAAATATTTTGTTGACCATTTCTTTGTTGGTCAATTCTTTGTCTAGTGATGCTAATTCTGTGATGAACGATGTAAATCTCACATCCTGTTGGTCTAGAGTCTCATTTGATTGCATTTTGAAATGCTCAAATTTTTGCATGACCATTGAGAGCTTGTTTTCTCTCATTTGTGTTGATCCTTCACACACAGTAGCTAATTTGTCCCATATTTCTTTTGATGTTTTGCATAATTTGATTTTTTTGAATAATCCGTCATTGTCTATTAGCGCTGAGTATAGAGCGCTTCTCCTAACATTATCCAAGTTAGCTTTTTTCCGATCTTCTGGCGTCCATTCTAACTTTGGTTTCTCGACAAAACCATCTGGAGTAGCTTCAGTCACTCTAGGTGCTCGAGTTACAACTTCTATGATTTTCATGGGGCCATCTATAATTACATCACACATTTCATTATCATAGGAACATAGATAAGCAAATGCTCTAAGTTTCCATGAGTCATAGTTTGGCTCAATCAACTTTGGCATCTTGTTAAAAGCCATGATATGAAATTTTTAAAAGAAATTTAAAAGCGACTAAGTTTAGAAAAATGGATCTAAACAAGCAGTTACGCTTGAAAACGCTTAGGTTTCAACTTCAACTACTCTGATACCACTTGTTGGTCCTAAGTGGCACACAAAAGGGTCTAGAAGGGGGCGGGGGTTGAATAGACCTTGAATTCTTTTTTGACTTCTAAAAATCGTATCACTTTTGAAGTATTTTGAATGATTGGTAAGCTTAAGCGCTAGGTCAAGCGCTTGGATAAGATAACATGGACTTAGCAATTTCAACGATTACCAAAGTAGGATAATGTTTCAATCGCTTAATCAGGGTTAGCACAGTGGAAGTATTTTAGCTTAGCGTTTGGTTTTAGTTAATATTAGTCGCTTGACCGTTTTGAAAGCTTTTTTCAAGGATATAACATGAAATGAATAGTAAAGCAACAAAAGAGTAAATGACACAGGATATTTGAAAGGTTCACTGGGTGATGTAATCCCAGCTACGTCCTTCTTCTCCTTTTATCAGGGAGGATATTCGCTAAATCGATTATCGAAGAGTCACACAGAGACTTTTACAAAGTAGTGAGATTGGATATAGATCTCGGATCTCCTTGGTCACACAGAGTTCAAATCCAATAGAAATCTTCTATCCCCTTGCTTCTTTCATCCAAGAATAATGCAATTTACAACCGATCTCGGAACTCCTTGGTCACACAGATCTTAGCTCCAATAAAGATCTTCTTCCACAAACTTTTTTTACAAAAAAATACTGCCTGTAGATCAACAAACTTCCTCACTCAGACAAACGATGTTGAGAGGTTTATATAACAGGTTTGTTTGTTTTTGGGAAGTTCAAACAACTTTGGGATATCTCAATAATAATGTATGGTTTTTCTAAAAATAGGTTTGAGATATGGTGACTGTCTTTTCGGAATAGGTAAGAAAAACTTTGAAGGATTTTGGCTATGGAGTTTGTAAGCTTTTCTTTTTGTATATTCTATATACAACAGTTAGTATTAGTAAATGTGTAGGTTGATATCTTGTTGTCACTGTGTTACCGTGTCATGTGTTTTTGGATTTTGGCTGAGGAGACTATTTATAGTATCCTTGGGATTTGTCCGTTGGACAAAATTTTAGGAGCACGTTTTCCCAAACATTCCTTTTCTGACATTCCTGAATTTTGGCTATATTCAATTGGTCAGGCATGGTCTTGATTTATGGAATCCGACAGTCTTGGTCAAAGAGTAGCTTGCCCATAAGTTGTAGTGCATATATTTTAATAGCACGTATCCGACTTTTTATACACTTTGCTTTTATTTTCGTTGGAAATAAATATTAGTTTAATGATGCATTTGAGTCTTATGACTTGGGCTCTTGATTTCAGGTGACGCTAAAGCTGGAAGCTTTGAGTCGCTTGAACGCTTGAGTTTGGAAATTCTTGAGATAGGCTTTAAGCTCTTAACAGATGCTTAAGGTAGCTCTTCAATCTTCTCTTGACTTCAGACGCTGATCTTCAACATTATTCTTGATAGACTCACTCAGAATTCCATCAATAACTTGGTGTCAAAGATTTAGTCTAAAATCATTTAGTTCTTGAGTGCTTGATTCCAAAACTACCTGAAATAGTTCTTTAGCGTTTGACCGACGCTAAGAACTTAATCTTTCTCTTCATTATGACTTTGGACGCTTGATCTTCAACTTTATCTTCAGTAGACTCACTCAGAACTCTACTAGCGAATTAGTCTAAAAAGCTTAGTCTAAAATCTATAAAAATAAAAGTTACAAGCAGGTAAGTGAACTTTCAAAAACGCTTAAAACAATATTTTCTATGAAAGCATAAACTTACATTTTTGGGGTCTAACATAAAATCCTATCTTGTCATCATCAAAACATCTAACATGAAATTTCCTAACATGATTCTTCGATTATCAACTTAGTGGATTTCCTCCGAGTGTAAAGAAGAAGAAGGACGTGGCTGAGATTACATCACCCAGTGAACCTTACATATCTTGTGTTATTTGCTATTTTATTGCTTTACTTTACTTTTCACATCATATCTTTGAAAAGACTTTAAAACGGTTAAGCGACTATTTGACTAAAAGAACACTAAGCTTAAAAATCAACTCCGATGTGCTAACCCTGATTAAGCGATTGAAGCATTACCTTACTTTGGTAATTGTCAAAATCACTAAGTCTAAATTATCTTATCTTTAGTGCCTGACCTAGCGCTTTGCTTACCATGCATTCAAAATCTTAAAAAGTTATACAAAATTTTTGAAGTCAAAAAAGACTTCAGGGTCTATTCAACCCCCTCCCCCCTTTCTAGACCCTTTCGTATGCCACTTGAGACCACCATATGTATTCCCTAGAGAGAGAATATACATTACCTATATATATATATATATATATAGAGAGAGAGAGAGAGAGAGGCTATTGGTGGAATTGAGAGACATTGTAGTTAAATAGGAAAGATATTGTAGATATTTTGTATACCGTTTTCTTGTATATTAAGTTCTTTTCTTGTATATAAATTATCCTTTTCTTTTATATTAAGTTAGAATTTTATTGTATTCTCTCTCTTGTAAGAATTTATACCTTGGCTTGTATTACAGTTTTTGTTGGTCCCAAATGGCATATAGAAAGGATTTAGAAGGGGGGAGGGGTTAATAGACCCTGAAGTTATTTTCGAACGTCAAAAATTTTCTTGCCACAAAATGTTTGGAACACTTATGAAAAACTAAGCGCCTGGTCTAGGGCTTAAGTAAAGAGAACTTCGACTTAGTGATTTTGCAATTACCAAAGTAGGGTAACGCTTAGATCGCTTAATCAAAGTGTTTGAGATACATGGCATTCAGCTTTATCTAATTAATCGCTTAGTAAATTTTATTTACATTATGACAAGTATAAGAATGATGAATGATAAAACAATAAACATTAAAGAATACAAGGAATTATTAAGGTTCATTGGGTGATGTAATCCCAGCTACATCCTTTTTCTTCTTTTGCACTTGGAGGAATTCTTTAAATGATACTCAAAGTTTTCACACAAATGACTTCTACAAATAGTTAGTAACACCAAGATAATCTTAAGCTCATTTATCCACAGACTTCAACTCTCTAACATCTTTTCTCTATCAAGCTTCTTTCACCCAGAAATGATGCTTAATCTTCACCTGTTTCACACAGATGAATGGTTGGACGGTATTTATCACCAGGGTTTTATTTGATTTTTGGAAGTTCAAATAACATTGGATATCTCAATAATAGATCAAGATTCTTCTAAAGAAGATGTTTGATATATGGTGACTGTCTTTGAATTTGAAGAAAAGCATGGATGATTTGGAAATGAAGAATTTGAGCTTTTCTTGGAAGCATTTTGGACTTTGATTTATATCAGCAAAATCTTCCAATGGCCTGGATTGTTCCACATACTCGCGTCGAAATCGAGAAAGATCAAGTCATTTAGAATCACTGGCCTCAGATCATCAGCAGAGCTGCTGAATGCCACTGGCCAGCGCTGAATTTACAAGCGCACTTAACATTCTTTTCCAGTTTTACCCGCCAGAGGGCAAACTTGGCAACATAAATGATGTCAACCAATTGAATATCAAAATGGGGGAAAATATAGTGATACATTGGATGCACCATTGCTTGTACGTGTTAGGATTATACCCTCCATGCGACAGAGGAATTATATTTATTAGGGCATTACACTTATGTTGTACAAACTTTTATTCATTAATAAAGGCATAGTTTTTTGTTCATATCAATCTTGATGTCATTAATATAAGTATTGAACAAATAAGTCCAAGTTAATCAAAAGGGAGCTTCTACTCCTCAATGATCTGAGGAGAAGGATACTAGAAGCATCGGTTCCTTGTTTACTTAAACCAGAGTTAGCAAGTCGACGAGTCTTAATTAGGCATTTAGACCAGATTTGTCATGACCCAAAACCTCACTTTTCATTAAATCACACATTAGCATAAATACATGCATTTTGGTAGAGTGATAATTTTCGTTAATTAGACTGTACAATTTATTCAATTGTCGCGATTCGTGCTCGACCCTAAATATTCTATTGAAACATCATCTCATCTTCAACCTCACACACCCCTGAAAGGTGACTTGATTGGATTTTGGGGTCATACTATCATATTGGAATCTTTAAGGAGCAGTTTGTGAATGTTTTTAAAAGAAAGCTGAAATTGAACGTGTCAAGCTCTAAACTCACGGCCATATCTCACTCTTTCAGAAAGTGACACCTATAGTATTATCTATATACATAGATAGAGACATATATGCATAGTTACATAAAGATATATTATACACTAAATTCATTTTTCCTTTACCTTCAGGTACGCTCATCATTCCCGTCTTCATTTAGTTTCATGACATAATTGTAAATATTCTTAGTTCATTACTTTGAGTTATTATGGTCAATTAGTCCCTTCAGAATTAGATATCAACTAATTTATATTTAAATATTGTTGGTTTCCTAACATTCAATTTATTAAACTGTTCACGAGTAAAACTAATAATTCGATTTGCTTGACTAATTTGTGTTAAATGGTTAGTTAAGTTCTAAAGCTGCCTATACCCGAGCTTTTGAATGTATAACTAACTTATATATCTTCATTATATGTTTGAAGTGAATTATATGCTTATATTTTAGATGAAGAACACCTTGAAGGCCTGAAATAGACAGTAGTTTATGATAAATACATATTTAGTTAACTTGAATGCATGACAACCAGTTTCTGAAATTCCAGTTTCTGAAGTTAGACTTTAAAGCTGTAATTAGGTACCTAAAAGTGAGAATTTGGTTATGTGAAATTTTCTGGATACACTTGATTGTGTCTTGAACATCTCTGTACAATTTCGTAAAGATTGGAGTTCTGTGGATTTATCTAAAAATCGTTGAATAACACTGCCAGTCTGTCCGGCGGGATTGGCAAAGGCTACGGTTGTGAGCTTATTTGACTGATCTGGATATTTTGGATTAATCTGAAACTTTTACTGTCTCATTATACATGTATTTAGAGTATTTTCTAAACAGGTCGGAATTTTTCAGTTAACAGGGGATTTTCTATTAATTTTTGAGTCTATGGTGTCTGTTTTAGAAAACCTGTTGGGACAGCCTGTTTCGTTAATCGAATCCCCAAAGTGACAAGGAAAATAAATCTGGAATTACTATGTCATATTAGTCAATGTGTTATATCAAAGTTAGTTATGAATTTTGATGTGTTTAATAGGTCGAGATTCCAATAGAGGAGCTGAAAACGCCAACTAGACGAAGATACCTCGACGAACCAATATTTGTGAGTATAATTGGGTGACTTGATAATTCATTCCTTTGATTGATATTTGTAAATGAATCCTTTATTTGTCTACTTGTGTGATTTGGAAGCTTATGGTGTTGTGAACGTGGTTATATGATGATTGGGTGATGGAAACGAATGTGGTGAATATAATTCATTGTGTAATATATGTGAACTACATGAACTTTAACATGGTGAAAATGTTGTTGATGATATGATGATGAAAATGAGATACATGATATGAAAATGTATTCATCAGAGATAAGAGGTTCTGTTATGGCTGCTAATAACCCTGAGCCATGTGTTAAAAGAATTTCCAGTATAACTGGACCACAGAGTACCGTACGGCCACCCGAGTTCACTGAACTCCCATGTGTTATATGAATTACTGAGTGCCATGGCCATTATCGTGATCACGAACTACTCTTGGTTATAGCATACCATTAACAGTAAAAGAAAATGAGTAAGCACGTGCATCATGTGTTCGGAATGGTAGGAATTGAATGGGAAATGATCATGGATGATGTTCTTATGTGACTTCAAATGATTGATTGGTTGCTGATTTTTGTGTGTTTATGGGATGTTAAATATCTCGTTACATGATTATACTTGCTGAGTTTGCGACTCACCAAACGCAATGTTGTTTTTTTTTGTGTTGTAGATAGTATCGATCCGTGAAGTTGTGTACATAAAGCTGAAGCATGGATCAAAGGTCGGCTGGCTAGTTTTCAAGTCCTTCTCCCTCAGCTCATCATTTGCATATCATATAGGGCTTCTTTTGGTCGCTTGTAAAGGATAATTCCTAGATGTGTATATATTTTCCCTATGTTCATGTGTGAAATTTGTGAAACTAGCAAAGTTTGATGCTTCCGCTTGTATATGATGGTCGAATGGGTAAAATATAAATGTGTGCTTTTATTCTTTATGTATTTCGGGTAAGGGTGTTACAAGATTTGTGTGACGCAAGCTTTGACAAGGAGTGTCAGTCGGTCACTTTGGACGGTAGGAGCTTGGTCATAGATATGTTAATGGAATTGATATATTCAAACACGGCTCGCCGTAATTCAATCATGTGGGCATTTACCCTTGGATAGTCAATGATTGAATTACTGGTCGTTGTAGTGTGCGTGAACCTTAGACCTGAGGATTCACGAAAATTGGACACTAAACGAGTTATTAGAATAGTTAGATCCATGTCACCCTTTGGTGGGATCGACCTTGAAGTGGGGTTCAAAAGGACAAATGGCAAATGTTCGGTGATTGCCAATAGGGGATTCACTGTCTCGGGTAGTAACGAGTTAACGTCATGTGCGATCATAGGCAAATAAAATTATAAGTCTTTAGCAAAAGCAGGAGATCTAACTTATGTATAGTACATAAGGGTAGTTCAATAATTTCATCTTACTATGATTCCCTAAAAGCACACATCGAGTCATGTGAGTTTGACATATTCCATGACTCTCACTCGATCTGGATGTTACAGTGAATGGCTTATACTCACATGGTATCTGTGACCTAAAGGTTCATATTGATCTATTCATTTCAATTGGGTTTCCATGTGAGTCCACATGACTGGCTTAGTGACACTCATATCCTTGGTTTCTTCCCAATGTCAATTGAAACAAACTTAGAGAGTCACACTTAAAAGGAATTGAGCAAAGAGAATTCTCGTTGTCAATAACATAAAATAGGTTATTTGTTATTTGATGAGCAAATTAATTAATTTGATTAATTGAATTAATGAAAATAAATTAATAATAAATAATTAGATGTATTTATTATGAACACATTAATTTATTTAATTAATTAGATTAATGAAAATAAATTAATTATAATAAATAAATAGACTTATTTATTATACTCATCATTTTATTAAATAATTAGATTATTAAATTTGGAGTAATATTAATTAGTAATATATTTTAATTAGATTAAAATATATTGGGCCTAATTAATAATTAAACTATGTTGAAAGTCAACTTAGCTCAACTAAGGATGAGGGGCGTGTGTTAGGCTAATTATAGAGGAGTTGGATGGGCTCAAGGAATTAGTTAATTCCAAGCCCATCACTCCTTATAAATACCTAACACTGGTTCAGTCAAAACCCAACACCCACAATTAGACTTGACAGCAAAGAAAGAAGAGAAAAAAAATTCTCTCCCCCCTTGCATAAGCAGTCGGCCATAGTGGTTATTGAAGGTCGAGGATTTTTCTTCGAAGCTCGTTCCGGCGTGATATCTAGAAGGAGGAGTTTTGAATTGCTGCTATCCAAAAGATCAAGACTTTCATTAAAATTAAAAGGTTAGTAAAAAGAATGAAATTAGATTTCATCTTCGTGCTTATTTTTCGAAAATTACATGAAAAATTATTAAAACCCAAAAGTGATCGAATTGTGAATCCGGATTTGTTTTTATCGTTTCCGCTGCGCATGAATACAGGATTCACAATAGTACGATGTTAAGGGTAGCGACTTAAATGCGTTGAGATTGCTAAGTTCACTTAGACCTAAATCGATCACAATTGTAGAACAGGATTTGAATCACGAGGGGAGTTTTCTGGGGCGGTTCGTAGAGGCGTTGCATTATTATTGGGCTTTGTTTGATGTGTTAGGGGAAGGGTTAGGGCCGGAGAGCGTGGAGAGGCACATGGTGGAGAAACAACTTTTCGGGAGTGAGATTAGAAACATTGTGGCGGTTGGCCGGCTGAAGAGGACGGGAGAGGTGAAGGTGGAGAGATGGGGAGATGAGTTGGTTTGTGTAGGGTTTAGACCTATTTCACTTACGGGTAACCCAGCCGCACAAGCAAGCCTATTGCTTAGGATGTTCCCATGGCAAGGGTATACTTTAGTGGAGGAGAATGGATGTTTGAAATTGAGGTGGAAAGATTTGTCGTTGCTCACGGCCTCAGCTTGGCAACTGTCGGATTAGAATGAGTGGCTCGGGTGTGAGAATGGAAATGGAATCTTATTCTGGACGTACATCGGCTCAAAAGCAAGCAAGCAGATGTCGATGATGGGGTTGAAGCTCTTATCAATGTGAAAAATGGATATGAGATTGATGGAGGGACATGAATGATATTGAAAGGTGAATTTGCTCTTGTTCACTTGGTTTAAGCATAGTGATACATTGTATTTGTTCATTAATGATTATAGAGTATTATTCTTTCATGGTTATAAGTATTCATGGGGTGCATTATACTTGGTCTTTTATGGATGATGATGATTCTTGGATATGGTAATGTAACTTTTTGATAAGAAAGGAAACTTCACAAAAAATCTATTGCAAATTTGCGAGGATTTAATTTCAATTTCAGTCTTAATGTCACCATTACCACTTCAAATCTGCTATTTCAAAATGTGTTTCAATTAATTAAACCTCGTACATGTACAATAAGTGTGTGCAATTCACAAATAAGTATACAATTAAGGAATAATTTATATAATTTTGTGTGCACGTGCAACGGGAAATACAAGATGAAACAAGCTTTTTTTTTTTTTAATAGAAGATGAAACAAGATTTGCTATTCTCATACCGGATCAAAATAGTAGATTTTGTTATCTCAAACACATTTAGTCTATGAAAGGGTCTCCGACTTGGGATATACATGAGTCAGCAGGAAAATTAGTGTAAAATTAAAGTATGAATGATTGAAAAAACACTTACTGCTCCGTAAAAAAATATTTACTACTACATTCAACATCTTCATTCACTTAACTTGCTATGTAGAATTCAAAGAAAACTAACATCGTATGTTTGTTGTTCTATCTTTATTTGTGCAACATATGATAGAAATGATATACATATTACATAGATCTACTTATCGTTTTATTTTCCCATTTTTCCTGTTTACAAAGTAACGTCGTCTCGCATGTTATGTTATATGAATGGTATAAACTAATCCAGACATAATTTAAAGCATAATTTAACTTAAAAGAACAAATACCAAAAAGAAAACTTGATTACAATCAAGAAAAATATATGTTCTTGTTCTTTCTTCCCTGATATATTAACTACATGTGAGGAATCAAATGAAAACCAAATATTCTGACCAAAGATCATAATCCAAACACAAAATGCGATACAAATAAAAGCTTTCATTTGTGCTTTCTGCAAATAACAAACTAATTAAGGAGCCAAATGAATTCCCAAAAAACAAAATAATAAAATAATTAAAAAAAACCTCAATATGGAAGCAAATTCCAAACATGAACACCAAACATCTAATATCTTTTCCCAAACATCTCTCTCTACATCTCTCTCTAAACGTTAATTTTTTTTTTTTTTCCTCCGCCGACGATGATTTGGTGAAGCAGTTGTGTACATCACCATTATTACCACTATCATCGTCGGCGGGTTGGGTTGGAGTATCCTCTTCAAATTATACATCATATCTTCAAATCTGACGAGACGGATATGGATCTAACTTGACAGAGACAGATCTACGAGATAAAGACGGATGATACATAAATTTTTATATAGCGTTTTAGATTTTTTATTTTGTATTTTATTTTCTCTCTCGTATGGGAGCTTGGTTTCTCTCTCGAATGAGAGTTTTGTCTCTCCTTAAATAAGAGTTGCACAAGAATTTTCTTGTGTTCATTTGTGAGTTTTTAAGATTTGTTATTTTCAAGAAACTTGATAGTTGGTGTTTCACATGTTCTTACTACATCATTTGAGTCGATATGAATTGTATTGTTTCGGCCGTTCTAAACTTTCGATTGAATGATATATAAAATCGATTTTTCTTAAAAAAAAAAAAAAAAAAAAAAACCAACTTTGGATTCTCCTTCTCGAGCCATACCCGGTTGGCCTTTGTGAGACCTCCATAAATCCTTTACCACTGATTGATTGGAGTGAGTAATTGCAGAAATTTCGAACAGAGATCTAGTCCGGTATACAATCATATAAGTATAGGTAATACTTATATCGAAGCAACTCCTAACATATTAAGGGGAAAGCGTTTTCATTGTGTTCTTTTTTATATCTGATTTTGACAAGAAATGGTATTTTTACGTACTCCTCATAAATACTGACATTCATAGTATAAAGTTATTATTGATTACGTTTATCAAAACAGTGATTACGTTTATTATTCAAAAGCCCCCTTGTGCTAAAAGAAATTATCAACTTGCCCCTCGTATTCTTTAGAAATATACTCATGGCCTTCTTAAACATATTTTACCTTTGAATTTTCTTGTGAAAACGAAAATACCCTTGTACTTTGAAAATATTTAAACTATATTTATTTTATTTTATAATTATTTTTTATTTAATTTTTTATTTCTTTATTCTTTTATCTAACCTTCTTCGTCCGCAAAACCTCCATCTCCAACCTCCTATACACCACCATCACCACCACCATTATTAAACTTATTATTATTATATATATATATATGTCTACAATACATGAAGACATATATATACACTGGCAGCGGCCAGCGGTGGGCATTGATTGGTGATGCAATTGGTGGCAATTTGTAGGCCATAGGCAGAGGGTGTTGGGTGGTGGTTTTGGGAGCTAAAATTGTGGATATGGTGGTGGTTTTGGAGGTTGAAATGGTGGAAATGGTGGTGGGTTTGGGGTGGAAATGGTGGTGGGTTTGGGGTGGAAATGGTGGAAATGATGGTAGACTTGGGTGGTGGTTTTGGGGGCGGAAATGGTGGAAATGGTGGTGGATTTGGGGATAAAGCGGCGGCGGCAAGCGGTGGTGGTGGGAGGATTAGACAGACGGGTGTGTGTGTATATATATATATATATATATACATTTTCAAATATCTTTTATAATTTTAAAATATTAAATTGAATAAATAGATAGTTATTTAATATAACCCTTTTGATTTATCTCATGAGATCAATGGTGTTAGATCAGGGGTAAATTGGTCTTTCAAAGGCAGAAAAATTACAATCATTCGCACATAGCACGAGTGAGGCGTATAGGGGGGTAAATTGTATCTTTATTTTTTTCACATTGGGGTGTTCTGTGAAGTTTTTTTATCTCAAGGGGGCTTTTGAAGAATAACAACTATCACGGGGATACAGATGATTTTCCTCTTAATTTATCTAAAAGGAAAATGATCTTTTTTAGTAGCATAACAATAATGTAAAGTAAATTACGGTTGATTTTCAAGTAAAATAAATAAACTATGCTATTTAATAATTTGTGGTATATAAGCATTGTATATATTAGGATCTAAAGTCATAGGGAATAAGGCTACATTCTTCAAATCTTCATATATTTAGAAATATTAAAAGACGATGATACGATATGCATTTTGCAAGTCAACTTAAGAAAGCTAACCTTTTCTTTCAATTTAGCATCAGCTAACTGCTCAACATCTTTCACTTGGTTTTCCAAAAAGAAGGATTTCTATTTTCTTAGTTTCAATTTCTTCCAACGAATATATGCTTCAAAGCAGCTGCACGTTCCAGTTCTTTCTCGGAACTTGACTCTTTCTGTTTTCAAGCAACGAAAACATAACTAGTCAATAATATATTTCTTTTTTTTCAAAAAGCAGAACAATTACTATACAACTAAACAATACATGTTTACACCTTTTATCAAGAACAAGTTTATTATCTGATTGTTAAAATATGCATTACCTCTTCTTTTAATTTCTTCAAGATGTACAATCATTGTTTGAAGATCCTTCTTGGAACTTTGAAAAGTCTCGTCGAGCAAATTGTTCACTTCCATAACAGAAGATATCGGCACGATAAAAAGATGATCAAATAAATATTTTGAGTCACAAAAAGAGATTAAAAAAAAAAAAAACATTCCCGTAACAATACTAACCTGAGATTGTAGCTTCTCGCTTTCAGAAGCGAGCCGACGTGTCAGCTCTTCTATTTCATTTCTGGCAGTTTTCAGTTCTTCAGCTTTATCATCTTTCTTAGACAAAACAATAGACAATTTTGTCTGTAAATCACTATTATATGAGTCCAAATCTTGAGTAAGCTTTGAGTTTGCTTCAACTAATGCCCCCACACTCCTTCTCTAACTGACTCGATTTCAACGGAATTTGTTCCAATTCTAAGTCCCAACTTTTCAAAACTGCCGATGCTTCCTTACCCCATTCTTCATAAGCTTTTAGCTTCTCATGCTAGTCCTTAGCTTCTGAATCACTTAAATTACATTTTAGTACAGCTTCTTCCAATCTCGCTTCTGCTTCTGAAATGCGGGCTTCAGCTGCGGAATGAAATTCAGAGACTTTAGAGTGATTTTCGGTTAATTCAGTGATTGTGTTCATATGAGAAGCAAGCTGCTCTTGATAACTGTTGACTTCATTTTCAAGAACTTGTACTTTCTCATACAAAACTTTTGCCTCGGAATCTCTGTTGGTGAATTTGCCAATTGCTTCTTGGAATTTTAAATCCGAGTCCCTTATGAGGGTCTGATGTGACAATTCGAGTTTTGTGCTTCTTGCATTTGCTTTCTCCAAAAGTTGGCTTCGTTGCTCTAGCTTTTCCTCAGCTTGCTTAAGCTTATCCAAAAGCTCATTTTCCCTTATCCCAGTAGCTTTAAGGTCATTTTCAATGCTCTCCAACTTCTGTTGCGAAATATGTTAAGGTATAAATCCCCTTGAGTATTATTAATCATAAAGAGAGTTTATATAGAGTACAAAAGAAAGACTTATAAAGGAAATAAACTACTAAGCATAGACAAATAAATAAGGAAATAAATAACTAGAGACATATACTAATCATTAATCTAACACCCTCCCATAGTCACAACGGGAGACTCGCGGACGTTGAGACTGGAGCGAAATTCATTAAACAGTGCAGACGATAAACCTTTGGTGAAGATATCAATAAATTGGCGAGACAAAAACATGCAAAACATGAACTTCACCTAATGTAAACTTTTCACGTACAAAATGTAAATCCAATTCGACATGTTTGGTACGTTGGTGTTGTATGGGATTAGAAGACAGGTAAACAGCGCTTATGTTGTCACAAAAAACAAGAGTAGCATGAGGAAGAGGATAGTGAAGTTCAAGAAGAAGATGACGAAGCCAAGAAAGTTCAGCAACGACATTGGCAACACCCCGGTATTCGACTTCAGCACTAGAGCGAGAGACAACGTGCTGACATTTGGAAGACCAAGACATAAGATTATCACCAAGAAAGACATAGTAACCAGACGTGGAACGACGAGTATTAGAACAACCAGCCCAGTCAGCATCAAAGTAAGCAATTGATTGAGTAGAGGAAGAAGGACGAATGGATAAACCGTGAGAAAGAGTACCGCGTAGATAGCGAAGAACACATTTTAAGGCAAGCATATGATGAATGCGAGGGTCATGCATAAACAGACAGAGTTGTTGAATAGAAAAAGAGATATTAGGATGAGTAAAAGTGAGATATTGTAGTGCACCAGCTAAACTACGATAAAGAGTGGGATCAGGGTATGGTTCAGAGGAGGAAGATGAGAGCTTGGCTTGGGAGTCAGCAGGAGTAGATGCAGAATTACACATAGACATGTTAGCACAGTCAAGGATTTCTAGAGCATATTTTTCTTGGGAGAGAAAAAGACCAGAAGAAGAATGAGTAACAGAAATGCCTAAAAAATAATGAAGATGACCTGAGTCAGTCATGGCAAACTCGGACGAGAGGGGAGAAGTAAGACGAGAGAGAAGAGATGAAGAGGAGGTGGTGAGAACGATATCATCAACATACAACAGAAGAAAAGCAGTGGAAGAAGATTGTCTAAACACGAAGAGGGAAGGGTCAGACCTACTACTGATGAATCCAAGAGAGGAAAGAAAAGTGGCAAATTGATGGTGCCAAGCACGAGGATCTTGCTTTAGACCATATAGAGCCTTTTTAGGAAGACAAACATGATTAAGGAAGGCAGGATCGGTGTAACCAGGGGGTTGTTTCATGTAGACCATTTCAGAAAGATGACCATGAAGAAATACGTTTTTAACATCAAGTTGATGAAGAGGCCAAGAAGAAGAGACAGCAATGCTAAGGACAGTGCAAATGGTGGCAGGTTCCACAACCGGACTAGACGTGTCATCGTAATCAATACCGGGTTGTTGAGTAAATCCTTGAGTGACGAGACGAGCTTTATAGCATCCAAGAGATCCATCTAAGCGGAATTTGTGGCGGAAGATCCATTTAGAGTCGACAAGATTAATATTGGGAGGAGGAGGAACAAACTCCCATGTAGCATTAGATTGGAGAGCATAGAGCTCGTTATCTATGTCTTGTTTCCACTGGGAAACACGCAGAGCTTGGGTATAGGAACGAGGTAAAAGAGAGAGGGAAGAAGAAGGAGAAGACAAAAGATTAAACAGAGTACGAGGGTGAACGATACTAGATTTTGAACAAGTAATCATAGGATGGAGGGATGTAGAAGCATTCGGAGGAGGATAAGAAGGGGATGATGACGTGGCTGCTGACTTGGATGATAACATGGCAGGGGCTGATGATGTGTCAGCGGACGTGGAGGATGACGTGGGAGAAGAAGTGGCAGGGGCTGCTGACGTGGCAGATGATGGGGAGAATGAAGTGGCAGGAGCGGCTGACGTGACAGTTGATGGGATAGGGGGTGACGAGGCAGTGAGCGTGTTGGATGAGTGGACAAGAGGGGGTGACGAGGCAGCAAGCGTGTTGGATGACTGGACAAGAGGGGATGACGTAGCCGCGGGGAAGCCGGGCGGAGGGCCATGTGGGGGAGAAGGAGAACTACCTGAAAAGAAAGTGGATGAGAGAGGAGGTGAATCAGAGTCGGTTTGAAGAAAGTCATAAAACGGGGAGGGCGTAGGAGAAGAAATGGATGGATAAGGGAAGACGGATTCATCGAACACGATGTGACGAGAAATGATAATTTTGTTGGTGTGGAGATCAAGACATCGGTAACCTTTGTGATGAGATGGATATCCTAAAAAAAGATAAGGAGAGGGGCGAGTTTGTGAGGAGTTGTAGCAGAAAGATTCGGGTAGCAGAGGCAGCCGAAAACACGAAGATGGTCATAGGTGGGGGAGAGATTATAGAGAAGTTGAAACGGAGTGCGATAAGATAATGTGGTTGTAGGAAGAATATTGAGAAGATGGACAGCCATGTGTAGGGCTTCGACCCAGAATGAAGGAGGTAAAGAAGACTGAAACAGGAGAGTGTGAATTATATTATTTACAGTTTGAATAGTGTGCTCGGCTTTGCCATTTTGTTGAGAGGTGTGGGGGCAAGAAAAATGAAATTTAATTTCATTATTATTAAAAAAAGAGTGAAAAGATTTGTTATCAAATTCACCACCGTTGTCACATTGAAAAGATTTTATAGTGCAGTTAAATTGCATTTGGACATAAGTGTAAAAAGACAAAAACACGAAACGAATCCGATTTATTTCGCAAGGGAAAAATCCATAAGAAATGCGAGAAACCATCTAAAAAAAGAATATAATATTTAAAACCACTAATACTTGGAACTGGGGAGGTCCATAAATTTGAATGAATAATATCAAATAAACGAGAACTAGTCGAAGTAGAATTAAAGAAAGGTAGACGTTTGTGCTTGCCTAATTGACAAGCATGACATAGAGAACGAGAAAAAGTTTTATTACAAGAAATAAATTTGCGACTATGAAGAAAAGAGAAAATAGCAGCTCCGAGGTGACCGAGACGACGATGCCAGGTGTCGGGATCAATGGAAGAGGTAGAGGAGACGAGAGCAGTGGAGGAGAGACGAAGAAGGTAGAGGTCGCCATCACTGTCACTTCGGAGAAGAAGAGAGTCGGTCCTAAGATCCTTTACAGAAAAACGGAAGGGGTCAAATTCAATGGAGCAATTATTTTCACGAGTAAATTGACGAACAGAAATTAAATTTTTAACTAAGAAAGGGGAGACAAGAATATTAGACATAGTAAATGAATGAGAAGACAAGGGTAAAGAAAAAGAACCAATGGAAGTGAGAGGAAGAATAGCACCATTACCAACCGTAATTGAATTTGAATTTAAATTAGGTACGATATTAAATAACTTACCTTGGTTGGGTGTCATGTGAGAGCTAGATCCCGTGTCGAGGTACCAATTTTCATCAGGCTAAGAAAGAGATGTTTGTGGGCTGTGATGGAGAAGGAGGGGTTGCATTGAAGGCCTGATGTGGAGCCCAGTGAGGCTTTGGGCCAAGTAAACCAGCGCCTGGAGAGGGAGAGGGGCTTGCTGGAGCGGAAGTGGGCTGGACTGTTGGAGCCCACGCAGAATGGGTGGAAGCAGACACGGCAGTAGTGGGCTAAGTGGGGGAGGCCCAAAACGTTGAGTTTGGAGAAGATGCTGGGCCGACTACAGTTGTGGAGGATACCAAATGTGGGCCAATTATTTTTGGGCCGTGTGGAGTGTTCTGGACCAGCTGAAATGAAAATCCAGGAGGGAGCCTAGCAGTATTGTTAAATCCGATAGAAGGCCTAGGCTGCTGTCCGTGAGAAAGGCCACCACCGTGGCCTTGATACCGACCGTTTCCCCTACCACAATTTTTTTCGTTGTTGTTACGATACGTGTTTCGATTTTGGTTCGGGTTAGGGGTTTGAGAGAGAATGGCAGTGGCCAAATTATTGGACGAGATGGGAGAGGAAAAACGGGACTCACGAGATTCGTGAAGAAGGAGGAGATTACGAAACTTCTGAAAAAGAAGGAAGGGGAGATTTTGTTGTGATAACAGGGGAAGGTAGGATTCGGGAAAACCTTTGCAAGAGTTGTAATATGAAATTTGACAGGACTATCAAGATTGGATAAATTATCGGCTAAGAATTTCATCTCTTGGCAATATTTGGAAATTGAGAGAGACCCTTTTTGTAAATTTTAAAAATGTTCATTAATTTGAAGCGAACATGAGGGTTTATTCTTACAAAAGTTTTCTTCAATGGAGAACTATAAATCATGAGAAGTGGCGTATTCTAAATTGATATTTTTCAAAAGTTGAAGGTCGACAGTAGAATAAAACCACCATTTAATGGTGGAATCAATAGCAAACCATTCATCATCTTGATCATTAGCAGGTTTTGATTGACCAGAGATATGGTGAAAAACATAATAACTGCGAGATAAATCCATAAACATACCACGCCAAAGTTTATAATTTGAGTCAGAATTGGTTAATTTGAAACCAAAAGATGTTTGAACATTACCGGCGGCGAGAGAAGGATGAAGGACGGATGGTTTAGAGGATTGTTTGTCAGTTTCGGAGGTGACAGTGACATTATGAAATCGAAACACGTAACAATAACAATAACGAAAGAAGCGAGTAGAGAGAGACGGCAAGTATTGTACCGAGAGGATGAAAAACCTTACCACGAAAAATTAAAAAATTCAGCCGTAGGAGATCGAGGGGGCTGCTGGACGAAAAACTTGGTCACCGAACCGCGAGATGTGTGCGAGTTGAAGACTGATGTAGTGAAGAGACGATGCGTTGAGGGGAACAACGACTGATTTGGGGTGGGAAAATATGTAAAACAAATTAAGGCTCACCGGCGGCAATGGAGGAAGGAGGGCGGTGGTAAGAGGGCCTAGGAACTAGGTTTTGGCTAATACCATGTTAAGGTATAAATTCCCTTGAGTATTATTAATCATAAAGAGAGTTTATATAGAGTACAAAAGAAAGACTTATAAAGGAAATAAACTACTAAGCATAGACAAATAAATAAGGAAATAAATAACTAGAGACCTATACTAATTATTAATCTAACAAAATATTCAGTTCGTCCCGCAAGATGTTACGCAGAATTTCCAGCTTTTCCTCTGCTTCGGAGACTTTCTCGAGCAGATTTTTGTGATTACATTCGAGATCTTCGTGTTTCTTTGCGCTTTCTTGATGCTGCTCTTTTGTCAGCAAGAGTTCATCCTTCAAGTGCGTGTTTATGGATTCAGATTCCTTCAGTGCACTAGAAATTCTCTGCAGTTCATGCTCGAGCTCGTTAACTTTTTCTTGTGACTCTAGCAACTCTTGTGTCGTCTCGGGATCGTTAGGCGTGCGCTCGACGACATGTGGTTTTTCATCTGCAACACAAGTTGGTTCCTTCTCTACTTTTATGAACTCGCCTTCGATGTTCGCTTCTTCTTCGTCTTTCTTTCCTTCCCCCTTCATCTTGTTAATGGTGTTCTCTTCTACTATCTGACAACAAAAACATTTTGCAAAAAATAAGAATCACGTTCTATCTTTCAATATACTACTAGAGTCAGAAAATTAAAAAAAATTCCTCTCTAACAACTTAAATTGCATACTATTCAAGCATGATAAAGGCTTCGGATCAACGCCTTGAACTAATAAATACTTTCTCAGTCCAAACTTAATACATGTGTTTGTGCTGTCGATCAATCAATTTGACTATATTTTAAAACAAGGGAAATCACTAAAAACCACCTAAAAACCCAACCTACAAACTTTTCATTCAAAAAAAACACAAAAGTTAACATTAACAACTTTTTGGACTAAATTGTCTTTCATTTCTTAAGTTAAGAATTGATCAATTAAATTTTTTATCGAAATATTTTGGTTTATATTTTTAAATTGATACATTGTATAATAAAAGTTTTAGTTTTTTAATATTAAAATTCGTATATAATATTTTTTTTAACTTTAACATGATAATTATCTATATATACCCTATAATAATTTTTGAAAATACTAAAAAATCTGAAAAAATTATAATTATAATTAATATCAATTAGCAATATAAAAGTTCTGAACAAATAAATTTTCATACAAAAGTATAATTGATTAATTATTAATCAGGAAGACTAAGGGCAATTAAGTTCATAAAATTAATTTACCCTAAATTTTGGGTTTTTTTGAATGAAAAGTTGATGGTATGAGTTTTTTTTATTGAAAAATATTATCATGAGTTTTCTTGATATAAAAGTTTGTTTTGAGGGGTTTTTAGTAATTTTCCCAAATAAATAAATAATAAATAGAGAGATGATATTCACACTCCAATAAACAGTAATAATATTCCACTTTAACTTTTTTCCTTAAGTAATTGACGGTTGCCTATCATTTAATGAAAAAATTCTTGTAACAAATAAATATTTTTAGTTATGGTAAAGACTTCAACTATGGCGAAATGTAAAATAAAGATGTTTATGTGAAAGAATAAAACTAATTGTTTTTTATTTCATCAATTTAATTAATTTCGATATTTTGTAAAGTATCTGATATCCATTTAGATTTTCTTAATATTACGTGATGCTTTGTCCACCTATTTTTAATTATTTTAGTATCCTGTTCAACATTAGAATATTCACGCGGCGAAACCATCAATTATTAATTCGCTGATGATTGATTTAACATTACAAGTATAAATAAAACAAAGAAAGTAATACATAAAAGAATATTTTCGACAATTGCTTCATGTATTGAGAAATTGGAAAAGGAGGCAAAAGCGGTCTTCCATAAATAAAAGAATAATATTTTTCATTCTACGTTACTTATCACAAGATAATACAATTATGTTTCCTCCTTAACCCATAGGCAATCTCATTTGTTTTAGAAAATGCTGAAAATAAGTGCTTTTAGCCTTTTGTAGAGTACATGTGTAAACTCTCCGACAAATAATTTCACCAATTTTGTACAATCCCAATTGATTAGCATTATTTTGTTCAATATTAACATTATAAAAAAATTAATGTTATGTGATATTTCAAAGACCATACAATTTGACTGTATATTGCAGGCACAAAAAAAAAAACTATATAATTTTGAGAAGGACAAATATATGAAAATTATTAGCAACCATAAATTCAAAAAATAAAAAGTAGAGATTTTAATTTTTACCTTAATAGGAACACCATTGCTCTCAGCATCCTCTGTCACCTTTGTCACTGGTATTTCCTGACTCGCAAGTGTCTCTTCTGCCATGACTGAATTAATTGTATCTTACTGTAAATTGAGATCCTGATAATTTAAATAAAGAATAAGATAATTTATGTAAAGAATAGGATAAATGTTCATGTAGACACCAAAATTTAGCCAGTCCAGAAAAAATTAAACAAGTGAATTGTTCATGTAACATTTCAAACATTGCAAGCAAAAAACAGATATTACAATTGATCATAAATATTACTATCGAATAGTGATCACAAATAAGTGAGTCGTACAGCGAATTTCTCTCGTTCTTTTCTTCTTTATTTCTTCTTTCGTTTGTCCTCTTCTTTTGAAGATATATTAGTGAGGTTGAGGTTTGAACCATTTGATGATAAATATATTGTTGAAAACTTGTGAAATTTGATTAGTATTGCAAAAATTTCTGAAATATTTGATGATATAAAGTTTCTGAAATTTATAGATTTAATGAATATTGCTGAAATCTGAATCATCTGATGATAAACTTAATGTTGAAAATTTGATGAATATTATTACTGAAATCTTTGAAATATTTGATGATAAAAAGTTTTTGAAATTTATAAATTCAATGCATATTGCTGAAATTAAAGTTTGTGAAATTTGATGAATATTGCTGAAATTTATTAAGTACTTGATGATATAAAGTTTCTCAAATTTTATAAATTTCATATGGCTGAAATTGGAAAATTTATGAAATTTGATGAATATTGCTTGAAATGTTTTAAGAATTGATGAAATAGAATTTCTGAAATTTATAAATTTAATGAATATTGCTGAAATCTGAATATTTGATGAGATATATGTCAATAAACATAATAAAAATTTAATGATTATATATTGCTGAAATTGATTTTTTTTTTATGATAAATTGCAGGAAATTAAACACGATATCAAAGAGAGAATAATGTGATGTTGGGAAGTGGAATATGTAATAAAATCATCTTTATCTGTTTGTGGCTGACTAAAATTAAATAATGCAATTGGAGTGCTTGAATTGACAACAGGTCCCACAGGCATTATGTAATTGTTTAAAATATTCATTATACTAAGATAATAATCAAAGCATAGTTATAATTATGAAAAAAATTCGTATAAAAATAAATATAATATAAAATTTTAAAATTTCTTAGTGGGACCCATCACATCATAATTGCTGGCTGCACACTTGTGACCTGAGAGTACCAATATTTAGAAAAAGATTCAATCTTTAATTATTAATATATTTATCTTCCAAATACGTGTGAGAAAAAGAGTTTTAGGAGTGAGAGTAAGTAAATAAAATTCTTGTGTCGTCTCGGGATCGTTAGGCGTGCGCTCGACGACATTTGGTTTTTCATCTGCAACACAAGTTGGTTCCTTCTCTACTTTTATGAACTCGCCTTCGATGTTCGCTTCTTCTTCGTCTTTCTTTCCTTCCCCCTTCATCTTGTTAATGGTGTTCTCTTCTACTATCTGACAACAAAAACATTTTGCAAAATGAAAGAATCACGTTCTATCTTCTCAAAAAAAAAAAAATCATAATATATAAAAGGCTTCGGATCAACGCCTTGAACTCATAAATACTTTCAGTCCAAACTTAATACATTTGTTTGTGCTGTCGATCATTCAGTTTGACTATATTTTAAAACAATAAGGAAAATCACTAAAATGCACCTAAAATAAATTATTGTATTCATAAAACACATGAAGATATTTTTCAAGTTTACACAAATTTTGCATTCAAAAAAACACAAAAGTTAAGATTAACAACTTTTTGGACTAAATTGCCCATCATTTCTTAAATTAAGAATTGATCAATTAAATTTTTTGTATCTAAATGTTTTGATTTAGATTTTTCAGCAAATTGATACATTGTATAATTAAAGTTCTTGTTTTTAATATTAAAATTTTTATATATTTTTTTTAAACTTTAACATGGTAATTATCTATATATATCCTTTTAATAATTTTTAAAAATACTTAAAAATCTGAAAAAATAAAATTAAAATTAATATCAATTATCAATAAAAGTTCTGAAAAATAAATTTCCATACAAAAGTACAATGGATTAGTTATTAATCAGGAAGGCTAAGGGCAACTAAGTCCATAAAATGTATTAAACCTAAATTTTGGATTTTTGAATGAAAAGTTGGTGGAATGAGTTTTTTTATTAAAAAATATTATCATGGGTGGATATAAAAATTTATTTTGAGGGGTTTTTAATAATTTTTCCTAATAAATAAATAATAAATAGAGTGATGATATTCACACTCCACTAAACAGTAAAAATATTTCACTTTAACTTTTTTTTCTTAAATAATTGACAATATTGCCCATCATTAAATGAAACAAATTCTTACAAAAAATAAATATTTTTAATTATGGTAAAAACTTCAATTATGGCAAAATGTAGAATAAAGATTTTATGTGAAAGAATAAAACTCATTGTTTTTTATTTCATCAATTTAATTAATTTCGTATATTTTGTTATTTACCTGATATCCATTTAGATTTTTTTAATAATACGTGATCCTTTGTCCACTTATTTTTAAATATTTTAGTATCTTGTTCAACATTAGAATATTCAAGTGGCGAAACCATCAATTATCATTTTGCGGATGATTATTTTTACATGACAAGTGTAAATAAAACCAAGAAAGCAATGCATAAAAGAATATTTTCGATAATTGCTTCATGTATTGAGAAATTGGAAAAGGAGGCAAAAGCCGTCTTCCATAAATAAAAGAATAATATTTTTCACAAGATAATACAATTATATTTTCTCGTTAACCCATAGGCAGTCGTGTCATTTGTTTTAGAATATGTTGAAAATAAGCAAAGCTGTCCTAAAAAGACCCGAGTGAAATAGAATTTGAAGATCAGGGATGTTAAATTCATTTTGTTTTCCTTAATTTTAGTCTTACACTCTGATTGGTTTAACAAAAACCTTTTCTTGTTGGGGAAAGTAAAAGAAAACACAAGAAAAATATTTACTATATTTTATGTGCGCATATAACTGATGGGTATTAAGTGTGGAGACAAATCAAATGAATCAAGGGAAGAAGAAGAAGGGAAATTTTCAGCACTGGAAACGGGTGCCGCGGCTCCAGGATTTTTTCGGCCTAGTGCCGCGGCATCAAGGCCTAGTGTCACGGCACAAAATGGCAGATTGGCCCAGACACGGTTTTGACACCTGTGCACGCGTCTTTGATGAGTGGATGCGTTTTGGACGCGTTTTTCATCATGGTTGGACGCGTTTTGTACTTCTTCTTTGCATATATATATATATCTTCATGTTGTTATGTAATAAGTAGTGCAAGAGAAGTGTAAGAAAAGAATAGAATTATACACTCTCTACCCTCTTGTAATTGCATTTCATACAAAGAAATAATATCTCTCTAGCATAGGTTTGTGGACGTAGGCATTCTTGGCCGAACCACGTAAATCGTTATCTCGTTTTCTTGCTTTTATTTCTTCACTTTTAATTTCGTTTATGCGTATTGATTCCTAATAATAACATGGAATACAAAATGAGTTATCAAATAGGAATAAAGAATCTTGAAAAAAATAATTGAACAAATACATCCAATATTAATTATAATATTCAATATACACAAGAACAAAACATACATGGGCCAGCGGGAAAATTAGAGTGCAAATTAAAATGATTCAAAAAAAATATATTCAATATTAATTGTAATATATATGAATTAGAAAAGGCCAATATGAACCGATCCTTTAGCTTATTCCTGCTTCTTCGTAATTCTAACGGTTAAGAGCTAAAAGATTACATTAAATAATTTTAAAATGTTGCTATATATGAACAAATCCTTTGGCTTATTACATTAAATAATTGAAACAGTTAATAGATGCAATAAAACCACAAATAATGGAAATAAGAGCGCTACACCTAAAATAAACAGTTAATAGATGCAATAAAACCACAAATAATGGAACAAATCGTTGTATCCGAGGACAACGATTGAGCTGAAGTTGCCTCTGATTTTTCCTTACTCTTTCTTTTTGAAGAAGTTGAAAAGTCGATTTCCAGAGATTTTATAACGTCGTCCCTTTGGCTCAGTAGCTCTTCCCACATCCTGCATGATAGTTCACATATAGGTTAATGGTTCATGCTTTGATGAGTCTACTTTATATATAAAATATGGAATCAACTCATAATATATATAAGTTTGATAAGAAATGGATCATAAAAACTGATGTTTCATGGCATAAAACACGATATCTAATTTAAGATACAAAATTTTAACAGATAAACCGATAATTTTCCAGAATAATTTACCGAGGAAAGAATGCTGCTTGCTTTGTTAGATAGATGTGTGTTGCGTCTGAGGGTCACGTGTTTGGAGATATTGAAAAATGAAGATACCGTCATTTTTGATTTAGCATTAGCTAGCTGCAATTTCTGCTCAAGATCCTTCACCTGGTTTTCCAAAAGAAGGATTTCTTTTTTCTTAATTTCAAGTTCTTCCGACGAATGCTTCAAAGCAGCTTCACGTTCTAGTTCCTTATGGGAACTTGACTCTTTCTGTTCTCAGGCAACGAAAAGACAACTATTCAATGATCAATTCACATCTTAAAAAAATAAATTGTACCTTTTAAACTCTTTATCAAGAACAAATTTTCAATATCTGATTGTTTAACCATTGTACAATAATATGCATTACCTCTTCTTTAAATCGAGCTTCTGTAGTTGCTAACTTTTCCTCGATCTCCTTCAGATGTTTTTGCAACTCAACTTTCTGGCCAACTTCAGAGTCAAGGATTTCCAACTTAGCCTTCAAGGCATCTTCGTTCGATTTTTTTTCTTTCAACTGCTCTTCAAGATGTACTATCATCGTTTGAAAATCCATCTTGGAACTTTGATATGTCTCATTGAGCAAATTATTCTCTTCCTTAACAGAAGATATCTGCATGATAAAAAGATAATCATATAAATATTTTGAGTCATAAAAAGAGATTAAAAAAACATTCTTGTTGAAGACTAACCTGAGATTGTAGCTTCTCGCTTTCAGAAGTGAGCCGACATGTGAGATCTTCAATTTCATTTCTGGCAGTTTTCAGTTCTTCAACTTCATTATCTTTCTCTGACGAAACAACAGACAATTTTGTCTGTAAATCACTTAACTGAATTTTATACGAATCCAAATCCTGAGTAAGCTTTGAGTTTGTTTCAGCTAACGCCTCATTCTCCTTCTGTAACTGATTAGATTTCAACAGAATTTGTTCCAGTTCTGAATCTCGAGTTTTCAAAAGTGCAGATGCTTTCTCAGCCTGTTCTTCATAAGTTTTCACCTCTGCTTCAAAAGCTTTTAGTACAGCTTCCTCCAATCGCTCTTCTACTTCTGAAACGCGGGCTTCAGCTGCGGAATGAAGTTCAGAGACTTTAGAGTGCTTTTCGGTTAATTCCGTGATTGTGTTCATATGAGAAGCTAGCTGCTCTTTATAACTATTGACTTCATTTTCAAGAACTTGTACTTTCTCATACAAGGCTTTTGCCTCGGAATCTTTGGTGGTGAAATTTGCAATCGCTTCCTGGATTTTTAAATCCGATTCCCTTGTCAGCGTCTCGTGTGACAGTTCGAGTTCTGTGCATCTCGCATGCGCTTCCTCCAAAAGTTGGCTTTGTTGCTCTAGCTTTTCCTCAGCTAGCTTAAGCTTATCCAAAAGCTCATTTTCCCTTATCCCAGTAGCCTTAAGGTCATTTTCAGTACTCTCCCACTTGTGCAGTGGAATATTCAGTTCATCCCACAAGACTTTAAGCAGAATTTCCATCTTTTCGTTGGAGGCTTTCGTCGCATCTTTTATTTTTTTATTCTCTTCCGATGCTAAGTTCAATAATTCATTCAATTCTTTTTCCTTCTCTTTTGAAGCTTGCAATGCAACCTCTAGGCTCGATGCTCTCAATTGGACCACCTCAAGCTCTGCTTCAAGATCCGACACTCTTTTACCGTTGCTTGAAGCTTCCGCTTTGAAATTCTCACAATTCTTTTCAAGTAAACTTATTTGCTCTTCAAGCTCCTTAATCCTATATTTTTCAGTTTCAACAAGTAGCTCTAACTCACTCACCTTCTTCTCAGCATCCACTGCTTTGGAATCTGTTGTCCGCACTATATCCTCGAGCTCAACACTTCGTTGATGAATAGTATTGGCACGTCTCTCGTGCTCACCGCTTTTTTCGATTGCACTCTCAAGTTCTTTCTCTAGCTCAGACTTACGAGCTGTTAACTGTCTCAATTCAGACTCCAACTTAGTTACTTTCGACTTGAAATCATCAATTTCTCTACCTAATTGCTGCTTCTCTTCCACCTCCTTCTTGAGTTTGCCGTCAAGTTCAGATAATTTTTTGGATAACTCTGTCAACTCTCTTTGATACCCATTGCTTTTTGATTTTTCCGAATTAAGCTCTCCTTCAAGTTGCGGCACTCTTCTTTCATAACCACGGTACCGCTCTATTTGTTCCTTAGAAACGTTTTGGCCCATACTTTGATATATCCCAAATCAGTAAAACTGTCAATATTATCAGACATATAATGTGTCCATAACAATCACACAAGTCAATGATACTACAGAATTCATATTCATCTTATTAATATTAGCAACTTTTCAAGTTCAAATAATAAAAATACCCCATTTCCAATTTCCTAAATCCTTTTCAAGTTTTTCAAGTTGGTCTCTGCCCATTCTCATCATGCATTTTAGGCTGTAAAATAAAGTAAAAAGAAATTACTCTGATTTAGGTTTCATAAAAGGTCTAGGGAATTCCTAGCTTCACAAAAATGTACGAGTTTTTATGACTTTGATTTAGAGTTGTTACAAAGAATGTCATGTGGTTTTTCAATCAAGAGTTGTTACAAAGAATGTAGTGAAGAAAATCAAGAGTCATCCAAAAGTTCATGTACCAAATATGGCCTTAGATCAGACTATTTCTTCATCCATATAGGATACGATGCGTTCTCGTGACTCGTGATAAAGGAAGGGTCAAATGTGATTAAAAAAAAATAGATTCCAGGGGGAAAGGAACGTCCTCTATTGTCAATGTTTCTGAAATCAGTCCGCTCTCCACCTGTTTAACCATGAACAGGTCGTGATTTGGGTTTGATTACACACCTAAACAGGGTAATGTGTGAACTAGAATAAGCTAAAACCACCAAAAAAAACAGTGACCTGCACGAAGGTCAATTATGCAGCCAATTTCTTGTTCAAATATCACTGTCATGACTTCTCTCATCAAAGCTTCTTCTGTGTTCTAAGTTGCATTAAGGAATAGCTGCTAGAGAAGTATTAGTATAAATATTTTGTGGAAAAACATCAAGAACTATTAGTATGCTTGATCATAATTTTTTATAGGAACGCGATGTTTAGTATGTGGTTTATCAGTTTACATATAAACAATTTGTGGAAGCCTATGGGGGTGATCCTACATATTTCCATAAAATGTTATATTGAGGTCATCATTTGGTGGCCGAAAATAAGGTTGTTAGAAATGAGCATGACGATGTGAAAATATAGATGATTGTATAGAAAGTGAGAGAAGTTAAGTGATATCAAGTCATTTTGAATGCGTGGCAAAAAAATAAATGCTTGAATATTGAAAAATTATTGATGATTGAGAATCGAAGAAATGTGGATTAATCATGAGACAACAAGGTATATAGCGACTATGATTAGTGTTGGGCGCAGCGGAAGTTTTGAGCCCGAGATTTAACTTATTAAGATTCGGCAAATCCCACCAACAAGTTAATGACAAAATAATACCCGAAAGAATATAACAATAATGCACACAAGATTTACGTGGTTAGGCAAAATCCGCCTACGTCCACGAGAGTTTCCGTTCTTCCACTATGAGAGAAATTTACCGGTACAAAAATACACACTTGAGTTTATCGACAAACTCAAGAAAATCACTCTTGTACAACCACTCTCAAAGTTATATAGAACACTACTCTCCCAACCCCCTTTGTATTGCCCCGAAAGAAAAACCCCACAAGTGTTTCCCGTGTAGTACAATTTGTATCTACCACAAATTACTTTCCCTAGTATACACTACACTTTTCCTAGTATATACTACACTACACACACTTTGCTCTCTATGTTTTTCTCTCGATTTTGGGATGCCTCAAATGAGCAATGGAATGCTGCTATTTATAGCACAATTTCCACCAACCAAAACTCCTCCCATTGGTTGAAATTCCCACCGTTCAAAACAAGTTGATTGGAGTAATTCAACTTTGATGGTCACCTACCATTTTATTGTTTATTTATTATTGTGGACAAATACCTAACAATTAGTTTGTCACAACTCTTTGATAAAAAAAAAGTCTAAAAGATTTGATAACAATTGAATTTTAGATTTGGCAAAACATTAACCTTTCAAATTCTTTTAAATACTTAAGATATGCTAAAATCACATTAATTTTTCAATGTTTCATGAAGTTGCCTCAATATTGCCACGCAAATATAATTTGAGGGCTTACGGCCGATTACATATTATATGTAATTACTCTTGCCTGAAGATGATTAAATAAATTTAATTGGTAGTTTATTAGTTTGGGCATGAACTTGCAAATTGAATTAATTAATAATAACTAGAATTCATAATGATTACAATTCTTAATTATAATTACACAAAATCTGAGACAATATATTTCCCAATGCTTTATTGGGGAAAATAGAAAAGAGTAGAGCCATTGATTAAACCCAATCTCAATCTGTTCTATTTTCTTTTTACATCCAAAAATAAATAGTTTTCTTAAATGCTTTTTTTTTTTTCAAAACTATCATCTCATTTAAAGTGTGACACCATAAATTACATTTACCAGTTTTGAAGTTAATTTTATTATGGTACTCAAAACTTACAAAACATTGATACTTATACAATTATGGTGTGTCGTGTCGGATTAGACATGTAATTTGGTGTACTCTTGAATTAAGTTATAAAAGAAAATTTTCTACATGAACAATGAGGTGTCAAACACTTTTCCGATACAAATACCTACATATTTGATGTGCCGTAACTTTGGCTAGGGACAATTCGGGTATTGTAGTCTTAAATAATAATAATAATAATAATAATAATAATAATAATAATATTATTATTATTAACCGACTTATTATAAATAGGTTTTGAATTACAAGACTTTGACCCAGTAATACTGTTGACTGAAATTAAAGGTTAAAGAGAATTGAAACTCATGGTAAGGAGAATTGCGACCCTTGACCCAATTAGCATTTCGATAACTACTAAAATAATCATATCATTAGATCATTATCTAATCACTCCAAAGAATAGACAAAAGGTGATCGTTTGAGAAAAAATCGGTTTATCGTGTTGTAGATCGGACTCTTTCCATATTATGTCATTTTTCGAAATAGAATTGACCGTCCTGACCCCGATCGCTTTTCTCACCGCATCAATATTAAATGAAAAAATATTACTCCCTCAATTAGAATTTATAACTTCTAACTTATAAAATTCGAATAGCATGCTAGTTTGAATTTCTCATATTTCTATCCTTAGATTCCTTTAATATATTTTTAATAACTGTGTAAGAGCCTGAAAAATCTAAATATTACATCTCTTATCCCAAACTCCGAGATCAAAGAAATAATAATGTAACAATTTGACACATAGCCCGACAAACCCGAGTTGATAGTTTCAACTGAGTCATAAAGACTCTATCAAACTCCATAAAAGAAAGAGAGTCACACTACTGTGACTCCTGGGCTTTGAACCCAAGACCTCCCACTCACAAGTGGGAGGTGGTATCAATAATAATAACTTTGAGTGAGATTGCTTAAAATTAAATAATATAACTAGAGTGCTTGAATTGACAACAGGTCCCACAGGCATTATGTACTTTCCATGCTTTGTTTATCACGAAATTATTAAAAAATATTCATTAGATTAAGATAGTAATCACAGTAAAATTGTAATTATGTATTCAAAATTTAAATTGAAAAACTTAAATTTAAATATAACATAAACTTTTAGAAATTACTAGTGGAACCCAGCACGTCATAGTTGCTGAGTTTAATATATATTTATATATATTTAAATATATATATATATATATATATAAATTTCTAATAACTATATAAGAGCTTGAAAACTTTATATTCGTATCGAAAAAATATCTTTTTAAATATAAAATTAATTCATTATACATTTATCGTGAAAAAGGGTTATAGAATACAAAATCAAATACAATTTTAAAATAAAAATTTAAAATGAACCTAATCAACTTATGCAATAGCTCGGCTAGTTTAATTTGAGCTTAAGGAAGCAAGAGGGTAAACATTATTGACAGCCCAAAATTACTTGGTGGAAAAGTAAAATTTAAAAATTACCTTGGTAAATTAAATTAAAGCAAATAATATTACTAAAAAAATAAAGTGAAATAATTTTGGGTATTTTTTAGGGGCCCTCGACAAGTCTCAATATAATTATATAAATATCACGTTTGGCGAGAGACCAATCAAGTTGCGGATGCTATAGCCAAAAATGGTTTTAACCACGGGTGCACATTATTACGTCCCCGATTGCGGGTGTTAAAAAAATTATGTTGTTAGAGAATGAAGCAGTTGGTCTAACTTGGCCATTTTACACAACTACAGATCCGGGTTTGTCGGGCTAAGTCTCTAGGGTCATCCCCCTCCGCAGCAACAAAAAAAAAAGAATTATATAAAGATATCAGACGCACATGAGTTCTACTATATGGTAGAGATCATGTCAACTTGAATTGTATTTCTGGAGCGTTAGTATCAATTGCCAAACATAAAGAAGACACTAAACGATAGGAGGATTTGTTGCTTCAAGCAGCTTCTCACTGACGCATCTACAAGTTAAAAAATCGACTAATATACAGGTTTATAAGAATTTTAAAAAAAATTCTAGATGAGGGGATACTCTGACACGATAAACCCAGGTGGATAGTTTTTTAAGCATAAACCATACAAACACTATAAAACTTCAAAGAAAGAGAAAAAAATCACAACCCGTGACTAAAATCAGGACCTCCCATATTAAAGTGGAAGTTGATATCACTGGGCTAATAAGCTTTGTATTTTATAAGAATATTTAAAGGGTGTTTGCAAACTCTTAAAATAAATTATTAGAATTATTTTTTACTTAAAATAATTTATTTGCGAGTGTTTGTAATTCAAATTCTAATTTTATTAATTTAAGTATTGATAATATATAATCTTTGTTGATAAAAGAATGTTTAAAATTGATTATGATATTTTTTTAATTAAAACAATTTTATTTTAAGCATATTAAACACTCTTCATCTACATCATCTTTTCACACTACTCACTTTTAATTTTTATCTCAATTTTAACTATTTCCCACTTATACTCAGTTGTGTTTTCAAACACTCTTTTAATTTGATCTAGAAGAGTTACAAGTTGCTTTGTCAATTCCGCCACAACATTTGCTGTGAGAAGTTGTAACATTTTTCAACCTGACCCTATAATGTACAGACACGGACACAGGATGCATTAATTCTAAAAAAAATTAGGACACAGACATGACTCGTACACGGCTACCCAGATTATATATATATATATATATATATATTAAAAATTTATAAATATCTATTAGACAGTAAAAACAATACTTAACATTAAACAATAAAAATAAGCATATCCTAACTCCAGACAAAAAATACATAATCTTTCGCATTGGGTAAATTCTTTAATCTTTTGCAAGTTAAAGCATAGGCTAGAAATTTATATCAGATTAAGAATTAACTACCCCCAAAGTCAAAGCAATTCGATTTTATACAAAAGAAAAAGTAAAAATACAAAAATATTGTAGAAATTAAACATTAAATAGTCTAATTAAAAGTTCATAACTAGGATTTTAAATTGGGGAATGGGGTATTTTGGGAGCCCAAAATCGAGAGAAGGCAGCTAGTGGCTTTCTTCAGTTACCAGAAGTGGCAGAGTGGATGTGGCTATTTGATGGTGGTGGTATAAGGATTTGAAAAGGATAAGTTTTGCGAGAAATAGAAGAGGAGCTGAGTTGGGAGACAAATTTGTAATGTGAGTGAGTGAGAGAAAAGTCAAAAGAGTGAATTTCAATTTATTTATTTATTCATTTTGGCTCATGTACTTTTTTAAATACCAAAATAAGCGTCGGTGTATCCTAAACACATTTGCTGCGTGTCTGAGCCATGTCCTCCACATGTCTAAATTTATCTTATATTTTTTAAAATTCAGACACGGTTTTGTCGTGTCGGACATGTGTCTGTCGCATGTCCGAGCCGTGTCCGTGCACCACAGACCTGGCCTTTACCCCTCTCTCCCCAAAGCTGGATATTCCCTCCAAAATAAATTTTTAAAAATATAAGTTTCAAACTTCTGGTACAAAAAGAATACACTACTGTCTTATTTTTTCCAAAAAAATAAAAAGAAACACTTAAGATAATGAAACAACTATTACTTCATTAAATCATACGAAAGATCACCGTACCACAATCAAACCAAAAATAAAAATAAAAACCAGAAAATTAGCTTTATATATGTATATATTTGATCGAAATTGAGATGATTTTATACAATAAATCATCAATCCACGGAACTCATAATCAATTTGGACTACATTACAAAGAAAACAAATCAAAATATCATAATCAAGCGATCACAAGAAGCAACATAAACTCCGCACAAACACAAAAATATGAACAATAATACACTAATATATACATACATAAATACATATGAAAACTCAACTGAAATACACAAATCAAACGAATATAAAACTTACTTAAAATAATTAATCAGTTGATTTTTCTTTTTGCTTTTTCGCTGAAGCTCTGTATTTCCTAGAGAGATAATATATATAGAGAGAGAGAGAGGTTATTGGTGGAGAATATATATATATATAGAGAGAGAGAGGTTATTGGTGGAGTTGAGAGACATTATTGTTAAACAGGGAAGATATTGCAGATATTTTGTATACCCTTTTCTTGTATATTAACTTATCCTTTGCTTTTATATTAACTTATCCTTTTCTTTTATATTAAGTTAGAATTTTATTGTATATTAACTTATCCTTTTCTTTTATATTAAGTTAGAATTTTATTGTATATTAACTTGGGAAAATTAAATAAATAATACAAAAATAAATATTAATTATTAAAATAATACAACTTTAATTAGAAATCAGAAAATAGCACATTCCGCTGACGGGTACAGCAGAATCTGACTGATACAAGGCTTTTGCCTTGGAATCTCTGGTTTTGAAATTTGCAATCGCTTCATGGATTTTTAAATCTGATTCCCTTGTCAGCGTCTCGTGTGACAGTTCGAGTTCCATACATCTTGGATGCGCTTTCTCCAAAAGTTGGCTTTGTTGCTCTAGCTTTTCCTCACTTGCTTAAGCTTATCCAAAAGCTCATTTTCCCTTATCCCAGTAGCCTTAAGGTTGTCATTTCAGTACTCTCCCACTTGTGCAGTAGAATATTCAGTTCATCCCGCAAGACTTTAAGCAGAATTTCCAGATTTTTGTTGGAGGCTTTCGTCGCATCTTTTAAGTTTTTATTCTCTTCCGATGCTACGTTCAATAATTCATTCAATTCTTTTTCCTTCTCTTTTGAAGCTTGCAACGCAACCTCTAGGCTCGATGCTCTCAATTGGACCACCTCAAGCTCTGCTTCAAGTTCCGACACTCTTTTACCGTTGCTTGAAGCTTCCGCTTTGAAATTCTCACAATTCGTTTCAAGTAAGATTATTTGCTCTTTAATCCTATATTTTGTCAGTTTCAACAAGTAGCTTTAACTCACTCACCTTCTTCTCAGCATCCACTGCTTTGATACCTAATTGCTTCTTCTCTTCCACCTCCTTCTTGAGTTTGGCGTTAAGTTCAGATAATTTTTCGGATAACTCTCTCAACTCTCTTTGATACCCATTGCTTTTTGATCCTTCCGAAACAAGCTCATCTTCAACTTGCGGCACTCTTCTTTCATACTCAAGGATCTGCTCTACTTGTTCCTTAGAAACTTTTTGGCCCCTAACTTTGATATATATATATTACAAATAATGCCCTTCCTTGCTTTAATGGTGACTCCTTCTATCTATCTATCTATCTATCTGGTGCCTCCCAAACACGTCTTCTCAATTTGTTGTTTTACAAATAATATATATATATATATATATGTATATATAAACTATATAAAGGTGTATCACTGTCTGAAGTTTTCTTTGGTCGTAATTCATTCTTATATTTTTTTTCTAAAATTCGCTGGCCTCCAAAACGACGCCGTTTCGTTCTTTTTTTTATTTTTTGTTTGTTATGTGCTGTCGTGTAAAACGACGTCGTCTTGCAAAAAAACAGTGTGTGTCCATAAAATGCCCTTCCTTGCTTTAATGGTGGCTCCTTCTATTCATGGTTCGCCGTAACGGTCGCGGAGGCCATCGTTCCTGTTCCATGGCAATGTCGTAGAACGGTCGCAGACGTTCCACAATTCTTTAGCTTAAATTGCTCAAAAATTATTAAAAAATCCTAGAAAAATTTATAATTAGTACATATTATACTTCTTTTCCCCTATGTAATAATTTCCTTTCTTTCTTTCCTTATCTTCTTTCACATGAGCAATTAGTTTTTTTTTTTATTCCTTTTCCATTTTTCTTTTTTAACTTTGACAGTCACTTTCTCCATATTTTATTCCTTTTCCTTTTGTCCTTTTAACTCTTTTCACCTACCGTTTTTTCTTCCCCTTTTCACCCACCTTCATTTCCAATTCAAATGTGGCAGAGAAATTAGATTGTTAGCAGTCGAGAAAAATAAGCCTATGCTTCTTCGGAGACGCCGGAGAAATTTCCAGGCGACGAAACGACATCACAGTGCGCATATCGGACCCTCTCAAGACGAGGGCTTAGGCCCCTCTTTCTGCTACATACGACCCCAATCAGATGACAATTCAACCGCCTCCGCCTCTTTAGTTCTTCCGTTTCGGCCGTTCCATGGCCAGGATATCACCAGAACGGCCGAGTCTCAACCTAATCTCGCTCGTCTCGCCGTTCCGGTGCGTTCCAGGTACAAAAACGAAATGTATTGGAACTATGGAACGCCGGGGGCCGTTCCCATGCCGGAACAGGCGTTCCGGCCGCTTTCGCGGCGTTCCGGCGAACCATGCTTCTATCTATCTATCTATGTGGTGCCTCCCAAACACCTCTTCTCCGATGTGCTGGTTTGGAGCGGCGAATTGTTATCTCAATTTGTTGTTTTATATGGCAGTTGTGCGGTGTGTTTGGGTGGGTTAGGGGGGTGGGGGATGGGATCGTCCTTCTCTGTTAAGGGTGATTTGGTTATCCCCCGCATGTCCCTGATGATCAAAAACATCTACATTTTTCTTTATAAATTAGAATATTTGGATTAAACTCTTCCTAAATCATTATAAAATAGAAATATAGTTTCAAGTGGAGGAGATCTTTCACCAAGCGATGATGGAAGAAATTCACAGGAAAAAGAAAAATGAAAAGGAAAGGATGTCAGTGCCCCAGCACGCAGTCAAACATAGAAGCTTTGCACACCAGATTATGGATATAAGTAGAGCCAAGATGGAGATGTTGAGATGCATACAAAAATCGAGCACGCGATATTACAACAATTATATGAGAAAAATGTTATTTCAGTCGCGTTCTACTACGTTTTGTATGGGATAGAATTTAGTTAGAAAGGCCTTTGGGAGTGAGTTATGACACTGAAAGAGATTAAAGTGGAAGTGAGTCATCCCAATAGAGCTGTAAAGAAGATAGTTCCGTTCCAGCATATATAGCATCTGAGACCCATCTGATTCTCTGATTGTGATATACTTTCATACCCTTCTGTGTGAAAGTTTATTTTGATAAATTAGTTTAATCTGATCAGTTGGAAATGGAACTCTGTGTATTGTTTCGTTGTAGTTGTTGTTGGGGGTCGTGTTTAGATAATGATGGTTTGATAAAACGATAATTCAAGCGAAAGATAATTGACACCCAATTTTCCTCAAGAACAAACGTGTTCTTGCCCACCAAAACTTCAATAATAATCCGATAAAAAGTTACAAAACCCTCAGTCCCTCCTTATACAACTGGAATTATAATGGTCTACCAGTTAAATCACTGTATAATATTCTGTAATAATCTTTCAACTTGCAACCTTACTGATGGAGATATTTGGCTATTCCAGTTGGTCATTGCCAAAACATCTGTTATTACCACATTCCCATCTACTCAAAATGTGTGAAATTATGATTTGGAATTAACAATCGCACAAGTCAATGATACTAAAGCATTCATATTCATCTTATTATTATTAGCAACTTTTCAAGTCCAAATAATGAAAATACCCCATTTTCAACTTCCTAAATACTTTTCAAGTTTTTCACTATACCATAAATATGATGTTGATCTCTGCCCATTCTCATCATGCATTTTAGGCTGTAAAATAAAATAAAAAGAAATTACTCTAATTTC